>JAOYRR010000217.1:0-276043 GCA_038994665.1 Podotricha telesiphe | reverse complement strand
TAGGAAATATTTAGAAAACGTATAAAAATTTGAACGCAGCGGCATGTGAACCCGCGCCTCTTGAAAACCGTTCAAGAGCTCTGACCGCTAAGCCATGCATGAACACATTCTAAATACGTTTTCTAAATATCTCTATTTTAAGTACTGTGTTCCTCTTCTAGAAAGAATGAGAGAAGTGAGCTTAAATAAAATTGGTACATTACAAGAACAATCTAGTATACTACTAATATCAATTAGTACCTATATGAAATTGTCAACATTTTTTTTAGCATAAAACATAAAATGTAAAATCAATTTCAGCATCTATATTTAAATACTAATGACGTACGTTACTTTTGTTTTTAGATTAATAGAAATTCCTCGTGACCAGGGGCTCGGCTTTCTGTATACAGCGTACATTCGTACCACGTTAAATTTATACTGTAATAAAACTTTATATATATACTCTCGTGATGACTTAGATCACGCAGTGACGTTCAGAAACGTTGATAATGGTCGTAGGTTCAAATATACATATAGAATAATATAAGGTATCTGGCTGTAAACACGATTGGTTGTGAACCCTCCGTTTTGACGAAAGGTTACATTTATTTTTTTTATATTTTCTCGTTTTGATACCTAAGACAAAGCGTGGCGTCGACTTCCACGATGCCAACACTAAAACTAGGGTCTTTGCCCACCCTGCTATGCGGGAAAAAAGCGTGAAACTGAAAGAAAAAAAGAATAATATAATGATTATTATAAGAAATAATATGTGCATACATAAAAGAGCACGAACCAAGTGTATGTAATATCATAGTACTCGTATATTCAAATAAAAAAAATGTATCCGATTTCTTTGTGCAGCGTTCAACTCAGCTTGGAGCCATGGTCCATTTTTCATAAGTTGAGAACGGAACACACTCCATTCTCACTAGTTTTTTTTTTCTATGCGAATGGCGGAATATTTGACGTTTGCATAAGTAAATTGTATTTTTGAAAGGCGATGGTTGCAGGTTCAATCATGCACGTGAAATTTGTTGTTCGTAGAATCTTTGAGTAGCAGAAATTTGTAAAAATCTCTCTACAGAGATGCTAACAACAAATATAAGTTGTAATAAGCGTATAGAATTTCAACGTAGCTGGATGTCAGAGCGCTTAAACGGTTTTCAAGAGGCACCGGTTCAAACCCTCTGCGTTCAAATTTTTATACGTTTTCTAAATATGTCAGGTTCAATCTTATTTATTATACTACTAGCTCGCAGCTTTCGCCTGCGTAAGCTACACGACCATAACTATTTAGTTTTTTTTGCCTTTAGTTCTCAATTAAATCACGACCTTTTCCTAAATTTATTAACTTTTTTATTTATAAACCGATTGGAATAAAATAAACACTAAATGTTTAGGGAAGCTTAGCAAAATACAACAGTCAAAAGTTTCTTATATTAACGTGCACGCACAAACGCACAGACAAACAGACAAGAAAAATAAAAATCTTTTGAGTTATCAATTACATTGATAAATACCCCCCAATAATATTTTTTCTCATATATCTTCCATGTACAGACAGCTATCAGTTATTTATTATATATATAGATTTGTAAACTTGTTTTTGCGTTTGCGCTTTTCTAGTTGCGTAGTTAGTGACGTAACACTACTTGTTCTTAGTGTTTATATTATATTTAATACTAGAATATATGATGTTCAAGCAAAATCTTCGATTGAAACCTTTTTATTATGAAGTTGAAACATCGCATCGCTCTATGTTCTAATGTGCTGACGTGTCAGCTATTTCTGTCTAGACTCAATAGCTATTTGATATATCAAATTATCAAGAATGGATTAAAATACTCTGTAAGAGAATTTACTTAGGTATATAAATATTTTTGTATATAGAGGGTTATAGTACATAAAAGTTTAAAAATATTCCTATCTGCTTATAAGCAAACCTAAAGGTTTCAAGAATTTCTTTAACTTGATATTACTTGCTTTTTAAGTTGAGTAATTAATTATATGTTATAAATCCGGTTGAAATAGTTGATTTAAATATACATAGTTTAACATTTTTAAAGTGTTATTATATACACATGCTTAGGGTATGAAAATCATTTTTAGAAAACGTATTAAAATGTCGGCGCCGCGCTTTGTCTTGTCACGTGAGTATAGTCCTACAATATAATCATTCTCACGAGAGGTTATAGCATCCACGACCATCCAGTTTATCGATGGTCTCTGATTATTAAAAAAAAGTATATCGCAAAATATTTACATATACCACAGATAAAAGACGGCACTACAATATAATTCGTTTTTAACTAAAAAAAATTACTGACGATAACTCAGTGAAATCAGTAAGATAAAACGCTATCATCCCCTACTTTTCTACCCTTAACGTTAAACTTACTTACAATACTTACTTACAATATTACTCAAAATTGTTATAGGACAAACTTTCAAAACATTATCGATCCATTAAATGTTTTTTATCAATATTAGATTGCTCCGTACAAAATTATGCGTGGTCAAACGAAAAAGAAATAATATACGTGTCGTATTGAGGTCCGGATCGGTTAAAAATATAAATAATGTGTAAAACTGTTGCCAGTCATCTGCTCTTCCTCACGAAGCTTTCGTTTTGTCATTACAATATACGGTGCATTGGATTAAATATGAGACCCAATTTTCTGAGCGATCGAGTTCAAATTACTGTATATCGCGTGTTCACGCCGATATGGAATTATATATACTAGTCTTGTTTAATGTTTTTGTTTGCATAATTTTAAATATATGTTGAAGTCTTTTTTATTTATTTTTAATTTATACGGAAATCTTTATATGTTATATGCCTTTCATTAATATTTAAATCGAAACTAGTTGTTTTTAGCCATTCATACTCAACACACAATGTGACGAGTTGAAGCGGAAAAGTGGAATGGTGGAGTAGTATTTTTAGGTAGTCAGAGACTGACTGAAAAATCTTGAAGCTAAATACAACCAGAACTAGTACGTGATATGTTTTGGGTTTACGTCATCGTGGGCGTATCTGATGGAAGTCCACGATTTTAGCCGGGTAGTCAGAATGGACCTAGAGTCAAGACACTCCACTTTCCGCTCGAAATCGAATTCACATTCATGTATAGTTTTGGTTTCAATGACTATAATAGTATTAATTTCGTTTTTACTTCCCCTGTCAAATAAGTATCATATTGGTATTAAAAGTTGAGTGACAAGACACTTTACGTAGATTGGTGAAGACCAAAAGTATATAGTAATTATATAATAGTTACATTCAGTTGTTTAATTTCAAATAATAAAAACGTGCCTTAAATGCTTTTAAATTGTTGTGTATTGTAGATTGATTCTCAGATTCACGCTTTTTCCCGCATAGCAGTGTAATCAGAGAAAACCTAGTGTTGAGACACTCCGTTTTCCACTTTGCGCCCCAATGCGACACATGGCCTGTGTGCGCTTTGTTTTGCACCAAAGATAATAATTTAAATATAATCATGCCTCCGAGTGGGATCGAACCCACGAC
Source organism: Podotricha telesiphe (assembly GCA_038994665.1). Lineage (NCBI taxonomy): Eukaryota > Metazoa > Arthropoda > Insecta > Lepidoptera > Nymphalidae > Podotricha > Podotricha telesiphe. The sequence goes on along the minus strand of JAOYRR010000217.1, from coordinate 272,529 downwards.
CAATTGTGTTGCAGTTAGACGCTGGCTCACTGCGTCACGATTAGTTAAAAAATAAATCATGCTAAGTGACAAACAAACATTTCGCTTAAACTTCTCTTCATGATCTTATATTAATGTAGCCGTGTCATTCATTTCTAATAACAGCGCTTTACTGCCATCATATACACGTTATAGTCGCTAGAGTTTCCGCTACGTAGCGGTTTTTGATGAAAATATTTTTTATTATTTATTGTTTTATAAATGTATTAATAAGTGAAGAAAAGTTAGCTTTCATTTTTAGAAAACAAGTACGGACGGAGGTGTATGAAATTTTTCATAGTTCAAAGTTAATGCGGATAGTTATATATTTATTTTATTAATGCAATAATACATTAAATTAATAAAATTAATATTCCACAGACTACAATGTGTTTCACATACACTTTTGTATAAATGACATACACGCAACACGTATGACGTATGTTATGCGTCAACGGATCTATTAACACCTAGCTGTGCTCGCGACTTATTTCATCATCTGTCCGACAGTGAGAGTACCCTCAAAAGCGGTCCAGCCGTTCTAAAGATTAGCCGGAACAAAAATACAAAAACAAAAAAATTGTAAAAATACAAAAACAAAAAAATTGCAAAAATTGTAAAAATCGTTGACAGACAAAAATTGTAAAAATGTGTTTAATAATAAGTGGTTATTTTAATATTACAAACACACACTCCAATTTTATTTATTTGTATAGATAATGAAATTGTAAGCTGTTAATATCTGCGAAATATATTTGTAAATAATGTAATAGAAGCAAAGGCAAATATTTACAGATTCCTGGTGAGCAAACTTTCCTAGGAAATTAACATAAGCATTAGCAGCTTATTGTATAAATTAAAGCTGTAGTATATATAAAAGTATTCTAATATTCAGAAAACTTATAAAAATTTGAACGCAGCGGGATTTGAACCCGCGCCTCTTGAAAACCGTTCAAGCGCTCTGACCGCTAAGCCATGCGTTCTACATCCAGCTACGTTGAAATTCTTATACGCTTATTGCAACTTATATTTGTTGTTAGCTAACAAAGGTCAGAGCGCTTAATATATAATTAATATAAAATTGACATGTCTACATATGTTTTTAAATCTACATATGATTTTAATTCTATATATGATTTTAACTTCCCTAAGCCTATTTATGATTTTAAATAGGCTTAGGGAAGTTTATATACTTATGAAGCAGCTTTATTAATTTTGATCGGGTTTTGTCTGTAAACCAAAATAGTTGATTTTTAAGCTTAAAATATGGCCATTACAGGTTATTTACACAAAGGACTAACTACACCTTTGCCTATTTATTGTGTAAAATTTATTTACTTTTAATACATAATATCATCTAAAAAAAAATACAAAAGCAGGAAATTATTAACGATCGAAGGGCGTTTAAAAAACATACAAAAAGTTCGCCCATTGTTCACGAAATAAATTTACTCTGAGAATTGGTATTTTCTTATGTGACACAAAATAAATGATTTTATATGATTAAAATAATGAAAAAATTTTAAATGGTTTTGTATTTAAACTGTTCAACGACTGGTTTTGCCATTTTATATCTTATTAAGATGGCAATTTTGTGTTATGTAATGATATTATAATAATTTGTTAATGTTACATTATTGTTCTTATATAGACTTGTATAAGTTGGAGCAAGGGCAAAAAATAACTAGAAATAAATTCTAGAGAGCTAAAAGTGCTGATATATGTTGTAGGTACATATATAATACCTATAATTAACGTCAATGTTATAAATTAATAATGTCAATGGCTTAACGTACTATAATGCAATTTATCAGTTATCTATATAAAGTTAAATAAAAATTGGAACGCTGTAGAAAACACATGAACATTTGATATTTCTCATTTTTTGCTTAACGCATCCCGTACATATAATTGAATAGGTAAAGCCAAGCTTGAATGAAAACACTCCGCCCTCCACTTTCGGCTTTATTTCAAACGAATGCATTGCTATTTTATTTTTTTTCAATATTGTTGTTAAAGTGTTATTCGCACACTTAGGAAATTGAAAAATACATATTTAGAAAACGTATAAAATTTTTAACGCACCGGAATTTGAACCCGCGCATCTCTGTAGAGAGATTTTTAATAATTTCTGCTACCCAAAGATTACTCTACGAAGTCTTTTCAACAAAAATCAATTTACGATATACATTATTACCTATATATATAGTAAATTCAGAATCTCTTTCACGTTCAATAAACCCAATAATGTCTTAAAGCTTTGAATGAGCATTTTCTGAAACGATATTACTTTGTTCAATAGATAAGCGTCGCCATTTGTGCCCTAATCGAAATTTACTCGGGCGTTTAAATCATATTCTGCTTTTATTATATAAATTAGATATAGTCAATGAACACCAATATATTTTTATTTACTGGCCTTAGAAAAAAAAACGATCACACATTTTGTTTAACTAAAACAAGATTGGAATTTGAACCTCCAATCCTTACATTCTGTCGGAAAACTTTTTTTTTTGTTTCTAAAGCTAAATTCAAGGTGCTATCTATAAAGCTGCGCTCGCGCGAGTTTTCACGCGCACAGCATAGCATTTATATATATATGTATATCACACTACCTAACTAAAACGTTTTTATACATTTTGTCATTCTATGTATGTTCTCGTCCTTAACTTCCTTTGCGCGGACTTTAAGACCCTTCAATCTTCTAAAGTTTGAGTTTTCAATCATTTTTTTATCTGTTTCTGAAGAATGAGTTTCCGGAAATCTTCTGTTAGAGGTCACCTACACTTTCCAATCAAACTGTTTGCCAAATTTCAGCTTTCAACGTAGTTTCGGGTGTGTGTTGTCTCTCAGTAGGAGTGATAAAGTTTTATATACTTATATAATGTAGATTATCATAATCAAATTCATAAAATTGTCTTAAATCTATCTATAATAAATCTATTTATTTGCATTTATCTGCTCTGGTGACAAGACAAAGCGCAGAGTTGAGTTCCGCCACTCAACAAGCAGTATTAGTAGTAGGGCGAAAAATATTGAACGGGATGTGTTAAAACTAAATTCTCTCTGACCCTGCGGAAAAAAGTGTAAATCTTAAATCTATGCAATATATAATATCATTTCGTTTATTTTCAGGTCGTCGCCCGACGCTCCGATCTCAAGCTTATAGTGACTTCAGCGACAATGGACTCGACTAAGTTCTCCTCTTTCTTTGGGAATGTACCGACTTTCACTATTCCCGGACGAACATTTCCCGTTGAGACGTTCTACGCTAAAAACGTATGCGAAGATTATGTGGATGGTGCTGTTAAACAGGTTAGTTGCTATACCAATTTTACTTTACACACACATTCCCGCATATAGCAATGTAGGGAGAAAGAGCACAGTGCTCAAAGTCACTGTTCTCCATTTATATTGAGTTTTGACGCCATAAAAATAAAAAAATGTATGTAATTATTCTCCGATAATGGGAATTGAAGCCGTTATCATCGTGTGCGCAGTCAGACGTTGTTCCATTACGGTACATTGAAGCTTAACAAAAATGTGGTTTTACTAACTACGAGAATTTAGTATAGGAATTGACTTAGAGGCAGTGCGTTAGATCTGTTTTAAAATAATTTAGGTCCTGTGAGTTGTGGAGTGACAGTTGTATGTATAGGTCTACCTTCTTCTTCTTGGCATTAATCCCGGCCTAGCCAGGGTATGCCTTCCTAATTAATCTCCTCCACTTTGCACGATCTTTGACATCCTCAGTCGTTAGTCCATTGGCTCTCATATCCTGCTTCACGACATCCAGCCATTGCTTCTTTGGGCGTCCGGGGGGTCCCGCTCCAGCGACAGATATATCAAGGCATATTCTTCCGACATAGTTCTCCGGTCGGCGCGCAACGTGGCCATACCATCTCAGGCGACGCTCTTGGATCTTGTAACCTACGTCACGGTCTCCAAGACTACCTCGAATGAATGTGTTACGTATGTGGTCAGCCCGCGCTACGCCACTCATCTACCTCAGCATCTTCATTTCCGTGACGTGTAGCTCCTGAGCGTACCTAGACAGTACTGGCCAGCATTCGCTGCCGTATAAGAGAACCGGCCGGAACTCTTCCCTTCACGTACCTTGAGCTTAGGTGGTATTCTGCGGTCGCAAACCACTCCTGTGTGTTCGCTTTGCCCAAGCAGAGCGAATTCGCGCTTGGACATCGTGATCGACGCCTCCAGACTCGTGCAGAATAGATCCAAGGTACCTGAACTTTTCCAACTGAACGGCTGATTCAGGACCTATATGGATAGTGCCAGAGTCCGGACTCCAGCAAACTATGTACTCGGTCTTTGATACATTAAGTTTAAGACCGCCGTTCTCAAGCGTACCTTTCAACTGGTTCACTCTCTGCTCCACCCTCAACCGGCTCTTGTCAATGAGTGCTATGTCGCATCATCAGCCTTGGAGGCTGGTAAGGCACTACATTGAACAAGAACGGGATGAACAGCTGAGCCTTGGTGAACCTCTACCGGAATCGGGAAAGGTTTCGTACCGCCAAAAGCAATCCTAACCACCTATATTATAATATATGCTGCGTTTGGTGATAGAAATTGCTCACTTCATCATTTCATTTGAGGAATGAATGGAGATTAAAAACATTGCTATTTAGGTGCCAATTGCCAGCCATTGCTATATAAATGAGAATATGTGTTTGAAACATATTTAAACATATTTCACTATACATATTTGTCACTCACAATACCCCATATGCATAGTATAGCAGTAGTCAGAGAGAGCCTCGTGTCAAGACACTCCGTTATTTACTGGAATAAGGATTGTGTTTGTTAAATATATGTTACACCTACAAAATAAAAGTGATATAATTTAAAAATATCTATTTACTAAAAATAAGAATTTTAAAGTAGGTTAATTATTACCATTTCTACTTTAAACTACAAACACGCTGCAAAAACAAATAATATATGGCCTGAATAGTGTAGCTATTTGTTGTTGAAAGACTGACAAACAAACAAAGTTAGAAACATTACCTCTTTATAATATTAGTATAGATAGCAGTTACAGAATTTCTGAGTTAGATCGTTTCCATTCTAAAGGTGCGTTAGCTATAATATATTGCACGTTGCCCCAAGGAATACCAAGTTAAATATTTAAAATTAATTTCGCACCGAGGCCTAGCTAGCAGATTCCTGTATTAAGATCTTTAATAACATATTCTAATACGAACTGGTTAAGATATAAAATTGTATAACCATTCTATAAGAGCATTTTGCAAGTCTAGCACAAGTCAATGAACTGTACAGATTGGTTCGCAAGTGTTTCATAACACGGTGCATAGCGCTTTATAGATGTGGTTTTTAAAAAATATTGATTTTTTTCTTTGAATTAGTCATCATCATTAGTCATCCTGTCGTAGTGGAACAGTGGCTGACTATATGTTCTGTGCGTGTACGCGTTGGAAGTGCGTTCAATCCTTAGTCAACGGAATAATTATATTTGAATTATTATGATTTTTCCGCTTGTCTTGTTACAAACATAAGGATACATAGACATTAATAATAATGAATTAATCAAATTATATAACTTTACTTAAATGCATTTTATTTTATATTCTATTTTTATATAACTACTAGTTACAATAGTTAAGGCATAGAAACTTAGTAGATCGCGATGAGACGACTGTAGTAGATCATTATAGATAGGGAATTTTAAAATATATTTATTGTCTTATAGAGTTAGACGAAGTGCGGCTTTGAGCGAGACCGCTACCTAATATTAACAAAAGTATATTTAAAAGGCACACAGGCCGAATGTATGATTAGATTATGTTTAAAAACAACACGTTATTTATTTATTTATTTATTTGATTTAGTTCATTTAGTTTACTACAGTAAATATTTAAACGTTATGCATACATAAATCATAATGTGGCTACGGTTCTAGATTCCGAGGGGGAATCTTAACTGCGCGAGGACGGCGCTTCTCTTCGAAGACCAAGGATATATGAGAAATAACAAATTAATCTCTTTTTTTTATTCATCTTCGCGCTTTTTCCTGCATAGAAGGTCGAGCAAAGAGCAGTATTTTTTGTGAATACAGTCGGTATCTCTGTACTTTTGCCCGAACTCGAGACATAGTGTTTTTTGAGTGGTGAAACTCGATATTGCGCTTTGTATTAGATAAGAATGGAGAAATGAAAATAATTTACATATCATCCCTTCCCTCGAGTTGAATTCTAACGCACAACCAAGTGCAAATGGCGGAGCGAGCATCTTGACACTAGGTTTGCTCTGACTACCTTACTATGCGGGAAAAGGGTGTAACAGATTATGTTTTCACTATAGAAACAAAAAGAAATTTCCTGAAGTATTTGGTTTTAAAATAAAATATATATAGCAATATGAGCAATAGTTCAGGCAGAACATTCAACCGGTGGTCCTAGAGTCGGTTTTAATAACAGTGAATTTAATATTTTTGTGATGATAAATGTAAAAATAACTAAATATTTGTCTAGCGGCTAATAATTGCTTAAAAAAAGTTTGTTAGGCTAATCTAGGTATGGAGTTCATTTCCCGCTCACGTCATATTTGTGTTTGAGACTTTGCTTACTTAGTAGCGTAACCTAACGCCTCGGTATATTTGGTTAGACACGTTTTTTTAATATATATAACTTAAATCATTTTTGTGCTTACAATCGCAAATTGTGTCTGGTGACTTCGGAAGCATATGACAGCAGTTGGAAACCAACTGTCCCAAGAGGGCTATACTTTGTATTAAAACTAAAATGAAACGTACTCAATTTTAAAGGGTTTTCAAACTTACCTCTATATTTAAAATAAAACAATGTAACATAGTGGAGTAAGGTTAGGCTTAACAACCCTTTATACAAAGAGTAAATGTATGTGCATACCATATATTTTATTTGTAAACTTAATTTGCGTAAATGCTAACATTGTTGTAGCCATTAGTAAATTGTTTTAACGTGGTCAGTTTGTCGCTGTAATCTAGATAATGGGCTCAGGGTGACGTTTGCCTAAATTGTAACTGTAAGCTAGCCGTTTCTTATAGAAAAAGATACCTATAATGTTTTAATAATTTTTTTTCAAGTGTTTGTGACACAATTGGGATTTGAAAAATTTTTTTTGAAAACGTATTAAAATTAAAACGGTTTTACATGTTTTCAATATTTTGGTTAGTAGAAATTTGCTAAAATCGCTCTATAGAGATGTGAACAACAAAAAAATATGCTCTAACAAGCGTATAAGAATTTCAACGTAGGTAGGTAGAACATATTGCTTAGCGGTCAGAGCTTGGGCGGTTTCAAAGAGATTCGGGTTCACTAAGTTCAAATGCTTATGCGATTTCTAAAAATGATTTTCATATATTAAGTGTGCTGAAATTTTCGCATGTAGATTCCTTGGGATTTGTTAGGATTTTGTACGGGATGGTGACCAACGGAATTTTATATATCATAGTCAACGCAAACGAAGTTGCACACTACAACTTGTTGTTTACGTAAGATAAATAAGAGCCATCGTTGCGCAGTAGAGGTATCTCTAACTGTAAACACGACTGGTTGTGCCCACTAGGCTGAAATATTATATTTACATTAGTATCATTACATTACATTATTGTATAAGTAACGCACTCTATCACAAAATATTTATATTTTCAAATAATAATAAAAATATTTACAGAAATTGAATACCGTTTCGTTGAAGGTCTTGTGCCTACTCTCTAATAATTATCCATTCATTTTTGCGTTCATTAATTTCTAACCTAACCAAACAAAAATATATTAAAATGTACCTTTAGCTATTTGCCAATTCGCGACTCTTGCATATAGTGGAGTATCAAACCGTTCTTCATTTAGAAATTGATTGCGGACCTTCGCACTTGTCTAGCCAGATCAAACTTAAATCCTTTCCTATAAATTCGAAGGTACACTTCCGTTCCGTTCCACTATAATTATAATCTTATAAATGTATATAATCTAACGCATTGTCTCATAATCTCTAAGATATATATAGTAACGATGCTCACGTGTCATGTAGATGACACGCGACAAGCGTTCGTGGTTCACCATAGACCGCAGCATCGCTTATATTATTAGTTTTTACCTAGATTGATAGATCGTAGAAAATTATATGTACAGTTTAGTCGAGAAGTTCTAGTGATTAGCACATAAAAATGCAATTAATTATTTTATGTTTTGTCATAGAAGTTTATTATTTACTAGAGACACGCTCGCGGCTTCGCCTGCTTAAACTACATGACTAAACTGTTTAGTTTCTTCACTCGCCCGCGTTCTCTCTTAAATGACAAATTTTGCTTACATGTATAATTTAAATTGTTGTTACTTTTTTATTTATTAACTGATTGAAATGATTTAAAAACTAAATATTGTAGCATGTTTACCATATAATACAATAGTAAAATTTCATTCAGATGAGTTAAGCCGTTTCTGAGATAAGCGTGCACAAACAAACAGGAAAGAAAATTAAAATTCAATGATGTTGGGTTCTATTATATTGATGGTCCTAATAATATTTTTTTCCACATATCTTCAATGTACAAACAACGATCAGTTACATTTATATAACATGTATAGATATAGATTATGTAAGAAAGGTTCTACGATGAAGCAAACATTTAAATATAAAATATTTCAACTTTATGCCGTAGTAGGTAATATAATGCTATCGTTATACAAATGTTGGATGCTCCATTTCTGCTAGTGAGAATTAAAACAGTTTTGTAGGTTCGGTTTGCTTAGACAAAGTGCGGAGTTGAGTTCAGCCATCTAACACAAGTGACTAAAATAGGCGAAGTTCTTTAACGAGGTTCTCTTTGCATTATCGCGATGCTGGAGTTGCGCTTGTATAAAAAAATAGGTAACAGTAAAGTATTTCTTTTAGACTTGCAGTTTTTGTTGATTTTTCGATCAATCTTCATTATGTGTTCTCTATACAACGTGATATTGGTGAAATAAATTGTGCACAATTGGCCAGTCGAAGGATAATATTTAAAGAAATTAACTGAAGATATTAAATTCTTCTAATATAGCCAGTAAAAATCGCACTCGTTACCTTCATCTTAACGATTGGACACATTAACCACTAACTCATTGAATCAATGTACCATTTTGTACAATGACAAAAATAAACTTCTATTTCTTTATGACGTTTGTTTGGCAATCCAAATATGGACATATTATGTTAGATAAGATATTCTAGATAACTTCGGGCTATGACGTCAAACATGTGGTTACGTCTACGCCACAGCTGTACACAGGGATGTTGATTAAAGTTTATTTGTCATTAAAACAATAGGAATATTAACAAATTTATTGTATTTATTGTTAGTTAAATGTGAATTGGCATCTCTGAGCGGGACTGTAGTTTTTACTAACTTACTTCATAAGAGTTTCTTTTATTTTCTTTTAAATCCAATTGTATGATAATGTATATGTAATGTCAGGAAAAATCCTGAATCCATGGGAAGAAACTCCTAAGCATGAATTCACTGGGCTGCCAGACTGCCTGGGATTTATGACCCAAGTGGGATCCATGGCTTTAGGGGTCCCTTTGAAATACTATGGTGGTTTTTTTTTTACTATACGCACATACACTCACCTCCACTGCTCGAGCTCCTCTCTCTACCTAACACTTAATAAAGAAAGTATAATACTTGAGTATTCAACTTACATTAAGCGGTTTTTAAAAATCAAACAAAGCTTTCACTTTTGATAACTTAGGAATAAATACCTAATAAGATTTTATAAAAAGAACTGACGTAATAAAACAGTCAGTTAAACGTTAAATTTAATTAGGTATATATAATGTACTAATAGTAATTCTACATTCCTCTTTGATATGCAAATATTTAATTTGCGATAGCGAATCCTAATAGGAAAATTTTACCTGGTGACGTTGACATTGCTTATTATCATAAGGTCGTCAATTCGGTTCCGTTTTATGCAAACATTTGTTCAAGTACATTAGTAACAATATCTGAGTAATTTAATAGCTGCCATATTTATATCAAAATATTTTAGTACATATTCAGGTTACACATAATAAACTACGTGTAAGTAAAAAGATATACAAATTCACGCACAGCAGGGTATAGGTCATAGAGAACCTAGTGTCAAGACACTCCGTTCTCCACTGTCTGCCCACTATTGAGACATTGTGTGTCGAGTGGCGGAACGCAACGCCGCGCTTTTTCTTACCAGAGCGGAGAAATGAAAATAGTAAATATAATATAATTCTGCAACTAATCACGTTTGCAGTAAGATGATGTTCCACTGCTCTATGGTGGCCTCGAAAAAGTTGTAGTTAGTACATGTGTAATCCATGCTATATTATTATAAATGCGAAACTAACTCTGTGTCTGTCTGTGTCGTCATCACGGCTAAAGCGCTGGACCGATTGTGATTAAATTTTATATAAAGATACTTTAGGATCTTGGGATCAATATAGGCTACTTTTTCTTTATTTTTTTTTAGTTTTTCCAAGAATTATATTGTTGCACGAAAATGCCGTCAAAAATACGAAACGTGCACGCACAACTGCACACGGGTGAAATTGAGAGCTAATAATCCAATTAGTAAATATTAAAAATTAAAGAAATGAAATAGATGCTCACATCTTATATTTATTGTCGTTTCAGATCTTGTTTTAATTGTCCTGAAACGTTGGTTTAGCTTTAGTTAGTCTGATGACAGGAGCCACAAGTCGGGCAGAGGAGGCAAAAGAATGACAAGCCACTCCACTTTGCTTCTGTAAAGAAACTGCGTGTTGGGTTCAATGCTGCAGTTTAAAGCATGCCGATATTTTTAAATTAAATCATTTTATCAAACAAGAATCGAACCCACAACTCTCATTTCAATATTAACTTTTTTATTTTCTTACAGGCGCTGCAGATTCATTTACAGCCAGATGACGGTGACATTTTGATATTCATGCCGGGGCAAGAGGATATTGAAGTCACCTGTGAGGTACATATACTTCTGTTTATTTGATATGTTTTATTGCAAAATAGATAATATACGTTGGTTTTTACTTAGTTTATTATGTTGGTATGGTAATACTATTCATATATTAATATGTATATGACTATTTATATATTAATATGTAAATAGAGAAATTTGATATTTTGTATATATATAGTTTATGTGGAGTAGAAGTGCACAAACCCCATTATTATTATTACTTTATTATATATTAGAAATAAATTTAATTAATAAAACAAATATTACACACTCTGCTATGTGGTTGATATACACTTTGTATGAAGTGCAAGTGCAAATTTTACGCATCAATTGGTCTGACGCCGTATTCGACGCGTATTTGTTTAAATACAATAAGATCAGGGGTGTGACCACGTTATTTGAATACTAATAGGTTAAAATTTCCCTCGTTATGTGTATTTAAATTTGGGGTAATATTTCTTAAATTGACGTGACGTGTGACAATGGAGACAATAACAAAATTGTTGTTTGAATACGCCTTAAACATTTGTTATTGAGGCCATCGTGGCCCAGTGGCTGTACCACTGGGCGTACGACGCGACTGGTTGTGGATTCGATCCCCACTCAGAGTAAATTATTTTTATTTCTCCGCTTTGGTAAACAAATCGCGGCGTTGGGCCCCGCCACTCGAAACACAATGTCTTTGTGTTGGGCGGGAAGTGGAGAACGGAGTGTCTTGACACTTGACAGCAGGGTAGTCAGAAAGAACCCTGACTACCCTGCTATACAGGAATAAGCGTGAAGCTGCTATATATAGATTTGTTATTGATACCACATAAGTAATGTTATGCGACTGTAAAAGGTTTTACTGTAGATTGCATTTTTATTATATGTACTATAGATTTACATTTTTTTCCATCTTTATTCCACTATTGCATATTAAGGTGTGGACTATAGACAAAGATAACCTAGTAGCATTGCTCTCTGTTTTCTGTAGGTTTTCCTCATTATCACATGTTGGATATTGTATGGCGGATGTCATTACTTTTTATGGTTTAAATATACTATTACACGACATGTTATGTTTAGGCGAGTATAAAGGGATTTCAATACTTCACTTTGTGTAATAAAATTAGATAAGACGGTATTTTACGCAGAATGAAATATACACGCACGCACGCACACACACACACAAGGGAGCGTATATTCTATTTTTTTTAAATATATATTTACTTTTTCACTTTATTTTTACATTGTTGATACTATAAAATTGTTACAGTATATAACAGGTCAGTTCTTATAACAGGAAAGATCTTAATGATGTATAGCTCTGTACCTAAAATCAGTATGCAAGAGGTAAACTGTTATTGGCTTAGACATATTTAGAAAACGTATAAAAATTTGAACGCAGCGGGATTTGAACCCGCGCCTCTTGAAAACCGTTCAAGCGCTCTGACCGCTAAGCCATGCGTTCTACCTCCAGCTACGTTGAAATTCTTATACGCTTATTACAACTTATATTTGTTGTTAGCATCTCTGTAGAGAGATTTTTACAAATTTCTGCTACCCAAAGATTATTCTACGAACAATCGTCTGGCATGAGAGAATGCTATTTATTAAATATATATTTTGTTAACATTTTTTAAAGTGTTATTCCCACACTAAGAAAATTGAAAAAGACATATTTAGAAAACGTATAAAAATTTGAACGCAGCGGGATTTGAACCCGCGCCTCTTGAAAACCGTTCAAGCGCTCTGACCGCTAAGCCATACGTGACATAAGTTTTATACGTTTTCTAAATATGTCTTTTTCAATTTCCTTAGTGTGGGAATAACACTTTAAAAAATGTTACCAAAATATGTTATTGGCTTTGTTTTCGTAAAAGCTTTCTATGTATGTTAATTATGTAATGTTGTTGTTTTCTGTAGTAAATAAATAAATAAATAAACAAACATGGCACACATTGCTATGTGTTAAATGCACGTCAAAACCCTTTTTTTTTACTGCCCCGGAGGACGTATGTGAAGAGGGTGATGACAGTGGACGAGGGGAATGAATTATACAGTGACCGTAGCCTTTGGCGCTCCGTCCTCTCTGACTAACCCATGAGGGATAAGCGAGGAGCGTGGGAAGGCGTGAAGCTAAAAATGATTCGAAGAATGACTTCAAAAATTTGTATATACGTTTAAGTTAAAATTATTACTTAATTAAAAGATTTTAATCATTTTTATTTCAGGTATTAACGGAACGTCTAGGTGATTTAGACTCAGCGCCGCCTCTCACAGTGTTACCAATATACTCACAGCTACCCGCGGATTTGCAAGCGAAGATATTCCAACGAGCTCCGCCGGGACAACGGAAGTGTATTGTTGCTACTAATATAGCTGGTATTAAATTATTAGATTAGTATATTTTTGAGCAGAATCGTCCTAGTAAGCAGGGTGGCGTTTAGTTCCACCGCTGCCACACCGCCACATGAATGGAGACCGGAGAGTCTTGCTTTTAGATTCTTAGAAAAAGCGTGAAATGAAACAATTAAAGTGAATTAAATAGAATTTTGTAATTTATGATAAGTTCCTGTTATAGAGAAATTTCATATATATTTAATCATATATTTCTAACGTAACGACACATAAGGACCATTTACCGGAGAAATGAAAATATTTTAAAATTTAATGATTTCCCCGAGTCGAATCGAACCCAAAACCAATTGCGTTTACCATCCTACGCAGTCCCACGGTGGCCTCAATCATGATATAATAAAAAAAATAACTTTCTTGTTATGAAACATCTCATAATAAAAAAAATCAAATGAGCTTTATTGTGGCTCATAAATATAATAAAAAAATAATTGCAAAATATATATAAATATATATTGTTTGATTGAGTAATATATTTAATTAATTAAATTTACCTAGGGTTTTTTTCAGCTTAAAGCTTTCCCATACAGCAGGGTTCGGAGCTGTTGTTGCAGAGCTCAAGACCTTCTTTTGTCTTGTCAGCAGTGAAGGAACGAAAATAATTTAAATGTAATCGTTCTCCCGAGTGGGAATCGAATCTCATCCCATCCAATCCCATTACAACTATCGTGTATACAGTAAGCTGTACTGTGCCACTACGGTCTCAGGCTAGGGTTATTAGTTGAAAAGTTTTGCTATACTTTGATTCCTTGTAGTTTAATATTTTTTTTTGAATTGTAGTAACTTTTATTTAATATGTTTTTTTTTCAGAAACTTCTCTTACCGTGGACGGTATAATGTATGTGATAGACTGCGGCTATTGTAAGCTGAAAGTCTATAATCCTAGAATTGGTATGGACGCTCTACAGGTTCGTATTATTCCTTAAAATGTACATAAGTATGTTTATTATACTTATGTAGATTTTAAGCTTTTATGTCATATATAGTTTATTATATGTTATTATTATTTTATCTAAATCAATATTTTCCATCATCAAAAGTAAATTGAAATTTAATATACTGAAATGGTATTTAAAACAAAAAAATATTTGGTGCTTAATATTTACATTTACAAATATCTATATAATAAATGTTGTTGAAAGTATTAATTAAACTTTGATAGTAAATTTGAGCTTGCATCTCTAAAATTTGAGGATCTACATGAAGACATTGTGTGTTGAGTGACGGAACTCAACGCCGCGCTTTGGCTTATCAGAGCGGAGGAATGACAACAAGCTAAATATAACCATTCTTCCGAGCAGAAATCGAACCCACAACCATCGCGTATACAGTCAGCGGCTGTCATACTGCGCCACGATGGCCTCAGAATGATGACTAGAAACCGATGATTTAAATTTAAAACCTTAATATTTGGCTTTTTTTTCCTTTAAAAACAGATATACCCGGTAAGTCAAGCAAATGCCAGACAGAGAGCGGGCAGAGCTGGTCGAACTGGTCCAGGAAAAGCGTTCTGTCTGTACACACAGAGACAGTTCCAACAGGAACTGCTCGCGGCCACTGTACCGGAAATACAACGAACTAATCTAGCTAACACTGTGTTGCTGTTGAAATCTTTGGGCGTGGAAGACTTACTAGCTTTCCATTTTATGGATCCTCCTCCGCAGGTGGGTGTTTTCATATAAAGAGTTTTTTTTTTATTTTTTATTCTTTTAAGATTGAAGCCATCGTGGCGCAGTGGGGCTGCGTCTGGCTGTAAACGCGATTCGGTGTGGGTTCGATTCCACTCGGGAAATCATTATATTGAAAAATATTTTCATTTCTCCGCTAATTTATGTTACTTATGTGTCGATACGTTTGAAAATTTTATTGGATAAGGAAATGTAAATATATATATTTTTTTATATAAATGTTTGTTATTCGTAGAGTGGGGATCGAACTCACGTCCGTTGCGTGCGCATTCATATATTTTTTAACTGCGCGGCGATTGCGTCACGTAGATATATATATACATATACCTTTGCTGTAAAATATTCTAATATTATAAAAATAAAGTGGCCATCGTGGCGTAGTGACAGCGTTTAAACGCGTCGGTTTTAGGTTTTATTCCCATTATTATTCCCATTTCTCCGCTCTGGTGACGAGAAAAAGCGTGGAGTTCCGCCGCTCAACGCGCAATGTCCAACATTCAGGAAAAGTGGAGAATGGATAACGGAAAAGTGGGAGAACGGAGTCTTGACAATAAGTTGTCACTGCCTATCCTGCTACGCGTGAAAAGCGTGTAACTAAAAAGATAGTTGTAAATTTTAACATAATATCATTTACCTTATAATTATTATTATAGTTTCAATGCTGCTTTTCCCGCTTAGCCGTGTAGCAGAGATTGTCAATACAACCTCATCTAATTTGTCCTTTGGTTGGAAATCGAACCCAAACCATCGCCAGACAGTCGTAAGGACACGGCAACCACCTGATCTGACGTTATTATAGTATTCAAAATCTAAAGATA
The DNA here is from genome assembly GCA_038994665.1 of Podotricha telesiphe. NCBI lineage: Eukaryota > Metazoa > Arthropoda > Insecta > Lepidoptera > Nymphalidae > Podotricha > Podotricha telesiphe. The sequence goes on along the minus strand of JAOYRR010000217.1, from coordinate 256,611 downwards.
ATTTTTTTTTCTAAAAACAGGATACAATTCTTAAACTCAATGTATCAGCTGGATATTAGGTGCGCTAGACGGCACAGGCGCCCTGACGTGCCTTGGGACGGCAAATGGCGGAGTTTCCGTTAGACCCGCCGCAGTGCCATATGCTGATCGTGTCAGCGGAAATGGGTTGTAGCGCTGAAGTGCTTATTATTGGTGAGTAAAAACTACGTTTTAGGACTATTTTTTTATATAGTAGTGACTTTAGCAATATATTACTTTGTTGACCCCTTTTTATTTGATTAAACGGAAATTGCCTATTGTGTAGCAGACTTCAAACCTAAACTTTGTACTTGCAGTGAAAAAATAAAATATTTATTTTACATTTTTGAACTTTTATTCCATACACTTAGGGTATGAACCACATGTATAGAAAACGTGTAAAAACTTGAACGTAAAGCAATTATTCGAACGTAGTAGGATCTCGAAATTCTTAAGTACGCTATTGCATTTTATTATTAACATAACTTGTAATTTTGTCTACCCGGCTATGTGAAAATGGCGTAAAGCTGTAAAAAAAAAACTTTATAAACAATGGAAAACTTAAAAAAAAAAAAAAAGTATCTTTCAATTTATTTTTATTTATATAAAGTAGCAAACTTCATTCATCAGGCAGTTATTTATAGATTTTTAAGTGTTTTGATTTGTTTTCTAGTGTCAATGCTGTCAGTGCCGTCAGTATTTTACCGACCACAAGGCAGGGAAGAGGAGGCTGACTCCGTCAAAGAAAAGTTCCAAGTGCCCGAATCTGATCATCTTACGCTGTTGCATCTTTTTAACCAGTGGAAATCTAATAAGTAAGTCAACTCTTATAAATAAGTAAAATAACACGAAAGAAAATTAATTATATTTAAATTAGTTTCTTTTTATATATGTATAGTAAAAACATTTTAACGCATATTTTAATAGTTTAAATATTTTTTATATCATAATTTCATTTGTCGGCTCTGTCAAGACAAACCGCGGCGTTAAGTTTCGCTACTCAACACGCAATTTCTCGCATCTCGCTCTCTCGAATCGACTCGAATTGTCGAAAAACTTTCTTTAAATGTCAGTCTTGAAAATAAAATAAATGTTCAGAAACGAAATATTCTCTCATGAACTCAATATACAATACTTTTTATATGCAATTGTAATAATAATTTTGATTCTAATAATAAGTACTGTCCCATATTATAATTAACTTTTAACCTTGTTTTTGACTTTGAAATGATTATCTATGTCAAGTGTGAAAAGAACTAATTATATTATGTTACTAGAATTAATATATATATATCTAAAAAAACATTTTAAATTTTCGAATCTGTTGGATCGAGATTTGTTGGTTTGAATCCCGCTGCGTTCAAAATTTTATACGTTTTTAAAAAAATAATTAAATTATTTATGTGTGTGAATAACACTTTATAATGTTACAAAATATATGTATCTAGTCATTTTAAAATTAATTAAAATATATAATAAAGAAAAAGTCACGAATTGGCGTTAAACAAATGTTATATTAAACAAATATTCTTTTTTAGTATACATGTAATTTTCTTTTAGATTTATGCGTTTGCCCGGAAAGCAGCGTAGTGAGAGTGTCTAGTGTACAGGTTCTCCGTACCTCAATTTTGGGCCCGAAATGATGACATTGCGTGTTCATTCAGTGGCAGAGATAAACGCCACGCTTTGTCTTGTCACCAGAGCGGAGACAAAATAATGCAAATATAATCAATCAATCGTTCCCTGAGCAACGATGGCCTATATATATCTTTGATACATAAATTTATTGTAATTAAAATAAAATGTATGTGTTTAAAAATCTTACTGTACACGCCTTAACAAAAAATTATGACAAAAAATGTTGTGTTTGAAGAATAATATATTTTTCCCAATTTAGTAAAATCAATCGCAGCGTTCAGTTTCGCCGCTCTGCAAACAATTTGTCAAACAAGTGCCTCCGCTTAGTGTTCCCAGATTCAATATTAAAGTCGGCAAATGGTGATGGCAAAGAGATAATAAATTATATATTTTTTATCTCATTAAATGAGATTACTTAACACTAATTATGAAATCCGTCAATCCTAACTACTGAACTCAATTTTGAACTCAAAAGGCTTTTGATTGAGGTATACGCAAATTTTTCATAATCGTATTAAAATAGCACTGTGACGCAGTTTAGCAGCGTCTGCTTATAAACGCGATTGGTTGAGGTTCGAAGCCCACTCGGGGCAATGATTCTATTTAAAATATTAATTCATTTCTCCGCTCTAATATGCAAGTCCAGATCGATTTCGGCCGGAAAATGGCGAGCGGATCTTGACACTAGGTTCTCTCCGACTAACCTGCTATGCGAGGAGCAGCGTGGAGCTGCAAAAACTATATTTAGTTATATCTAAGTTTGAGTCGAACCCCGTCTTAATTATATATTGAACAGCTATTCGAGTTCGTGGTGCACTGAGCACTTCGTTCACGCAAAGGCAATGCGCAAAGTGCGCGAAGTGAGGCAGCAGCTGCGGGATATCCTGCAGCAGCAGCGCTTGCCGCTGACGTCGTGCGGCACCGACTGGGACACCGTGCGGAAGTGCATCTGCTCGGGTGAGTGACGCGACACTTGCTTATTCACGCACTTAGGAACTTGGAAAACAATTAAATACCGCTGCGTTCTAAGTTTTATACGTTTTCTTAAAATGATTGTTAGTAGTAAACAACAAAAATAGTATCAGAAAAGTTAATGAACTTTTTTTGATAGGATTTTTGTTAATAAACCTAATGGAATAAAGTAACTAAGTAAATCTCTTAATTTTAGAGATTCTAGTCTTTTTCTGATAGAATCATAAAAGAGTGGCCGTCGTGGCACAATGGGACAGCGTCTTATTGAAATCGCAATCGGTTGTGGGTTTGGTCCCCACTCAAATGTAAAATATTTATAGTATAATCCATCGATTATACTTTTTTCCATCGATTATTCCATTTTTCCGCTCTGGTACCTAAGACGTACTACTACGACTAAGTACGCGTTGAGTTCCGCCACTCAACACAACACGCAATGTCTCGATTTCTGGTGGAAAGTGGAGAACGGAGTGTCTAGACTCTAGATTCTCTGACTAATCTGCTATGCTATGAAAAACCATGAAGCTGCTAAAAAAAGGGTTTAGGTTAGGTTATTAGTAGCAAAGAACCGGTAGTTCTAATATGAGCAGTTACAAGCAAATGGTCAAGTGTAATTTTAACCGAACGTAACTTGGTTTTCTCCCAATTGTAGCGTATTTCCAACAAGCAGCCCGTCTCAAGGGCATCGGCGAGTACGTGAACTGTCGCACCGGAATGCCCTGCCACTTGCACCCCACCTCGGCTCTCTTCGGGCTCGGGAACTCCCCCGACTACGTGGTGTACCACGAGCTGATGATGACCAGCAAGGAGTACATGCACTGCGTGACGGCAGTCGACGGGCGCTGGCTGGCGGAGTTGGGGCCCATGTTCTTTTCCGTTAAGGAGACTGGCAAGTGAGTTTAGCCAATTCATTTCATATTCAAGAAAGCGTAAGGAGTGGGTAATAATTTTCATATAGCTCGATGAGGTCGTAAAGCATAGCTGGCTAGTGTTTTTACAGTCTCGAATCCTATTACGTTCAAATTACTACTAATTTATAAACCCCATTTTTTTATTTTTAATATTGGAGTTGTATAAATAAGACCCTGAAAATATATAAAGTAAGTAGTTTTTGGGTCTTCCGGTCTTCTTAAGGAAAGGTCCAAACGAATATACGAAAATATTTTGAATATGACTAGTCTGTAAATAGAAATCACACTTACAATAGATGCTGAAGTACGCTATTTTTTGTACAAAAATAACAAAAAAACAATATTTTCTACTAATTCATCTGTTTTATCCACATACAGAACCAACCGTGACAAACGTAAAGAGGCGGCCGTGCATTTACAGCGTATGGAGGAAGAGATGAAACAGGCGCAAATCAAAATGGCAGAAGATAAAAAGATAAAGGACCAAGACGTCCCTGTGAAGCAGGAAATAGCGACCCCTGGACTCGCAACCCCACGCCGGACCCCGCACAGACTTGGCCTTTAAACCCCATACAACACTATTCATATTTACATTTTAGACCCTAAAAATGTTGACTAAACTTTATTATGTTGGATAGGTTCAAATCCTGACACAAGAGCCTTCAAATTATGCATATTTTAGGCCCCTGGTATAATCTGGTAACCCTGGATCCGCAACCCCACGCCGATTCCCATAAAGACTTGGTCTTTAGACCCCGTACAAGACTTTTCATATGTACAATACCCCTAGGCCTTATAACTTTTCCGCTATTGCTAGACTCGGGGCCCCTCATACACTTCAATTATATTATCTTTTTCACACAAATTTTTCTTATACTTACCAAATCCTACGACAAACTTAGCCTTAGACCTTTACTATGTAAACCCCTAAACATGCGACCCTTTAACCGAGCAAAAGCACTGTTGACCTCTTCTGACCCCTTGCCCAACTTCTAATTTAGACTGTAAATCCCCTAGATTATAGTGACCCTTCCTCAGACGTCATAAGTTTCTAATTCCGGGACCGGTGACTTCAAAAGTATCGAGAATAACTCCAGACTATAGACTTCGTTGAATTCTTTTAAATATTTATATAATCAAAGTATAAAATTTACACACAAACAAAACATCAAAAGCTTCAAACCTGACTGTGAATGCGATATGGGTAACGTTATCCTTAATTAAACGTAATTTTCTTTCAACTTTAATGTATTTTTTAAACTGACTACACTAATTGTAATATTTAGTGGATTTCTTTATAATAATAAAGTATTTTTTTTTCGTAAATGACTAGTTTTTTTTACATATACATATTTTACTGTTATAAGTAGAGGCTGTCGCTTTCAAATCTCCGCTATGGTAAGAAAGAAAGGAAAGTGCGGCGTTGAGTTCCGACACGCAACACAATGTGTGTTTTGATGTGTGGTGTGTTTTGACACTAGGTTCTCTTATGGCTATACTGGGTAAAGTGTTTTTTTATATTTTCGAATGTTTGCAATCTTATCAGCTACTTTAATAAAACAGCGATAATAGAATATTTATACGCCCACATCTTCAGAGCTACTGGACAGATTGGAATGAAACTGTATAGCTTGTAAGCTAATGCTTAGGCTATAAATGATTAAGAACACTTGATGTAGAACCATAATAGACCAGCTGTACTATATATAAGATATAAGAAAGTTGGTTTGGTCTGGGTCATTAAGTTAACGCAAACGAAGTTGCAGGCTGTTTCAAGTAAATAAATGACTATTTGAATTCCAATTATACTCTTAAAGAAACTATTTCTTTTTGCTTTTTGGTTAAATAACATGAGATAGATATTCAAAATCTTCTTTAAAAAAATATTAACATTTTCATTGCAAAAAAATCATACAATCAATTTTTTTTTTACTTGTAAAATATAAAATTACATTAGAATAATGTAATTTAATTGCTCCGAATAATTTCAACAAATTGAATTTTTTTATAAAAAGCTTGAGTTTAAAGCTTTTTTCCTGGAATTCCAGTTTTGCAATATGCTTTGTCTATACATGTCTGCTATTCTTACAAAATCCTAACGTATTCGATTGAACGTGATAGTTGTGAGAAAAAACATTGACATCTGTACAAATAAATAAAATTGGAGTCTTTTTATAATATTAATATAACTGCTTTTTACTAAACAAATGTATGACAACAATACAATTTTTGTCTTATCTGTCTGTTTATATTCTATATATTATTACTTTAATGTCGAAATCTGATATGTTTCTAAGCTGGGAAAACAATAAGAATTTAAATATTAACAGCTTCACGCTCCTTCTTGCAAAGTCTACCCTAGATAGAGCGTGTCGACCGGCGTAACTCAACGCTGCGCTTTGAAATAACTAGAGTAGAGAAATAAAAATAATTGAAATACAATCATTCCCCCGGGTGGGAATCAAACCCTCAACTATCACGTTTACAATCCAGAAAGGTTCCAACGACCAAGAAAGCGTCAACCCGACATATTTAAACACTATCGCTTTCTATCAATCAATCTACTAAATCATTTGGCCCACTGATTTGCTTCAAAATTTGTACTCGAATCCTGATCCATTCAAGATACGATATTTTCATATCAAGAACCTGGATATAATTAGGATATAAGAGCCACAACGACCAGGTACAAGATAAGAGTTTCTATAAGTTTATCTTTTAAACTACCAATATGTTATTAGGCCACTGTGACGCAATGTGATAGCGTCTGACTGTAAACGAGACGGTTAAGGGAGTCGATTTCCACTCGGGGAAATGATTATAGTTTCATTTCTCCGCTCTGGTACCTAAAACGCGCTGCGTTGAGTTCCGTCTGTAAGCAGGCAATGTCTCAGATTCGGGCGGAAAGTGAAGTACGGAGTATCTTGACTCTAAGTTCTCCGACTACTCTGCTAGGCGGGAAACGGCGTAAAGCTCAAGCTAAAAAATATATATTAAACCTTTTCAATGTTTATAAAGCAATATATGAAATATATTTATGAATTTTTATTTTCCATGTTTATGTCACTTGATCACTGACCTGTATTATTAATTCATATTTAATGCAATTATATATGCTATCTTAAATTATAATACTTTTAAAAATACAACAAATGTACACAATGGTTGCGGGTTCCATTCACACCCCGTCCAATCAATATTATTTTCATTACAAAAAATAATATAATTTCTTTTCAATATGTGTGTGTATATAAAAAAATATTCGGATTTACTTGAAATGACTAAAGCCTTACGTAGCTTCCAATTTCAAACTAAACATTCAAAGTATTTACATAGGGTATATAAAATTGAAAGTCGAGCATTTTTTATAATATTTTGTACATATATTCAATTTTTTTTTTTTATTTTACAATACATACAAATATAGAATGAATTCGTTTTTTTGTAATACAGACTATACAATACACAAATTATACAACCTTTCAGACACAATTACAACTTGTTATATAAATTTTAATTGTTCTACAAATGAAATGAGATCTAATAAGAAAAACTAAAATAAAGCCTAAATAAATTTTAACCACATAATAAAGTGAAGGTATAAAGTTCTTGAAATATACTTTAAATATTAAAAAATTGCATATTATATATTGAAATCTAACAATCAATTTTCATATATCTCATATAAGTGTTGGTGTTGAGTTCCACCAAAAAACAGTCTATAAAATTGACAGAAAATAATAAACAGAGTCTCTTGACTATAAATATATAAAATTCTTTAAAATGAAATTAATACAAACTACTATATTCATATAGTATCAAGATTACTTCTAAAGTAAACCATTTTTCTTGTCTTTTTATTTTCTTTAATACAAATATAGTAAAAAAACCTATTTAGAAAACAAAACCGTTCAAGTGGTCGGAGCACTTGTTTGCACCAAGTTTGTTTCTAAGAGGCGTGAGTTCGAAACCCGCTGCGTTCAAATTTTTTTATATTTTCTAAGTATGTTTTTCAATGCCTAAGTCTGTGATTAACACTTTAAAATGTTAAAAACAAATATATATAGCAATAGAAAAAATACCAAAAAAATTTAAAGTTTTAATGAAATCTCTTAAAATAATTATTACACAAAAACTTTTCAAACGTGACCTTGAATAAATTCATACTGAAAAATCAGACATGTGTAATAACAAATATATTATTATATATAAACTTCTGTCAAATACAATTTACACAAGATTATCAAAACATATATGCCTATATGCATAGCAGGCTAGTCAGAGAGAACCTAGTGTCAAGACACTTCATTCTCCACTTTCTGCCCGAATCCGAGACAATGCCAGTTAGTGGCGGAGCTCAACGCCACGCATGGTCCTACCAGAGGGGGAGGAATCGAACCCACAACCATAGTGTTTACGATATGATGGCATCAGTAATAGTTAATACATATTAAAAAGAAAATGTAAACAAATATATAGTAATATTAAAATATTGAACGAAATCATTTGTTATATTTTATTTATTTATAAAGACGCCATATATAATATATATGTCTATGGACTAAATTATTTAGCTGACGGATCTCATATTTAACATTTCAATTCAAAGCTCCTTAAAAAAATTATTTAAGATTTATACTTTAATAAATGACAGTAAATAAAAAAGCTGTAATAAAAATCTACTTTACCATTGCAGTTTATGTTGATTTACCAAAAAATGGTAAAAATTTAAAAATAAGTCGCTAAAAATATGTATATACTATATTCTTCAAAGAAAATGATTGTGTAATAAAACAATTTCTAAACAGGTAATATATTATAGTACAATACAGACAAAAAATTCTCATTAGAATAAAATAATCTAAAAAAGAACAATTTATGCTTAAAAGTGAATCTCAAGAAGTCGTATCATTATACTATTTGATTAAAAAAAAGTGCAGTTACAAAAAAAAGTTAAACAAAAAATTTACCATTACATTTCTATACAAAACAAATCTAACTAATCAAAATAAGAATGAAACAAAAAATATAATCTACGCCATGTTTAAGCCGTGTTTCTCTATGTACCTCTGTCGGGCCTCGGCTATCATCTGCGCTTTCCTCTCCTGGAAGCTCATCTGCCTTTCCTTGGCCGACTTCGGGAAGACGCCCGTAGGCGTAGGGGTGATGTACTTGGGTGGGGATGTGGAGGTGCTGGGTTGGGGTTCGATTACCGCGTTGGGTTCGGCCTCTGGTGTGTACGGAGTCAGGCCTTCGAGGAAGTTTGTTATTGTCATGTCGACGCTTCGGGTTTTCTCTGTAATATATATATATTTTTATTTGTTAATCAAGAGTTTAAGACTAATAATATAATTGTGATACACTCACTCGCACGCATCGCACGCACGGACGCACGTATATATTTTCAGAAAATACACAATTGAAACAGAATTTAAACCTGTTCTTGCAGTCTCTATCCAATTAAATTACTTAATGTAAAAAATATCTAAAAAAGGTTACAATGTTAAAACTCACCAAGCTCTTTTAAAATATCTTTTAAAGGCACTCTAGGTAATATCTCTTTGACGTGGTTGGCTCTTCTCATCAGCTCGGTTTGTCTCTGGTTCCTGCGCCTGATGCGGGGGCCTTTGTTCACATCCTCCCACGTGAAGTCCGTCAACTCCGCCTGGCAATACACACTGATATTACACACTACATACAAATTACTTAGCCAGAGAGGTGAAGTAGGGCTTCGTCTGACAAAACGAGATGGAGATCCACTCTGGTAGACCAGAGTTCAGAGCAAAGTGCGGCGTCGAGCTTCACTGATCACCACGCAATATTTCCAATTCGAATGGAAAACGGAGAACCGAGTGTCTTGCCACTGGCTTCTTGGGGTATGTTCGAATTATACATGACAAGTTCAGTCCATATTAAGCTACCGAGCCAACACAGTACTTATTTGGTGAAACTGTGTTTTATTTATGTTTATATACATACGAGTATATTATAATTTGCTAACTTGTCCCAAATCATTCAAACATTGCGGATTAAAAGGCTAAAAACTCAACACTGAGTTTTGTGTTATCAGAGGGTTAAAATCTATACAAAAAGTAAAATTGGAGTGTCTGTTTGTAATATTAAAATAACCATGTTTTACTAAATGCATATGTATGTATACACGATAGATATACCAAAATAACATTTTTCACAATCTTTGTCTGTCTGTTTGTTTGTTCTGGCTAATCTCTGGAACGGCTTGACCGATTTTGAAGGGACTTTCAGTGGCAAAGTGGACTGATGTAATAAGAAGTAACTTAGGCTACTTTTATTTTAGAGCACCTCATCATTTTAATATAACCATTATTTTGCATGTAAATTAAACCCACAACTGGGCTAACAATCTGTAATTGATATAACTTAACATTATTAAAAAAAATGAAAAACCAGCTCACCTGTAATGCGTCACCAACAACTATCCTAACCCTCTCGACAAACTCTCCTTCACTCTCCTCCTTCCTCTCCTGTACAGGCAGCACGCGCAACGTGAACACGGAGCACGGCGTGCAAAGGAACCACAGAGCATCCCTCCACGGGAAGGCGTCTGGCTTGTCTGTGGGACGGTGGACTGTCACATTCGTGAACGGACGCTGGATACCTAGAATAATAAACACAAAGACAATAAACATATTATAATAATATTCATAAAATTATTTGCAAGTTCCAGAGTTCTATTTTATAGACTATATTTTCAGCTTCACGCCTTTTGCCATAGCAGAGTGGTCGAGGCTGCGGTCCCTGCAGACTCTCATCTCGTCCACTGGCATCAGCCTCTATACCTCCTCACTACGGGGGTCCTTCGGTCGACGCTGTGACCTCGAAGGTCAACCTAGGTCTCTCCCTAACTCTCTATTAACATTATGAGTAACAAGAAAATAAAAAACCAATACTTACTAATAGCAACAGGCTGCACTCTATTGCCAATGGGGAATGGCCAATCTGTAAACTTTAAAACACCTTTTCCGTTGGTAGGACCACCCTCTGGCTGTAGCAGCACAGGCTTACCGGGACTTTCTGTGAAATGTTGCCTGAAATTGATAATAAATAGTAGAAAAAAAGTAAAAAAGAGGCCAGTGTCTAACTGTAAACCATATTGGTTGTAAATTCTATTTCCATTCAGGGCATTGATTATATTGAAATAATTTTATTTCTCTGCTCTGGTAACACAAAGCGTGTTGTTGAGTTCCGCTACTCAACACGCAATGTCTCAATTTTTTTGTTCTCTCTGGCTACCCTGCTACTATGAAAAATGCAAAATATGTAAAGCTGAAAAAAAGAAAAAAATTACATTCGAAGTGTTTAAAAAAGTCTGAAGTTTTTGATCCATGTGAAACTAAAATTATTTAATTTCAAAAACCATATTGAATTGATGTTGAACCTAGAAGATCCAGTTAGACATTAAATTAAAAAGAACAGTTAAAACATAATAAGGGCTTTTTTTGTAAATATATATAATAAAACTGATATTTAAGATTTTCTAAATATTAAATAAGTAGCAAACTAGTACTGTTGTGTTTCCTTTGTGAGATGTATGTCACTTTATACAAGTGTCAATTGCACAGTAGTGTGTGTGTGCTATGAAAGTATTAATTAATATACATCCATGTCTGTATTTATATTAGAATGATATGAAGAAAAGATACTTAATTTGCTTCATAACCAATAAAAAATAATTTGGAAAATATAAGAAGAAAAGAGTTTACTAATTTTATACATTTTATATAAACTTGTTTTCAATTTCCTAAGTGAATGTAATAAATAAGTGAATAACATTTTAAAGAATATTAAACAAAGTTTACTATGTTACAAATAATTTAACTCACTTCCTTACAAATTGAGCAGCATTCTTGATTCCGAGGGTAGATGCAAAAAATGGTGGCACTTTCCATTTTCTTAACTATAAAAAACAAGACTGGTTAATGTAAACACTCTATTATCCACTTTATTTTTTTATATAATAAAATAGCTGCAACCAATCACTTGAGTATCAAGCAACAATTTAAATCATGTATATATATATATTATCAAGTCTGATTGAAGAGGGGATTCCCCTTTTAGTTAGCTACATTTTAACCATATTAAGCTTAAGCTAAAAATGTTCTATTGCTCTTGATATAAAAAATATATCTTGTAAAATTTAAAGAACATTAACATTGGCAGCATCAAAATTTAAATAATATTTGCCTAACTTGTTACTTTTTTATACATTACGAATTCAAATCTTCAATAAACATCAATATAATCAGTATGAAACTTTTACCAATTAGTAGGCAGTTCTACTAAGAGCTAACAAGAAACCCAGCAGTAATAATAATAATAATATTGTTTTCACTTTTAGTAATATTTTAAAGATGCATACACTTATTGTGCCAAACATGTGAGCAGCGGCCAGCGAGTCCAGACATGACACATAGTTAGCCACCAATACACTACATCTAGGATCTTTGCTACCCTTCACCTTTACATACACTCCTGCAACAAAATCAGACTGCCTTATTAATGACCTTGTTTATTATTAATTTTGACATTTATAAACATTTCAAATATTAATGAAGGTCATGCTTCATAAGACATGAAGTTGTTATAATATTGATTGAGTAGTGTAAAATTACTTACCAAACGTCCAACAGGCCAATGTTGATAACAACTGTCTTACAGCTGATTTATTTGGCAGTATAATAGATGCAATCCATAGTATTAAACCTAAAACTATTCGCAGACCCATCAAAATGATGCCCAGGGGTAAATATAGAAGGAACTGGAGAGCATTTTCACCTCTGAATCTGAAAATAAAGTATATATAAATATTCCTAATACTGAAATGGTAAAGCTATTAAAAACAGTAACAAAATCTCGCAACGATATAACTTTCCCTCGAAATAAACACAGCTGGTATTACCTTTCTTCGTTGCTAAGTTTATCAACTGTTAATACCATATTTTCATAGTCCTGCTAAATATGTTTACTAATTAAAATATGTCTCGCTGTTGTCACACCAAAGTGAAATAATTAAGAATTTTTCTCTAGAATATCACGAAATTATTTCACAAATACGACACTGCCACAGATGAAAATATAAAAGTTCAATTAGAATTTGGCACTAATATTGCCATTATGAATTTTCTAAAAAGTTATTACGTTGAAAAATGTAAAGCGTGGTCAATAATGAAGTTTTAGGTTTGTAAATAGATGTATTTTAAATATTTTTTTGTAAGAATAACGATAATTCAACATGACGGATATTTGATATAACTAGCACGTGACCTGCATTAGTATTATTATGTAGATTGATTATAGCCATATGAAAATAAAATAAACAATAATTTAATTTTGTAAGAAGCCGTATTACCTCCACAAGATGACATATAATCTAAGACGTACTATAATACATATTGTTTTATTTAAAAATATTGTGGTGTACTGTAGTCTGTATCAGAAGCATAATTAAATGGAATGATACGAGTACATAACAAAATAATAATTTTATTTAAAATTAAATATCTGTGATAAAAATATCTATAATAATACTTTGTAAAATTACATATGATATTTTTTTGTTAACCATAACATTTCTATTTTATATTGCCTCATTTAAATTCATTATTTGTTTTTAAACTGACATGTTTTGACATTATAATCACATGACAAACTGACATTTGACAGCATACAAAGGTTATGGCAGGTTGATAGAAAACTACAAAGAAAAGTAGTGTATAATGACGAACGCATAATATAGTTTGTGATAACCCCTCAAGCATTACATGCAAGGGAGAAATATAACACATCCTAAACAGATTTTGTTGTATTCGTGTAAAAATTATCCTTGAATATATTACCTTGGACCACGTAATGTCGTCTTCGGAAGAAAACGAAAATCTACCCACAAATCTCGATGATAAAACTAATACAACAGGAAGAAATAATAACCAAGAAAGAGAACAGGGTTCTTCTTCATGGTCAGCACCAAACACTTCGACACTGATACAAGTGGAAGAAAAAATGCGACGTAAGTTGCAATTTTTTTTCATGAATCCAATCGAGAAATGGCGCGCTAAGAGAAAATTTCCATATAAATTTGTAGTACAGGTTATCAAGATTGTGTTAGTGACATTGCAACTTTGTCTGTTTGCACATAACAGATATAATCATGTAAACTACACTTGGGATAACAGAATCAGTTTCTCACATTTGTTTTTGCTTGGTTGGGATTCAACGAGGGAAATTAATGCTTATCCACCAGGCGCAGGACCTTTAGCTGTATATAAGGTTGATGAATTTTATAATGCCTTGGACTACGCTTTTACAGGATATTCTAATTTAAGCAATGCAATTGGACCATATTCATACAACAATGAAGACAATAATAAAACAGATCCACTATTTTGCACTTACTATTACAAGAAAGGAATAATTCATGGGTTCAATGAAAGTTATGAATTTAATTCTGAAATAATATACACTTGTGTAAACTTTACAAATGGAGAAAATAATCTTTTTAAATCTAGACAATTTATAAAAAATGCTGGCATAGAAGTAAATTTTGCAGCTTTAGTACGAGCAGAACTTTCATTTTCATTGAAAACCATAAATTTTAGAGCAGCCGGACCGATAACACCTCCAGATTGTTACAGATTTGATATTAAAGTAATATTTGATAATGAAGATCATGATGGACAGATGGCACTCATTTTGGACGCTGCACCTTTTAAGTTAGCCTGTAAAGGTGATAAGGCTTACATCACAAATAATCAAATAGACCAGATCTTGAGAAGTGTACTTAATATATTAGTCATATTTATTTGTAGTATATCACTTGTTTTGTGTAGTAGAGCTATATACAGGGCACAACTATTAAAAGAACTGACAGTACATTTTTTCCATAGAGCCTATAACAAAGACCTGAGTCTGGAAGGGCGCTTAGAGTTTCTCAACATTTGGTATATACTGATTATTATTAATGACATTCTAATTATAATGGGATCAGCAATAAAGGAACAGATTGAACGTAATCAATTTACAAATGATCAATGGAATGTTTGTTCGATGTTTTTGGGTATCGGTAACCTGTTAGTTTGGTTTGGAGTTTTAAGATACCTTGGGTTCTTTAAGACTTACAATGTTGTTATATTGACATTGAAGAAAGCTGCACCTAAAATATTCCGATTCTCCTGTTGCGCTTTACTTTTGTATGCAGGATTTATGTTTTGCGGATGGCTCGTGCTAGGACCATATCATATGAAGTTTAGATCCTTAGCTACTACTTCTGAATGCTTATTCTCGCTTATTAACGGTGACGATATGTTCGCAACGTTTTCCATAATGTCTAGAAAATCACCTATGCTCTGGTGGTTTAGCCGAGTCTATCTATACTCATTTATAAGTTTATACATTTATGTAGTATTGAGTTTATTTATTTCTGTCATAATGGACGCTTATGATACTATTAAACAATATTATAAAGAGGGTTTCCCAAAGAATGATCTACAACAGTTTGTTGGAGAAATCAGTATTGACGAAGTTTCATCCGGCCTCTACAGGACACAGAGTTCGTCTTCTCTTAATGAAGTCATGAATTCTTTGTTTTGTTGTAATTTTTATAGAAGAGCGTATTCTAAAATTGGCGGTGGAAATTCGAGTGTCAATTTAATATAGGCTTTTCGGTTTAATTATTCTTAAATTGTATTAAGCCGAATACTCTTGTACATAATAATCGATTATTAATGTGATAATATAAAATGTATTGTAAATTAAATTGATTGTCTAGATTGCTAGAACATGTATGAATTATGCCATAAGTTACCAAACTTTAATCACCAAAGAAAAAAACAAGGTGACCTTATTCTTATAGTAAAAAAAAAATATGTTATTTAAATTGTTATCAAAGTACCTGTTTGGGTATTATTTTTGTAGCATATTCAATATATGCCATTGCATGCATGTTTACAATAAATTGTTGTTTTATAATTATCAGTGTTTATCTTTTGTTACAACACGTGTAAATGATATGGCACTGGAGATTAGTGTAGCATTTCAATTGATATAAATGGGGGAGTTACTCTTGCGATAATTGTTTATAATATAATGTATATATATGTTTGAGTGTTTTTTTCTTTTACAGTTTCTAGTATTTTTAGATATATAGACGGGTATATATGCGTATATCTGTCGGTCCAACCTTGACTTTGTGCCTGAATAATACAAGTTCTCACTTATCATCAGGTGAACCGAACGCTCGTTTGCCTAGTCCATTAAATAAAAAGAAAAGTCCAATCCAGCACTGCACTGTGCTCAATGAGATCATTGAAACATGTCAATATCTATATATTAATACGTGAAGAAAAACTTGCAATCCCTTAATTTCAACGTAAAGCTATTAAGTTCGTACCCGCTATGTTTATATTTTTATACGTTTCATAAAATATTTTTCATACCCCTAAGTGCGTGAATAACACTTGAAAGAATTCAAAATACTTGCAATCACTTTTTATGAAAATCATACGGTATGTAATTTGACATAGTTAGATTTTATATGAACAAAAAGCGCTAAAAAGCCCAGTTCTTTTTATAATAACTATTCTCCATAAAATAAAATAAATATTACACAGTAAAATATTTATTTCACTTTCGTATAAAGTGATTTACACGTTGCTAAGGCAACTGGTCTTCTAACATTGGTAATGCATGCACTCACTCCCCTTTTTTCCGCATAGCAGGTGTTAAGAATCTAGTTTCAAGACGACTAAACACCGCGCTTGTCTTAGGTACCAGTGCGGTGATATTAAATGATATCGAACCAATCGTGTATTCAGCCGCTGTCCCACTACACCACGATGGCTTTTACTCGCATCTAAATATAGATAATTCAAGAATAAGTGTGAAGATTTAAACCTACAATCATAATATCAGTATCAGTATATTTTCAAAATTCAAGTTCAAAATTTTGTAAGTACGAAAATCAAAACTGCTGAATATTTTAATTTATTTACTTACAGAAACACACAGTATATAGTTACTTTGCTCAATATTAATATTTTTTTAGATCCAGCTTAGACTTAGGTTCCGTGGGCAGTATGGCTTCATACTAAACGATCATATTACAAGCGGTATAATAAAACTTACATTCGTTTCAATATATGCCTTCGTATTTTAATCCTGATGTTTTGTGTTGTTGGAGTGATTAACACTTCAAAATGTTAAAAATAAAGATATTTCTTTCGTGCAATTGTTTAATTAAATAAAAAATAACAATACGAGTAATTTTTTTTTTGTGGGTAATATAAAAAAATCTTAAATGTGGTTTAAACACTAGTTTAATGTTTTTCACACGGTAACAAAGTGTTCAATATATATCCACATACCGATATTTAGAAAACAAATAGACATCACATATTCACTAAATGAAAACATAATATAACTTCAAACAGTTTAAATGATAACACGTCTTGGGAATGAAATGCTCGCTCCAGTCTATTTCAAAGGATTCTATATCATTGTCATTAATAAATCTGCAAATTACTGTTTTGAAAAATAAAACAAATAGAAGGCCCTATAAAACAAATAGAAGGCCCTATAAAACAAATAGAAGGCTGAGTCTCTTGCGTCGGTTCTTTTCAGGTCTGAGGTATATAGCCTGAGGTATATAGCGAACTGTTAAGTAGGATCAATGTTAATATACCTCGGAGGTCCTCTCGTAACGCATATCCATTCTTCTAGACTGACATCACGCGAAGCAAACTTGGAAATAATGATCCAATAATATGCATATGAAACTCATATAATATGAGTTTGATATGCTTAAAAAAAGACGTAACAATAGACATTGGTTACGAAAGACTCTTCATGAAAAAAGCCTCATTTTTATAAAATTTGTCATATACATTAATTAGAGAGTTTATTTTAATTAGATATTGTAATATACACTGTTATAATTTGCGGATGATGTGTTCTCCTGTAATACATACATAGTTACTAAGTACAGTAAGAAAATGTGTAAATGCATAGAAATATGTATAACTGTAGGAGATCCGCATAAATAAATATATTAATGAAATAAATTAACTTTTGTGAAACGGTGGTAAATTCTTTGACAGCATGTTACTTCTTATTTTGAATAAAATTATTTGACTTTGAGTTCAAAAAGTGCGGCATTTTAGTCAGTAATTGTGTGGACAGTGAAAATAAGGCAATAATAATAGTCAAAACGTAAGTATATAAATAATTTAAAAATATACAGAATATGCCGCAAAGGATTTTATCATGGAAGATATATAAGAAATAATATTGCTGGGGGCATTTGTCAATGTAATAGAACCCAAAACAATGATTTTTAACATTCTTTTCTGTTTGTCTGTGTGTTTGTGCACGCTAATCTCAGGAACGGCTAAACCGATTTAAATGCAGTTTTGACTATTATATTTGGTATGGTTTTCTTAACATTTGGTGTTTATTTTATTTTAATTGGTGGATAAATTTATATTTATAACAAAGTAAAAACAATTTAAATTATAAATTTAAGTTCAGGTGTGATTTAAATGAGAAAACGGTCGGGCGAAAAAACTAAATGGTTGGTTATAATTACGCGATTATTATCAGCTTACGCCGGCAAAGCCGCGAGCGGGTCCCTAACAAGTAGTATATATACCTATAATTTATGTTTTTATTTCCTCGTTACATCGTAGCAAATATCATTCGTTGCCCACTATTAAATGCTATTTACGTTTATTTAAGCATAAGCTTAACCCTATATAATAATAATAATATGTTAATTTGCGAGTGAATTGACGCTACCGTAGCGCTGTCTGACAGCTTACACGAACAGAGTGTTTCCATACTAATCAATGATGGTTCGTTTTTATCACATTCTTGTAATAATATAATTATTGGGTAAGTACTTTGAGCAAGCATCGAAACAGCAAGAGAATTTGAACATTTAATATACAGCATAAGAAATTACAAGGAAATATAAAGAAAATTTTGCCTCTTTAAGAAGAAATATAAGTTACAATTAATATATTACAACAAGACCATGTTTTTGCATAATATTATTTTTTTGTTTAATATATCACCGCTTTAAACATTCTGTATGATAAAAAAAATCCCTTTACAATAATTTTTCTAGATATTTAGATATTATTCTAGCAACCTGATCAATTCATCTATCCTGTCCATCTTCATGCCATTATAGCGCAGGGTGACAGTGTCGGACCGTATACACGATGGCTGTGGATTCGATTCCCAGTCTAGGGAAATAATTATATTTATGTAACATTTTCATTTCTTCGCTCTGGTGACAAGGCAAAGCGCGGCGTTGAATTCCGCCACTCAACACGCAATGTCTCGAATTTGGGTGGAAAATAGAAAACGAAGTGTTGAAAACACTAGGTTCTTTCTGACTACTCTGATATTCGGGAATAAGCGTAAATCTTAAATGCAACAATGCCTTTAATATAAATTGCTATATTATTACTGGCAAGTATAAGTAGAACATATTTAGAAAACTTATAAAAAATTGAATGCAGCAGGATTCGAACCCGCGCCTCTTAGAAACCGTCCAAGCACTCTGACTGCTAAGCAATGCATGTTAAAAATGCTTAACAATCTCTATCGGTGTTTGGGCGTGAAGTACTGTTCCTTTTGAGGGATGCCTCAACAGAAGAGATAAGTTTTTTCGGCACTCGTCGACGTTTTCCCGAGAAAGACCTGCACGGCCGGTGTATACGGCGTCCACCATGCTATCGTTAAGATAGCAATGAATGCTAGGATCTTATATATCTATCAATGTGTTTTTAGTAACAAGTATGGCAATTTCGATCGTTCTTTCCGTCGGATTTGATTTTTTTAACGTAGTAATATATGATTGGTTTTAAACAATAAAATATAAAATAAATTCATATTTACATTTATTACTATCATGTCTTACAATTACAAATACATTAAATATATGACATCAAAGATGACTAGAATTAGCCAACCACAGATTAAATGAGAAAAATAAGGTAATATTTTATGTATATCTGCGATTGTTTATTTTTTTTCGTCTGCTTTTTCGTCAATTGTCTTTTGAGGTTCAGCTCCGAGGAGTATCTGGATTTCTTCGAAGCTTTTGCCTTTGGTTTCTGGTACAACGAAGAATATGAATATGAAACCCAGTAGCAAAATTCCTGCGAACATCCAGAACACTTGCCCCGGGCCAATGGCAGCATTTAGAGAATTAAATGTACTAGTAATTACGAAACTCAATACTGAATTTAATGTACCCGACGTGGAAGCCACAAATCCCTTAATATCGATCAAGCACAGTTCGCCTGCCATCATCCAAGGAATTGGTCCGAAGCCCAAGGAAAATGCAATAATAAATAATGAGAGGGAAACTAAGGGCAACCACGCTATAGAAGCTACAATCGATGACTCAGCTCCATGAACGTCTTGTAGAAAGAAGAATACTCCCAAAATGACAGTACAAATGCACATCACTAACGCAGAAAATAGAAGCAAAATTCTTCTTCCCAATTTGTCTACAATTAGTACGGAAATAAACGTTACCAATACTTGGATAACACCAATAATTATACTAGAAACTCCAGGCGAAATGGATGAAGCCGCGCTACCAAAAATGGATGACGAATTAAAAAGTACAGCGTTTATACCAGATAGCTGTTGGAAGAACATGAGAGCGTAACATATTAAAACAGCTTTTATGGCAGATTTTTTTGTAATTGCCTTCAGGAATGAAACAGGATTGTTTTTCGCAATTTCAGCGGTCGTTTGCAGAACATTCAGTTCGTTGTCAACATCATAACTATTTCCTCGCAGTCGTTTCAATGCGTCTCGAGCCTCAGCGTATTTGCATTTCGAGACCAAAAAGTTGGGAGTTTCAGGCATGAAGAAGAAAATTAGTCCAAATATAATAGGAATCATAGTACAAGTTATATTAAATATAAAAACGCTAGTGTAATTCCCAACAACATATGCATAAAGTATACCCATTGTGACCATCAAGTAGAAGAAGCTTCCCAATGAGCCTCGTATTGAATCTTCAGCTATTTCACTGACGTAAGCTGGAACGGCTACACTGAAGCCTCCAGCGCCAATCCCGGTCAATAATCTTCCAGCTATTAACATGGCTACGTTTGTTGCAAAAGTAATTAAGATCCAGCCTAATACGAAAGGGAATACAAGAAGAAGCAAAGCACTTCTTCGTCCTATTGCGTCCATAATTAAGCCTATAGGAAAGCAAATTACGGCCCCACCAAGATTGGTCAGGGATGAAATCCAATCGCCTTGAATGTGGGAAACGTCGAAGTCGTAGTCAGTGCTGTTATTTTGGATTATCTTGAAAACAACTGGCGATGACCATCCCAGCATTGTTCCGCTAGCCAACGATCCAAGGGCAGCTGGAAAAAAAAAACAAGAAATTTATTATATAACTTCAGCATTATAGCTTCGTTAGTGAGAGAAGACTAAATATTCGGTAATTGCAATAGTAAATGAACTAGTATTGTCTTCAGCAATTATTTTCTTACAATTTCTATTTTGAATTATATTTTCTCAGTTAGGACACTTTTTTATAAAGCCTATAACATAACCGAATGTGTTCAGTGTTCACCACTATTTCGATATATTATCTAATTAAATATTATCACAAGGCCATGCTTAGACAAAGCACCGTGGAATCTAATATGTCTATTAATATAGTAGTTTATTCAAATTGGAATCAAACCCAATACCATCACGTACAGCTAAACTCTTTTCCAATGCGGCTCATTTCTATAAACATATGCCGATAAGAGTAATAAGTAGATATACGTATAAGATTTGAACTCCAAATTCAATCTTGCAAGCAACGAATTCCGTTTCGTTTTAACTTCAAATTTAACGCTTCAGTTACCTGATAAAGCAGCTATATATTGTGGTAGTTTTCTGGCTCTATCTCCTCTCAGCTCCACCAGCACCGACTGGGACGTCCCCACATGTGCCATCGCCCCGTAGTTGACTTCTGCTTGCTGAAATTAAAAAAAGAATATATAATATTATTTAACCTGAGTTAATCATATATTGCAACAACTGATTAAAAATTATAAGCATAAAATACTTTTTTATAACATTGAAAGTTTTAAACGCAACATTAGTTGCGTTTGTTGTTCTTAATGTTATGATGTATGTGACTAGTGCTAATCATAAGTTATGAATTACTAGTTTATACCCACTACTTCGTTTGCGTTGATTAATGATATACTACTTCCATTTACCACCTCTTGACATTAAAACTTCGAAATAATATACATAAGTGGAATACAGGCAGAAAGTGGAGAACAGAAAGTCTTGAAACTAGGTTCTCTCTGACTATGGTATGCGGGAAAAACGGGAAACTATATTATAGTTTAGCTGGACTATTATGGTTATGGTTTCGAGGAATAGAATGTCTTGAGACATTCTATTCCTCGAAACCAATAATGCCCTGAGTCATGCCTTGCTTAAGAGCTATACAACAACAAAAAGTTTCATTCAAATCTGTCCAGTATCTCCAAAGAGTACTATAGACAAAAGCACAGCGTACAAACAGAAAAAATTAATAAACAGACAGACAAAAGAAATTTCATCAGACTATTAAAAACTGTTTTATTATAATAAAACAGTAATACAATACAATCTATTTATATTCTATACTATAGTATCTATATAGATAGATTGTATCGACTTTAGTGGAATGAAAAGAAATCAAAATATACATTATTTATTATGATAATATTTTTATTATATAGAAAATGTATATTTCATTAATTATTTAATTAGCGGTAAACATTACAAAACTGGCAACTCCAATTGCAAAATGAAGTAAGCCAATAAGACGAGGACACGGCGTAAGACAAGATACATTACATACTATACTTAAAGAGCCGTGTTATATTACAAATAGTTACTTGACCTAAGCTAAATGTCTTGCTTATATCTATACATTCATTGATGTGAGTATAATGGGGTTGATACTATTTGAAACCAAACGTTTGCCTGATTCAATCTACAGTTGTAAATTATTATAAAAACGACCTAGGTATATATATCACAATAACTTATATGAAAAAAATCATACCTCATATTGAATTTGGATGGTGCCTGTTGTTGCTGGAAGCAATGGTTCCGTATCAGAACTGCCATATCGAGGGCGAAACAAACTCGAACGCATTTTCTCATAAACTTAGTTCATTACAAACAGTCAAATAACGTAATTATGTCAAAATTAATTAAAAAATAACGTATCAGCTCCTACATGAGTCCAGTTAATGAAGTCGAGGTTATTGCGACCGAGAGCCCGTCCCACCATAGGTTTATCCTCCCCTCCCCCCCTCCTCTAAAACGTTTAGTATCGCCAAACGCGGCGGTCACGTTTCCGCTAGATAGTGCAGCTGGTTGATAGTAAAACTACCTCCAATTTTGTTCATAAAATTATTAAAACAAAACAACTTGAAACGAATTTTGTTATAATGTTTTATTAATAAATGTTCAATAACATTTTCATGTTATCAAATAAATAAAAAAAAATAGGTATAAGCTTTTTCCCTCATAACGTTCAGTCAGAGAGAATCGGTCAAGACTATCTCCACTACTATTTTCCACTTTCTACATTATCGAGACGTTGCTTGATGAGTGGCGGAACTCAACACCGTATATGGTTTTACCAGAACGATCAGTCAGAGAGAATCGGTCAAGACTATCTATTTTCCACTTTCTACATTATCGAGACATTGCTTGACGAGTAGCGGAACTCAACACCGTATATGATTTTAACAGGACGATAAAATGAAAATAGTTCAAATATAATTATTCTTTACAGTCAGACTATCGACTGACGGCTCTCGAAACCAGATGTTATTTTAAATTTTGTAAATATATAATGGTACTATTAAATAAATAGCGTATGTACTCTTTCAACAAATAATCATTACTTGAAATATTTTTGTATATTTTAGTTAGCAAAGAATTGTAAAAATTTTCCTACAGTTGTGCTAATAATAAAAATTGTCTAAACATACTGCCATTTGGAAACATAAGGTATATTTAACTTGAAATTATTATATTATATTAATGATTTAGCAAGATGAAAACATAATAACTAAATTAAATTATTTAATCCCACAATGCAATCGTGGGGCAGTGCTACAGTATCTGACTGTTACCGCGATTAGTCGTAGGTTCGATTCAGAAAGTGGAGAACGGAATGTCTTGGCCCTAAGTTCTTTCTTACTTCCTTGCTATGAGGAAAAAATATAAAAAAAAATAATCAATGTCAGTTTGTCTGTTTGTACTCGATAATCTCTGGAACTACTGAGCTGATTTGAATAAAACTTGCTGTTTGTATAGGCTAGTAATAGCTATTAGGCCTCGGGTTACCTTAGGGCAACAATCTATTTTTACATGTTTTCTTTAGCACAATATGAAATTATTATTATTTAACTAAAAACAGTAATTAGTTTTTTGTTCTAGGATATTGAAGTAATATATATATTTAAAATGTTTAAATTAATTTAGACATTTTAAATATATATATTACTTCGAAGAGATTAATTTTCTGTGTTTGTCAATTTAGCTGTACTTTATATGAAAAACTTTTCTTTGCTAGACCAAAAACTGTCCAAAGGAACGATGGAGCCGAAGAACTAAGTTTATGAGTTAATTGACGAACGACGATACAAGTAGCTACTTCAGTCTATTAATAGGTTATTCTGGTTAAAAAGGAAGAAAACACTTAAGTGGTTAAGATGTTATAGGTCTCAGTCATAGTCTCTTGTATTTCTGAATGCTAATAAGACAAATTTTGTTTTGTATAATGTTCTGTCCAGTTCCGTTACAAACAAGTGTTAATAGACGGATGTTGAGCCTATTTATAGTATATGATATACTAGCTAATGCTGGTGGTTATGTTTGTTACACGTTTTGATGTGAACAGCTTCACGCTATTTCCCATTCTACACTTTCCGTCCATAATCAGGACATTCTGTATTGATTGGAACTCAATGTCACGCTTTGTCTTGCCAGATCAGGTAAATCATTATAATTTAAATATAATCATTCCCCGGAGTGGAAACCAAACCCACAACAAAACGTGCGTGATGGCCTTATAAAAATAAAAGATTATTAAAACATATAAATTTTTATATTTTTGTTAGTTACATTTAGTTATGGGGTAGAATAGAAGTGAATCTAGTTATATTTTTAATATTCTCAAAATGTTATTCACTCCCAAGTCATTTCGAATTCCATTTAGCATACATTTAGATACGGACTGGTGTTGTCGCTCAAGCGTGTCATATTGTCCAAGTTTATGTGTCACCATCGCGGCGCAGTGATGTATCATCTGACTGCATTCGTGATTGGTTATGGGTACGATTCCCACTCAGAGGAATGATTATATTTTAACTATTCTCATTCCTTCGCTCTGGTACAATAGAAAGCGCAGTTTATAAATGTGACTATCCCATGTGAAGTTTAAACTTATTACCATTGCGCTTAGCCAGAGTGATGCTAATTTCACACTAACAATAAGTGTATAATGTTATGAATCAATGATACTTCTCTTAAGACAAGAATTAAGTACCTAGTTCATTTTATGTCAAACAAACAACCTGTTTATACCCAATTGCCTGTAATAGACCCTTTCTAGCACCATTTTAAATTTATTTAGTGAATAATTTAATCATATGTTCATAACAATAAAAAGTATTTGCTGCGTATAAAATATTTATGTGACTAATTTATTACTTGATTAATTTTCATTAATTGATTGTGGGATTCTAACATTTGTAGATAACAAAAGATGGCGATGAGTACTCGATACTAAATAATTAAATCTTTAATCGACAGATGTCAATACATACATAACAATGTAATTTCAGATTACTCAATCTGATATCTAAATAACTTTTTCTAAAATGATCGAAATCAGATGGCATTTAGAATTCGGAACTCAAAGAATATTTATGAAAAATACTCTTATTTTCTTCCTCTTTTGAATTTCCACACTTTTTCTCCTACCTAGCACTAGTCTTATACTAGTGCCAGGTAGTCTTAGCGGGGTAGCACGAGAGAACCTAGTGTCAAGACACTCCGTTCTCCACTTTCCGACAGAAATCCAATATTGCGTTTTGAGTGACGAAACTCAACGCCGCGCTTTGTCTTTGGTACCAGAGCGAATAAATGAATATGTGAAAAAAAAAAAATTGGGGGCATTTATCAATATATAGAACCCAAAACAATTATTTTTAATTTACTTTTCCTTTTGTCTGTGCGTTTGTGCATGCTAATCTCAGAAATAGCTTAACTTAGATTTTAATGCAATTTGACTATTGTATTTTGGTAAACTTTCCCTTATCATTTTGTGTTTCATAAATAAAAAGTTACAACAATTTAAATAAAAAATTTAAGCAAAGTTGTGACTAAGGACGAAGGAGAACGCGGGAGGGTGAAAAAACTAAATAATTAGTTATAGTCGTGTTGTTATACAGGCGAAGCCGGAGCGGGTCGTTAGTTTTAAATTTAATTATTTGAATATATTTTAAATACAATAATTCTCCCGAGTTGGAATCGAACCTACAACTAATTGTGTTTATAGTCAGACGCTATCTTGCTGGTCCACGACGGTCTCTAATAAATGTCATATATAAACTATTTGCACGAATTTTCTATACAAAACAGTTTTAAGCGTTCAGTTGAAGCAATCTGAATGTGTAGTTAGTACAATCTATATTTGATACTATATTTCACGCAACAATACTGTGTTAATTAGTTTCACTTATTGTGCACATAAAAGCCTCATCTGAGGCTTAAAGTATCTACTTTAGAATTTGCTTATTATTTATATATTCTTTTTGACACACACAATTTGACAATAAATATGCACAAAAGGAGCAAACTTTGTCATATGGGAAAAATACACTATAATACATTTAAATATACACAAATCTAAATAACTATGAATTTCAGAAAAAGTACTAGTTTAATTCACACATCTAGTGAGAAAAGTTTTCTACCAAACTGATTACACTGATGTAATCAGTTTGGTAGAAAACTTTCCTAAAGCTAAAGCTGCAAGGTATCAGATACCTTGCAGCTTTTTAAATCGACCAGTTCAGATAGTTTCGATGATTTTCATATTACAAGAAAGCCCTTTCCCTCTTTTCCTCCTTTTACAAAAGACGTCACGACAGAATCATTCTTAATTTTAACGAAGTGAAGTGATGTGTATTTGTCAAACAGTTCAGTAATATTTAAAGTTCAAAAAGTAAACTTTCTCATCGACTGGTACGCATGGCACCTGTCACTAGTCAATTTTTAAAGCTTTTCAATGTTTAAATTTTGAAAACTTCTAATTAAGAAAGTTGTTGGTTTAGGCTTGGATAGTTAAACTCTTAATAAAACAAAAATGAGATTATGCAAAGAAAGCATAAAAGTTACCAAATTTGCAGACAAGATCAGAATTAGAAGTGATTATTAAGTCTAAAAGTGTGTCTGTATTATTAGAGTGGTGAGAAGGTTGCTGGAGTAATAAATGAAAATTACGGAATATCAAACTGGAGTTTAATTTTCTCGCTTGAAAATCAATTCGATAAAGACATTTTATATAATTAATAAACATTATATCAATACACGGCTTACTTTTTTTTTAATCGATCCACCATTTATGAATTTTTCTTTGTGATACCTTTTATAATATAAACATTAAAAAGTAATTAGAAAAAAAATCGCACATGACCTGATGGCTCAAAAAGATTGTACGTAATAAAAATACACAGTTACAAAATATCATAAAACAGTTAAAAATAATACTGAAAAAACTAAAAACAAAATACATCCCACGGGCCGCGGGCAATAGGTAAGGTAATAGTAATAATAGTAGTAATAGGTAATAATTAAGATTTCGTACTTTATTCAACCCTCCAACTGCAACCTTCGTAATTCTTTGATATACAATACTAAATGGCATATCAATTTAAAAACATACAGTAATGGCGCAAAACTTTAATTATTGAAGTCAAATTTCACATTATATTACATTAAAAATACACAATTTTTTAATATTTCTTTTTCCCGCCTCACTTAAATCACAAATTTTGCCCAAATTTATAATATTGTTAAATTATGAAAATAATATTGTATCAATTGTTAAAGGCACGCATATGCTTAAATAGTGGAAGTCCACTTTGCCTTCAATTTCCGAGTCCTACTATCGAACTAAAAAACTATTTCAATCTAAATTAATAAGTTTAAACAAATTCATCGTTAGGAAATAATTATTTAAATATCACATTAATGGATTTTCCGTTTTCATAAAGTATTCGGAGCAGTTACAGCTCGACTTAACACCTTTATACACATACAAGATTTACACAAACTGTGAAACAAAAGTGGCGGAAATCTCACCACATGCTTAAAACAGTAAGGAACCAATATGAAAATTGCATGTGCTTCAAGCAAATGTCGGCTGCCCAAGTTGCGTGAAACACAATTTAAGTATCAAAGAAGTGTTAACAAGCAGCCGATACCATGTTCAATCTCTCCAAAGCCGTCAACGTTCACACAACATCAATCGGTACATTGACATTTAAAGGCAAATATTTAAAAATCTGGAAGCTATACAAAAAAAAATTCTTTTTTTTTTGTCTGACGATCATAATAACGAAGGTCCGATTGAAATAGTTTCTCCAGTTGCATTATTGTTAAAAGAAAGTGGTCGTGAGGATACTGCATCCGCATATCCTAAAGGATCCGGAAAAAATTGTTCAAAAACCCACATCAAAATGTTACATTTACTCTAGAAAATCCATATCAATGCAATCGAGTGTCTGTTACATATTTCTTACCGATTCAATTTGAAAAAGTTGAGTGCGAGAGGGAATGTGCATAAAGGAAATAGTAGAAGCAATAAAGATTATACAGAACAAGTTCAAGTATGAGCACCATCTTTTGACTGACGACGTAAAGCAGGGCTCAGGAACAAACAATAACGGGAATACTAATAATATTTACGAAGTAAGAATTTTTTGCAAATGTAAGCTGGCGTTAAAAATAAGCTACGAAAATTGTTTTGAATCTATTAAATTTATAGTATAAATATATATATAATTATATTTATATATAATTATTAAATTTATATATAATTATATTTATATATAATTATTAAATTTATATATAATTATATTTATTAATACTTTATTTATTTAATAAATTAATATTTACATAAAATAAACCGGTAGGAATCGAGTTGTATTGGACACTTTACCACTGATGTATATGAAGATTAATTTTCAGCCCACTGTGGGGGATGGAAAGGTAAAGAATTTCCTCTCTTATGAACATGGAAGTAAGTATATATTTTCCGTTTTGTATCCAGACGCATAGAAGAACACTTAAACTCAATTTTGACGGCTTTCATAGTCTTATCAGTAAATAAAAACTTAATTTGGAAAAGTACACGAGTATAACATTAATGTGGCACAAGAAGGATGAGCTTCTTCGAAGTTTTTGCGGTAATATTATTACGGAATGCTATTAATTTAATGAATTTAATATTTTGATAGATTTAATCAATGCCAGACCGCAAGTTTCCAGACACGCGTCTGTTGAGTGCACTGCGTTCGAAAAATATTGTATCAAAATGCAAAATGTCAAGATCTTAAGTAAAATAAGCTATTTCTGAATTTAGCTTAAAAATGCAAAAGCATGTGCAAATATGCACATGCATATAATCCGGTCGCTAGCCAGCTACTAGATAGCCATCTATGAAGTAATGGAGTGTCATGACACTCCATTCTGTGTTTCTGCCTCAATCCGAGACATTGCGTATTAAGTGGCAGGAGTCAATACCGCGCATTGTCTAATCAATAAAGTGGAACGGCAGGGAAATTAAAATAATTGAAATATTCCCCATGATTGGAGATCGAGCTCACAACCATCGCGTATACAGTCAAATTTATTTTATGCCTGTCGCACTGCGATGAAAATAAGATATTATTTATTATGTTCAGCATTTTCCGTGATATAAAACTTAACAATGATAATATAATTATGGTTCTGAGGTCTCGTGGCGCAGTGTGACATCGTCTTACTGAATACGTGATGGTTGTGAGTTCGATTCACACTCGAGGGAATGATATTATTTAAATTATTTTAATTTCTCCACGCGGCGTTGAGTTTCAGCACTCAACACATATATATCGGATACGGGCGTATAGAGGAGATTTTAGTGCCTTGACACTGAGTTCTCTCTGACTCTTATGCGGGAAAAAGTTGAAGTTTATGGTTTTGTTCTCAAACCGGTATGGTAGTTATGGACATATACAGTAGTAGAATATACCAAATATTTCGATGAGGTATCTAAATTATTTCCTAGTCAAAGATATCGATATCAGCGATGTATACAATAATCTTATATCTTCATTTATTTAAACATTT
Organism: Podotricha telesiphe; assembly: GCA_038994665.1. Lineage (NCBI taxonomy): Eukaryota > Metazoa > Arthropoda > Insecta > Lepidoptera > Nymphalidae > Podotricha > Podotricha telesiphe. The sequence continues at coordinate 226,588 of JAOYRR010000217.1, read as the reverse complement.
TTTAACATATTCTTTGCGTGAAAATTCTACGCAAGTTTTACGGAAATTTTTAATTTTTAGTCTAAATTTTTAATATCTACGAACAAATCCGTGTAAATTATATACTATTTCTTAAAACGTGTCTATTTAAAAAGGATGTTATAGGTGAATTTTAATCCTTCTGATTCCTAGACAACTAACAATAATTTTGAAATAGACTTAATTTTTTCTGCTTTGTTTCTACAATGTTATAATATATAGAGATACCATTGATTTGCCAAAACCAAATGATTGATTGCTTCTTTAAATTTAAATTTAATCGTAAGTACGAGTATCTTGATTACGCGTAACAACATGCGTGCAATAATTTAATAATAAATATTAGGTATACTTTCTATATATACTTATAGTATATATGTCTTTAAAGCTGTCTTGTCAGCAGAATGGAGAAATAAAAATAATTTAAATATAATCATTACCCCGGGTTTGAATCGAACCCAATCACGACACTGAGCCACAATGATCGCAATGCTTTTGCTATGAATTTAACTTCAATTTTTAAATATAAAGTACAATTTGAATTACAATTTTTTTTTACCACAGTTTAAAAACAAACATTAGTAGGCTCTCGATCATCTTTCCAAGGAAAAAATCTAATTCTGATATGCCCAGCAGCATGATGAACATTTTGTCCTTGCTTAGTATTTTATTATTTTACTAAATGCAAGTATTTAACTTTTGTGTACTTTCAAATAAAAAAAAATATATAATATAAAAAAATCGCAAATTTTGCAATATGCTACTTATTGTGACAATTTTAATGTAGAAAAAGAAATAAAATTCTATATTTTAAAAAAGTATATAAAATTGTATTTACCGCTTTACATATATACTTTTAATATGAAATTCTAAATCTCCATTTTAACTTAAAACACAGATAATACACAAAAAACTCACCTATTCAAATACAAAAAGTCCACATCAAAATTATAAAAAAATAAATAAAAAAAGTTTTAATATAAAATTTTATTATAAAGATTTAAAGTCGTAATCAACTGTTAAAAAAAAATAAAAATTAAATAATACGGTCAATAGCGGCCTATATTCTTGAACAAGACACAAGCACTGTCGTATTGTGCGAGATTTGGCAACGATATAAGGCTTGTATCACATCAGTCAATAGATACAGGTAATGCTTAAGAAGCATTAGGGTTATCACTTATCACTAAACGTCAAATATAAGTTTCATAGATTATTTCATAACTACCTGTGCTCGCGATTTTTAAATTGAAAGGAGTCTTAGTTACTCCTTATTACATGAGATATCAGCTAGTAAAAGTCCCGTCAAAATCGATCCAGCCGTTCCAGATAGTAGTCGGAACAAACAGACAGACAGTCATGTGTCATATGTTTTGCGGGGCTTTTTATTCTATAGACAAGGCAAACGAGCGTTCGAGATACCTGATGATAAGTGATCACCGCCGCCCACGACCCCGTGTAACACCAGAAGAGCTACTGGGATGAAAAGGTGGAAATAGACGCGCTTTTTTTTCAGAAGGTATCCAGGTCGAATCGACCTCAAAATACTGCCGCTAGTAGGCCTTTTCACAGTTGAGTAGCACGTGGAAGACAGTTCCTACAAAACCGCACAGTAGTAGAGTGCCGCGTATCCAGATGGTAAAAATGGTATCTCAGTCAGTTCGGTTGGAAAGTTCACAGGAATCAGGTCACTAACAGTTCCCATGATAAATGCGGTAGAGAAAAGATTAACATTGTATGCTATCAAATGGATCAAGCTGATACTGGGGTGCAGCTCAGAGATGAGAACAGTAGTCAATGTGAGGCCGAACCTGGGCCCTATACAGGGCCAATCGGTGTTTGGGCGTGAAGTACTGTCCTTCTCTGGCATTGACACTCAGCTTCTTTGAGGCCAACTTGGCCTTGTATTCCAGATCATCACGATACTGGCAGTATCCGAAAAGTTAAGGCTCAATATACTGATTCTGAGCGCGGCTTTAAGAGGAATGTTCGTAAAAACTGGCGACACGACAAAGGAGGTTTCTTAGTGGTTAACTTGTGTCTTCGGGGAGTTAAATGGAACCAGGTTTCTTTTACCCCATACATTCCCGAGGTGTTATAAATACTTAAGCTACATAAAGTCCTCTCGTGGGCTTCACAATTATCGCATTCAATAAGCTACGTTTCAATTAATGTGAGATTTTACATATGTAATATAATTATTTTATTAATACCTATTATAAATGTTGATGTAATTGCAGATTATTAGTATTAAAATATTTAGGCGCGCAATAGTGACGCTTGCATACAGCTAATACTCATATCAGAATATTATATAAATTAACAGATTACAATGATAGCTATATTTGTTTTTTTTTATATTTTACTTTACATTGATTTTTAAAATCAATACAGCATTAATCGAGAGCGAATACAAAAAGATACGAATATCAACAAGCTTACTGATCTTTCTGCTTAAATCTAACATGATAAAAAAATATTAAGCAGCGGAAGTAAAATAGCAGTTCCTTTTTAAGCCGGAACAAACATATGTATTCGTGCATTATGACAGTAAGCCATTTCTTTCTTAACAATTGTTTTGTTTTGTTCTGTTCTATTGAATATGCCTTATTTTTCGATAAAGGTAAAAAAAAGTTTGATACAAATATTGAAATTAGTCACTTATCCATTATTTAAACTAAGGTAATATCACCTTGTGGGTCGAAGATCTCAACAACACTCTCGGCGAAAACAATAACACAAACCTTAACACCTTTCTTATTCTAATAAGGATATTAATAATTGTTTATTTCACACAAAATAAAAAAAATACTGTTCATAAAAAAAAGGTTCAAAACAAAAATAACTTGCAATAGATAAGCGTTTAAGAATTTCTAGAACGGATGTAGAACGCATGGCTTAGTAGTCATAGCGCTTGGATGGTTTCCAAGAGGTACGGGTTCGGAACACGCTACTTTCAAATGTTTATACGTTATATAATTTTTTTTCAATTTCCGAAGTGTGTGAATAAAACTTAAAACATATTAAAATGACTGTTCGGTGAGAATTATAAACAAATATTTTTTCATAACGTTTTATGGTAGGTATTACAAGGAAAATCTAAGAAGGAGGAAGATGTGAATATCTCACGTATGCGGAATAAAATAATTGAAGCCCAGAAATAGGTTTGAAGTAATTCCCGCAGAGGTCAGTATTTTTAGTAGGCTTCTAGTTACACAATGTGTATGTAATGTACAATTATAGTATGATATATAAAATTTTCTTATCAGCTTTTTCCGCATAGGGTATTTAAGTAGAACTTAGTATCAAGACACTCCGTTCTCCACTTTCCGCCCGAAATCGAGACTGCGTGCTGAGAAAATAAGATAAATATAATCATACCCCCAAGTGGGAATCGTACCCATAACCAATTGCGATTACAGTCAGACGTACGTTAGTCCCACTGCGACGACGAGGACAATGGATTTATAACAAATAAATTATATTTAGAGTATACTTAATACTAATTAATGACTAGTATATAATACTGGATAAGTATATCTGCACCATTGCAACGTGCAAAACTATGATATTCTAGCGCTTGCCCTGCTTTTCAATGCCTATTTGTTATATTGTGTTTACCTTGTTTGTATTAAAGTACTATAAAAATATATTTTACTCTATATTTTGTCTATATGAATAAACTAGCTCTACCCGCAACTTCCGCGAATTCCAAAATAAAAGTAGCCTAAGTTACGCCTTATTACATCAGCTTTTTTTCCAGCTGTAGAGCTTTTTGTGTGCAAGTAGCAGACAGCAATTTCTTTTTTATAACATTTCCAGTACTTAAAACTAGTTATATAAGACCAAGAGAGCTTATTGTCTCTATATATTCCCTAAGGTAGTTATTTCTATTTATAAGTAATATTGAAAGTTTCATTCGATGTAACCAAAGATCCAAGTGCGTCGCGTGAGTTAGTATGGCCACGTTGCGCGATGACCTAGGAACTATGTCGGAAGAATATGCCTTTATATATCTGTCCCTGGAGTTAGACCTTCCGGTCGCCCAAGAATGCTATGGCTGGATGTCGTGAAGCAGGACACGAGAACCAATAGACTTACCACTGAGGATGTTGAAGAACGTGCAAAGTGGAGGAGTTCCGCTTTCCACCAGATTGTTAATAGATCATATGTCATTGGTTTTAATTAAATTATTATCTTTCTATTCAAATCTGTAAAAACAGCAATAAAATTATTTATTATATTCTTGGTCTTTGTATTGCAGCATAAAAACAATAATTATCATATTGTAGTTTTCTTATTATGTGGAGTTGTTAAATCTACATAGATAATATCTAGTATATTGCATGTTGAGTAGCGCAGTTCGACGCCGCACTTTGTCTAAGGTACCATAGTGGAGAAATGAAAATAATTAAATTATCCTCGATCCTCCTGGGATTCGAACAGTGCAACAATGGCGCAGTAGAACAGTGTTTGTCTGCCAACACAGTTAGTTGTGGGGTAGATAACCACTAGAAGAAACGTATATAATTAGAATAGTAAGAGGACGTGCGGCGTTTAATTCCGTAACTCAACTTGCAATGTCTCGATTTCCGGCGGAAACTGGAGAACAGAGTGTATTGACCCCTAGGTGATAAGCAGGAAAATGCATGAATGTGTAAAAAATAAACTTATAACAAGCTAATTCCGAAATGGTTTTAATATTCAAAATTTAACCAAGATTCGTTTTAGTGTTATGTTAAATATAGGCAAAACATCGAGACAACTTTATATATATATTTATTACTAGCTGACCGCCGGACATCATACCGCCTCAGAATTAAATTATGTGTCAAAATTTAATATAAATTAACATAAAACCAAAAATTATAATTCACGACGACATTCTCTACGAAAACTCTCCTGATTGTCTCTCCTGATTAATTGAATGTGTCATTTCTCTAATTGTTACAGATGAATTACTATATATTTAGAGTCCGTTTAGAGATTTTAAAGAGAAGATAAATTTCAATTTAGAGATCACATGACTTGCCAAACTATTGAACAAATAAAATATTATTACTTAGGTGTGCTAGGTCTTTTGATATTGCATATTTCTAAATTTTGTTTCCTAATATTTATTTTCCGAATGCACCTTGTTTAATAGGTACGCACAGTGTATATGGGATGACCAAGCATGCGAGCGAGAAGCATGTGATATTCAAGCATGCGAGCGGGAAGCGTGTGATTTTCAAGCATGCGAGCGGGAAGCATGTGATATTCAAGCATGCGAGCAAGAAGCATGTGATTTTCAAGCATGCGAGCGTGAAGCATGTGATTTTCAAGCGTGTGAGCGGGAAGCATGTGATTTACAAGGGTGCGGGCAAGAAGCATGTGATTTTCAAGCGTGTGAGCGGGAAGCATGTGATTTACAAGCGTGCGGGCAAGAAGCATGTGATTTTCAAGCATGCGAGCGGGAAGCATTTGATATTCAAGCATGCGAGCAGGAAGCATGTGATTTTCAAGCATGCGAGCGTGAAGCATGTGATTTTCAAGCGTGTGAGCGGGAAGCATGTGATTTTCAAGCATGCGAGCGGGAAGCATGTGATTTTCAAGCCACCTGCCTTGGACATCAACAAAAATTCTAAAACCAAAATAAGAAAAATTGGCCCAACTGTTCTCAGGTTTCAGCAAGACTAACAAACGTCATTTCAGTTTTATACTCGTATATATACACCGCATAGGCTTTTTCTTCGTTTTCCGCTTTCTATCTATGTAAAGCCAGTATATGGTCACGATGCTCAACGCTGCAGCTTATCTTACCAGATAGGTTAGCTTAAAAATTACGTAAATTTCTAATTCAGTCATAAACTGACAATAATAGTCATAAATTCCAAATTTTGTATTACGGTCGATTCGATACTGTCGGCTTTAATGACCCCAAAAATCATGTGTAATATTAGATTTGTACAAATCTTATATGATAAAACCGAACCGAAACCGAAAACCATTGTATAATATTCATACTTCAATGATATACATTTTAACAGTTTATGAAGTTATAAATATATGTTTGCTCACGGCTTCTCCTGCCTAAGCCACATGACTCATTTTGGTGTTTTCGCCACCCGCGTTCTCACTTAAATCACAAACTGCTGAAATTTATAATGTAAATGGGTATAACCTTTTTATTTATGAAACGATTGAAATAAAAAAAAACACAATGTTAAAAAAGCTTACCACAACACAATAGTCAAGCGATTAAGATATATACAAAGTATAGCCGTTTTTTAGATAAGCGTGCACGAACAAACAGACAAACAGAAAATATATATATTTTTTTGAGTTTAATTATATTGAAAAAGACATATTTAGAAAACGTATAAAATTTGAACGCAGCAGTGTTTCAAATCCCGCTGCGTACAAATTTTTATACGTTTTCTAAATATGTCTTTTTAATTTGATTAGTGTACGAATAACACTTAAAAAATTTTAAAAATTTATGTATTCAATTATATTGATAAATGCCCCATATAATATTTTTTTCATATATCTTCCATGTACAGACAGCGATCATTTTTGAATTCGAATTTCTGAATGAATATTTTTTTTAAATATTTTCATTTCTTTTGCTTTGGTACCTAAGACCACTCAACACGCAATCTCGACTCGACACTATCTATCATGACACTAGATTCTCTTCGGGAGACCCTATAATCCGGGAAAAATCGTGAAGCTGCCTTTTAATTTATTTTTTATTTTAATTATGTATTGAGGTTTTCGTTTAAGTATTATTAGTATAAATAAATGCAGCCTAAAATTTAGGTCATACTATAATATTTTATAATATTAAAAAGTGTTCATTAAAAAAGTAAAAAAATTGTCATTACTATATAGCGACATAATATATATTATAACTATATAGTGACATATAATTTCCATTTACGTAATTACCTTAAAGTATAAATGAAATACGAGAACATTTTAAATAAATTTATTTTTAATAAAGAAACACTAGAATATTCTTGTTACATTACACAGATTAAGCATAACAGTTGTAGTCTTTGTCAATTATGTTGCACACAGATGTGTATTATTTCCTGCCAAAGTCATTATTACATTTTAAACTACAGTTTGAAAGTAAATCGTGAATGTTTATGTACCTAATATATAAGAAAAATATTTTTTTTTTATTAATTACTATGGTTAACTGACTGAAACAATTGAAATAATAAAACAAAATAGAGAAATTGAGACAATGACAATGACGCCATCTTAGCGATGGAACATGTCTGACCGCGAAATATTTTATTAATATGTATATTAAATAGGCGTTTTTCCTGTACAAATTAAAAAATTTAAAAAGGAAATGTTTTATCACTAGCTTCCCTCTGTTTGTTCTACAGATAAAAAATTACAACGTCAAACGATTTTGAACGATTATCATTAATCCATTATGATTATTTTATCATGATTATATTATCTATTTCATTATGATTGTATTTTCATTATTCCATTATGATTGTATTTTCATTATTCCATTATTCATTTATATACATTATTATATATTATATCATTAATTTCTAGCACGTATTTTAAAGGCGGCAATATTTGTAGAATTTGGCTCTTTTTAAATTTGTTTAGTTAGAGCTCAGATAGTAGAGGCGAGAGTTAATATATTAATTGATGATAACGTATTTTTTAGGGAAATTAAAAAAAAATAATTTTTTATATTAATAATGTCTAAGTGTGTGAATAACACTTTAAAAATGCTAAAAAAGCATTATATTAATAGGGGCCAGGTAAACATACGTTAGAGTCGCAAGTCACAGGCACTGGTCTGAGTTCCCCTTTCTGCTACGCGATGATGCTAAGCAGTTTCTTTTCTTACGGAACAATCTCATTACAGTCTTCCCATTTAATATGACAGTATCGTAGTGATTTGTATCCAACTGACACATTTATTAATTAAGTTAATATAGTAATATTTGTCTAATATGTTTATGTATTAGGATATACTATATATATATCAAAAACACTGTTTATTTATACACTAAGTTTTATATGTTACTTGATATGCCAAATCAAGATACAGCACAAAAAACAACGTTATAAATATCAAGAAAAGGTTTTTTCAGTCTACTGCAAAGTTCGTGAAAATGACATAAGCGGTGTTGTTTACTAAGGAACGATTAGTAATTATCATTTAGTGATTTTTGTTCTTATTTTTCTTACTTTTGTCAATAATTTCGTAGTGTACAATAAAGTGTAAAGAAATAATCAAAACTAGAAGTAAACTAAATTGATGATTTGAAACAGATTATATCTACATTATTGATGCAAGGGCGTTATTTATTGCTTTATTGTTACGGATAGTTTTTTATTTCGAATATCCGATAGTTTCAGTTCCTTCTGCGGAGTTCCGTAACGTCCCTTAACAAATAATGACAGTTATATCTCTACGTCCTACATATATGAATGATATCCGTGCTGAGTACCTACTGAAGATAACCTCGTCTATCGCAAAAGTTGTAAAAGTGATATACAGAGTATATTGAATAATGAAGATAAAGGCAAATAATTAGCAATAAATACTAGCTTATCTTTCACATCGGTATCGGCTTACATAAAGAAAACGATTTGTGAAAGATTACGATACTATTTATAAAGATATTTATTATTGACTAACGCCAACACGCGTCTTCGCCTGTGCCGTCGTTGATAAAATAGTAGGTAGCATAACTATGGCTTTGCTCGTCCTCAAGGTTTACACTATCCATATAAAATATCATCACAAACACAGTAGATAAGCCGTGAAACATATATTTATATAGATAAACAAACGGACAATGTCTTCCTTTTTTCTTAGGAGAAGGCATATGCAAAGAAGCCGCTTGTAAGCGCTCCATTCTTTAAAATGTTATCGTTTAACGTACAAATTACTTTGTAAAACACATAGTTCGTCATTTGTCTACATTAAATACTGTATCAATTTTAATAAGATTTGGAAAATGATTAGGGTGTGCAATATAAGTATTTATTTTCTGAGTATTTACAATTTTACTTTTTGGATGTAATTGGACTTTTTGATGTTTAAGAGATAAAATTATAATTTTACCATCATGTACATAATATTAATAGTATCCCAGATAACGTCAGAGATTGTTCTATATCAGAATTTAAAAAAGTTGAGAAAAGACCTTTGTGTGTTAAAGGTTATTACCTAATTAATGATTTTATAAATGATAACACGCCTTGGGAATGAAATGCTCGCTCCAACCTATATCAAAGGTGAATGTCACTACTAATAAATCTGTAAGTAGTTGTTTTAAAAAAAAAGAATATAGAGGTCGCTGAGTTTCTTGCACCAGTTCTTCTCAGGTCTGAGGCATTAACTTTTGTGAACCGGTAGTAAATTGTTTGACGTTAAAAAAATGAAGCATGTCACTGCTTATTTTGAATAAAATTTTTGACTTTGACTTTGTCAATCTTTGGTAAAATATTGGAGATCACAGGGTCAGATTTTGGTATTATTATTGTGGTTACATCCAGTAATAACAAGGAAGAATAACTTAATATTTAATTTATCTTGACATAGTTTGATAACCCTGTAAGGATAAGGAAAGCTAAATTTTCATAAAAATAGGAAAATTGATTTTCAATCTAATCACTTTTGATATCAATTTCCTTAGTGTGGGAATAACACTTTAAAAACAATGTTAAAAGAATATATATTTAATAAATAGCATTCTCTCTTGTCATACGATTGTTCGTAGAATAATCTTTGGGTAACAGAAATATGTAAAAATCCCGCTGCGTTCAAATTTTTATACGTTTTCTAAATATGTCTTTTTCAATTTCCTTAGTGTGGGAATAACACTTTAAAAACAATGTTAAAAAAAAACAAATATTTTTATATAAAAATATAAATATTTGATAAAGTCAACGATAGTCTTTATGATGATCGTAAAGGAATTAGCGGCATCGTAGTGGTAAACAAAATAAACTATCTAAGTAGAAACCCAACAGTTATACCTGTCACTGTATATTATTTACTTTTTAAAGTAAATCTGGGAAGAATAAATAAGAATAATGAATCTGTAACAAAGCGTGTAGCTGAAATTGTCAGACATTCAAAAAATGTGCATTTTTATAATCATATATAATTTCTGAAAATTTAAGGAGTCCTAATCCTTACAGGGTTATCAAGCTGTTACAAGATAAATTATATATCAAATCATTCTTCCGAGTGCGAATGGGACCACAATAATAATACTAAAATCTGACGCTGTCCGAATGCATCACGATGGTGGTCTCCAATATTTTAACCAAGGATTGACAAAGTCAAAGTCAAATAATTTTATTAAAAATAAGAAACTATGCTTAATTTTTTGAACTATAGTTACTTTGTTCAATATTAATATTTTTTTAGATCCAGCTTACACACAAAGCAGGTTCTTTGGGCAGTGTGGCTTCATACTATAACGATCATATTACAAGCGGTATAACAGAATTTACATTCGTTTCAATATATGCTTTCGTATCTTAATCCTGATGACTCGTATTGTTGGAATTTAACGCTGATTTTAACTATATTAACTTTGAAATAAGCTGTTTTTATGCTTTTATATAAATATAAAATAATAACACGAGTGGTGTTTTGTTTAAATGTAATATAAAAAAATCATAAATGGTTTTAAAAAGTAGTTTAACGTTTTTCCCATTTACTCGGACAGCTAGAGCAGTGTAGATAAGTGTTCAATATATCATACCTGAAGTAAACAAATAGATATCTTAAAAAAACATATAACTTCTAATAGTGCGGCATTTGATTCACAAATTGGGTGGACAATGGAAATAATATTGGATATAACATAAGTATATAAATAATTAAAAAGGGTATATAAATAATTTAAAAATATACAGAATATGCTAAAAAATAATACTTTATATAGTTGGCAGTATTAAATACATACCAGTTGCACCACAATTGCCCTTAGTTACAGACAACAATATTTTCATATATATCCATTACATTGCATCAAATTTTTAAAACTAATTTTCTCTATGAGTTGAAACAAAACTAACATAAGCCCAGAAGTCTCCTCTGAAACTGTAAATACTAAAAAAACTAATGTGTTTTTGTTTAAAGATAAAAAATATGTTATTAATAAAAAATATATATCAATATGTTGTAAAGGTATTAATTATAATAAACAAGTAATATATATGCCTATATATGTTTTTATATTCGCGCATATAAGTTACAATTAATATATTACAAGAAGACTATGTTTTTTTTTGTTAAATATAGATACGTACACGGGAGTAGGTACTACTACAATTACTGTTTTGTACATTCTATATGAAAAAAAAATCCTTATTTAGTAATTTTTCTAGATATTTAGCATATTTGCATTTATCATTATAGCATCCTGATCAATCAGTCCATACTGATCTTAGAGCAGTTTGAGGTGTCTAGGTTCGATTCCAACTAACTGAAAGGAACCTAGTTCAACTTTACCCCCAGAAGACACAAGTTTGCGCGATAACCACTAAGAAAAGCCCATTTGTTGTGTCGCCAGTTTTAAAAAACATTCCTCTAAAAGCTGTCACTGCCAGTATCGCGATTATCTGGAAAACAAGGCCAAGTTGGTCTCGAAGAAGCTGGGTGTCATTGCCTGAGCAAGACAGTACTTCACGCCCAAACACCGATTGGCCCTGTATAGGGCCCAGGTTCGGCCTGACATGGAATCCTGTTCTTATCTCCGGGCTGGTCTTATCTCCGGGCAGTATCATTTGATAGCCATCCCAATCGTTAAAGACCCAATAGTCTGTGTGAGCCTTGATACGTTTCCTTTCTGTGCGCTCTCTATCACATTTATCATGGGAAGTGTTCTGGGGAACTCTTTGACTGTATTTCTGCCGCTCAATTTCAACCAATAATTTGCAAAATGCAATACCGTACTCTCCATCTGTATACGTGGCACTCTACTACTGTTCGGTTTTGTAGGAACTTTCTTCCACGTATTCAATGAACTGTAGAATGGCCTACCAGCGGCAGTTTCCAGGACGATTCACAATAACCTTCAAAAGGCCAGTCTATTTCCACCATAAAGGCCGGAAACATATCATGAGGTGACCCGAACGCTCGTTTGCCTTGTCTATAGAATAAAATAAAGGAATGGTTTATTTATATAATATTTACATTTCTCCGCTCTGGTGACAAAACAAAGCGCAGCGTTGAGTTACACCACTCAAAACGCAAAGTCCCGAATTTGGGAGTAAAGTAGGACAAAGTGTTGAGAACACTGGGTTATTTTTGACTTATATTAAATGCAACATATTTCATATAAATTGCTATAGTATGCCGAACACTAATATATTGGTACCGCTTACGGTTACCGCTAACAACGCTCTTTTATTAGCATCACCTTTATATATATAACTTTCAATGTGTTTTTAATTATAGTTTTAGCAATTTAAATCCATTTCTTTCCGTCGGATGATGATGATGATTGATGTCCTTAGCACGACGACTAGGATCCGAGAAAATAATTGTAAGCATGTTTCGTTTTTTTTTAAACTTAGTACGATTGGTTTTAAACAATAAAATATAAAAATATATTCATATTTACATTTATTACTATCATGTCTTATATTACAAATACATTAAATATATGACATCAAAGATGACTAGAATTAGCCAACCACAGATTAAATGAGAAAAATACGGTAATATTTTATGTATATCTGCGATTGTTTATTTTTTTTCGCCTGCTTTTTCGTCAATTGTCTTTTGAGGTTCAGCTCCGAGGAGTATCTGGATTTCTTCGAAGCTTTTGCCTTTGGTTTCTGGTACAACGAAGAATATGAATATGAAACCCAGTAGCAAAATTCCTGCGAACATCCAGAACACTTGCCCCGGGCCAATGGCAGCATTTAGAGAATTAAATGTACTAGTAATTACGAAACTCAATACTGAATTTAATGTACCCGACGTGGAAGCCACAAATCCCTTAATATCGATCAAGCACAGTTCGCCTGCCATCATCCAAGGAATTGGTCCGAAGCCCAAGGAAAATGCAATAATAAATAATGAGAGGGAAACTAAGGGCAACCACGCTATAGAAGCTACAATCGATGACTCAGCTCCATGAACGTCTTGTAGAAAGAAGAATACTCCCAAAATGACAGTACAAATGCACATCACTAACGCAGAAAATAGAAGCAAAATTCTTCTTCCCAATTTGTCTACAACTAGTACGGAAATAAACGTTACCAATACTTGGATAACACCAATAATTATACTAGAAACTCCAGGCGAAATGGATGAAGCCGCGCTACCAAAAATGGATGACGAATTAAAAAGTACAGCGTTTATACCAGACAGCTGTTGGAAGAACATGAGAGCGTAACATATTAAAACAGCTTTTATGGCAGATTTTTTTGTAATTGCCTTCAGGAATGAAACAGGATTGTTTTTCGCAATTTCAGCGGTCGTTTGCAGAACATTCAGTTCGTTGTCAACATCATAACTATTTCCTCGCAGTCGTTTCAATGCGTCTCGAGCCTCAGCGTATTTGCCTTTCGAGACCAAAAAATTAGGAGTTTCAGGCATGAAGAAGAAAATTAGTCCAAATATAATAGGAATCAAGGTACAAGTTATATTAAATATAAAAACGCTAGTGTAACTCCCTACTATATATGCATAAAGTATACCCGTTGTGACCATCAAGTAGAAGAAGCCTCCTAAGGAGCCTCGTATTGAATCTTCAGCTATTTCACTGACGTAAGCTGGAACGGCTACACTGAAGCCTCCAGCGCCAATCCCGGTCAAAAATCTTCCAGCCATTATCATGGCTACGTTTGTTGCAAAAGTAATTAAGAACCATCCTAATACGAAAGGAAATACAAGAAAAAGCAAAGCGCTTCTTCGTCCCATTGCGTCCATAATTAAGCCTATAGGAAAGCAAATTGCGGCTCCACCAAGATTAGTGAGGGATGAAATCCAATCGCCTTGAATGTGGGAAACGTCGAAGTCGTAATCAGTGCTGTTATTTTGGATTATCTTGAAAACAACTGGCGATGACCATCCCAGCATTGTTCCGCTAGCTAACGGTCCGAGTGCAGCTGAAATTGAAAAACGTATACGTAGGATAGCAATAAAAAATATTAAAATATTTAACAAATGGCATTCTCTTTTACAATAATCATAATATAGTAATATCATAGGCATAATCTTTGGGTAGCAGAAATTTGTACAAAACTCTCTACAGAGATGCGACCATCCAATATAAGTTGTAATAAGCGTATAAAAGTTTCGACGTTGCTACGTCAGAGGGTTCAAATATCGCTGAGTTCAAATTTTTATATGTTTTCTAAATATATATTTTAGTATAATCCCTAGCAACTTTTTGCTTACAATTTCAAATAACATCTTTAAAATTATATTTATTCAGTTTATTCAGGACACTTTTTTTTTATAAAGACTGAGTAATCAGTGTTCACCACATTTTTCATTATATTCTCCAATTACGTATTAGCACAACGCCATGCTATGATAAAGCACCGGGCAATCTAATATGTCTATTAATAGTAGTAGGAGTTCATTCAAATTGGAATCGAACCTAATACCATCACGCCCAGCCATACTCTTTTAAACTGCGGCGTATTTCTTTAAACATGTGCCTATAATAGTAATAAGTACATATATGAATAAGTAGATATATGAAGAAGATTTGAATTGATGAAATTCAGTCTTTCAAGCAACGAATTCCGTTTTATTTTAACTTACTGCTTAAGTTACCTGAAAAAGCAGCTATATATTGTGGTAGTTTTCTGGCTCTATCTCCTCTCGGCTCCACCAGCACTGACTGGGACGTTCCCACATGTGCCATCGCCCCGTAGTTTACTTCTGCTTGCTGAAATTAAAAAAAGAATATAGTTGAAAATAATATTACGAAATATAAAAACCACGGAAAGATTAAAGTGACTCCTCTTTTCGCTTCGTTCTTTGCACAATTTAAACATTATACGGCAGAACAGTATAAAACATATTTAACCCAACGCCATGACTATTCTGCCCACTAATGTTGAATTTGTAATATCTTCCAAGATACTCCTTCTAATATCATGCTATATTGGATAATTTTTAATATATTTAATAAATAACATATCTAAAATATTTAATGTGACTAAAATGATACTATACTGTTTATTATTTTGTAATTGTATCATATAACCTTCTTGTATCAATCATATAACATTTTTAAGACTCCATAATATATTATTTTGGTCTGTATTTCCCTAGTATATCTATATTTTAAGGTTTAGCTAGCGTTAGAAATAGAAATGTTATATACAAACAAAAGTATATTTTATTCTCGGTTTTACTCTACTAAAATATGTGTGTACTATATATATATATTCATTAATCTGATTTTTATTAATATATAGAGTATCTATTAATAAAAATCACGTTCAATTCCGTTTCGTAGTTTGTAAAATCTGAGCGTACACAGAGGAGACAACCGTATCTTATTAAATTGATATGCAATTTAGAAGTGTATATCATAGGTGCTTTCCGTTATTTACAGTTAATACTTAAATATTTACCGATGTTATTACTGTAATTATATTGTAAAAATAACTGTTTCATTTGTAATTTAGTAATCGATGTAATTAGACCGATCCTGGTTTTTACTGCTACCCTACGCGTCATACAAAGTCACCCTCCGCCTCCAACTCTCTGTTCCCGAACTTTCTTCTTTTTAATCACGCAATGGATTTTAGTGTAGTTTTTACTAATATTAAAGATAATTTATTCGAAAATGTTTATGCATACAAAACATTCTATTTAATTATTTGAATAATAGGGAAAATTTAACTATAAAAAACGATTTTCAAGCTTTTGTATGAGATACATGAAAATAATATACTACGGAAATGTATACCATTAAAAGGCCTCTGAAAAAACATCATTATATGAATATAATCTCTTAAGGTTAACTCACAGTAACCATTTTTATCTCTAAATAATTTTAAAATATTACTAATCCTTGTATTTAAATTAGTATAAAAATCTAAATTAGTATATCAGTTACCTTGGTGATTTAATGTAGATTATCGTTTAGTTCATTTCATTCGAATAAATACTAAAAAAATCTAACTATCAACGCCCTGCACCCTGTTTTTATGCAATTAAAAAAATATATATTCTACAAAAAAAATCACAAGTTTTGCAGTATCTTATATTTTATATCTATCTTGTGACAATTTTAATGTAGAAAAAGAAATAAAATTCTGTATTTCAAAAAAGTATATAGAATTGTTTTTATTTTATAGAATTATATTTATTTATCTTTTTATTTTAAACAGTCACAATATTATATAAAAAATAAGGGTTTATTAATCGCTTATATATAAATACTTTTAATATGAAATTCTAAACTTCTATTTTAAACTAATAACATAGATAATACTAAAAACTCACCTTTTCAAATACAAAAAGTCCACATAAAAATTATAAGAAAATTAAAAAAAAAAAGTTTTATTATAAAAATTTAATATCGCAATGTACTGTTAAAATTAAGAACTAAAAATTAAATAACACGGCCAGTAGCGGTTTATATTCTTGAACACGACACTAGCACCGTCGTATTGTGCGAGATTTGGCAACGATATAAGGCTAGTGTTACATCAGTCAATAGATACAGGTAATGCTTAAGAAGCGTTAGAGTTATCACTTATCACTAAACGTCAAATAGAAGTTTCATAGATTATTTCATAACTAACTGTGCACACGATTTGTAAATTGAAAGGAGTCTTAGTTACTCCTTATTACATGATATATCAGCCAGTGAAAGTCCCGTCAAAATCGGTCTAGCCGTTCCAGAGATTGATCGGAACATTCTTTTCCACATTTCTTTTCAACATTTCTTTTTTATTCTATAGACAAAGCAAACGAGCGTTCGGGTCACCTAATAGTAAGTGATCACCGCCGCCCACGACCCCGTGTAACACCAGAAAAGCTACTGGGATTAAAAGGTGGAAATAGACGCATACCCATGTCAAATCGACCAGGAAACACTGCCGCTAGTATACCATTCCACAGTTGAGTGGCACGTGGAAGAAAGTTATCGCTTTCAATACGCTTCAATTAATGTAAGATTTTACATATGTAATATAGTAATCTTATTATATTACCTATTATAAATGATGGTATATGTGCAGATTTTTAGATAAATTAGTGTTATAATATTCAGGCGCCACAATAGTGACGCTTTCATACAGCTAATACTCATATCAGAATATTATAGAAATAAACAGATTATAATGATACCTATATTTGTTTAACTTTACATTGATTTAAAAATATTTGAAGACGATGCGGCATAGAGATACAGTCTGAATTGCGAAATAGTTATAGGCGAGAAGTGACGTTTAGTGCCGCCCTTCAACACGCAGTGGCGACAATTTGGGCGGATTAAGCGGAGAACGGAGTGGCATTAGTTTCTAACTGCGTACGTGAAGCTGCCTTTTAGCTGATGTAAAAATAATTTGGAGACATGTTCTTATCTATACAAATAAATAAAATAAGAGTGTCTGCTTGTAATGTTAAAATAACCGCTTTATACTAAATGTATATGTGTGTATACACGGTACATATACCAAAATAATATTTTTTACAATTTTTGTCAGTCCGTTTGTTCCGGCTAATCTCTGGAGCGGCTGGAACATTTTGACAGTACTTTCACTCGCAAATAGACAATGTAATTAGGCGACTTTTATTTATAGAATTCCATGCAGGTGAAGTCGAGGGCACAGCTAGTTGTTATAATAAGTAGCAAAACATAAGGCCACGAATGTCAACTGTTCAAAAAATGTTAACTGCTCTTTCTGCTAACATAAACTTTACACTATGATAAAAGGAGTGTTAAGCAGCGGAGCTCAATAGCAGTTTCTTTTTAAGCCGGAAATAACATCTGTATATGGGATTTTAATGTGCAACCTATTAGGCTATTTCTATCTTAACAATTGTTTTGTTTTAATATGTTTTAATGAATATGCCTTATTGTTCGATAAAAGCAAAGAAAAAATCGATACAATTATTTGAATTTTATTATTAAAATTCGTCGTTTTCCAATTATTAAAACTGATATTACCTTGTGGGTCGCAGATCGCAACAACACTCTCGGCGAAAACAAAAACGCTAAAATATCAAAAACCCTTTTTGATTTCGGCTGACGGTGTTGGTTTTTTTTCATAACGTTTTCTTATTCTAATAATAGATAAAATAAATCAGTGTTTATTTCAAGCAAAATAAAAACGTACTGTTTATAGAAAAAATTCTAACAACAAAAATAACTTTTGATAAGCGTATAAGAATGTCTACGCATCCGGATGTAGAACGCATGGCTTAGTAGTAGTCTTTTATACGTTTTCTAAAAATATGTTTATCAATCAATTATTTTTATATATTTTTTGTGAAAATGCAAATAAAATATCAAGTCATTCTTCCGAGTGTGAACGGAACCACAATAATCTCGCTTAGAATCTGACCCAGTCCAAATGCATCACCATTGTCTCGAATACTTAATAAAAACATTGAGTAAGCATACATATGAAATCTAATCTAATCGAAGTTATTAATAAAACGGGTATCCTTACGGTAGCATCACAATGTATATACAATAATGTTAATTTTGTCTGTGAAAATATATATGATTGTATAAAAAAGTAATTTATTTTATAAATACAAGAAGTGAAAATAAGCTAATTATTCCTTGGTTTCGCCTTCAAAGGAGAATAAACCACTCATGTCACATGGCGTACGCATGTATAATAAAATTCACAAATACAATAAACAATTTAAAAATAAAGTTAAAAACATATTATTGAGGAAAGTATATCTCGGTCCAGGAATACTATTCTGATGTTAATGTGTGGAATTAAATGCCGCTAAGACAGACAATACCGACATTTCATGTTAATTGACGATTCGAAAGTGCTTGTAATAGCTTATTTTAATAAACATATCTTGATTTATAGCAAATTCAAATTCCATACTTTCAAATGTATTATGTGTATTAGCTAGAAATAATAAATGAATAATATTTTTATGCATTTCACGATATCCGTACCTGCATACATGATACAATATAGTCAAGGTCAAAGTAATAACCAATAGCAATATACAACACAAGCAAGTGTCTACAGTACGACGATGTTACCTAACTTCTATACAGTCTACACGAGATAAATCTTTAAGCCCATTCTTTACTGACTTATTAGCGTTGAAAATCAAATATTTAGAATTACAAATGCCTACGAGTACCGCATGTGACTTATGGCGCTAGTAAGTAGGTATATGAAAGTGCAGTGCTTAAATATTAGGTATGTGTGTATGAGGTTTTAAGCTTTAGAACACGTTATCATACTTTTCGAGGTAAGATGGGTGTTTTATTTGGTGTTCTTCGGTTCGCTACAGTCATGTGTCCGCAGTAAACCAAATAAGCAAATAAGCTTCGTACTTTTTGGCTTATGTGTGTTTTTTAAAAATTGATCTGGAAGATTCTACAAGAGAAGAGATCTATTCTCCAATTTTCGCTTCGCCATTGACTTTCTTGGACTCAGCAGATAGAATGTCCAAGTATTATTTTGACCTTAAATTTTTGGTTACGACTTAAATTAATTGCTTGACAGTTCATTACTTAAATAACCCTTTTGAATTTGGGACGTGATTTTTATAATCTTACATCAGATTTTTTCAATAATATGTTTTCCGTTTTTTCACCTTGTATCTACTTTCCGCCTTTGACGAGTTAGACAAGGTGTTTCATTTTAGAGACATTAAAATGGCCCACTTTAATGCTTTTTTGTTATAATCAGTAAGGAAAATCTTGAAACTATTGATACTATTGTAAATTCTAATCTAATACCAATATTATTCCTATACAATTTAACGATAATTTTTTTCATACTCATGTAACCAATAATGTCGGAATCGATCTAATTATTTCGTCGTTACAATATGAGTTGAGTTGAACTCCATACCAATAAATCGGTAATAGCATATAAATATTAAATATTATATTTACATAAAAAATATTACGAAAAATAATAATTACCAATTTATTTTAGCTGCAATAGGACTATTTCTCTAAAATCATGCTTAAAGTTACACGTATTGTGGTTACAACTGTTAAGACTGTTACATTAAGGAAATTAACATACTGTTACAAATTGACATTTTGTGAACGTTTATTCAAATATACTCAGCCGTTTTTGCGCACTTAACTAATAGATTATACTGCAGAAATAAATTCATATAGCCGTGAAAACAAATGAAAACGTGTGCAAAATTGCTACGCAACGACCAATTCACGTTTTCAGGGCTGTCGTTAGTTATTAGTAATATAGTAATATTATAGATTGTAAATCGTATTAGTCACAGTTATAATATTTTTGTTTTTCCCGTATAGTAGCATAGTCAGAGAGTACCCAGAGTCAAGACACTCCGTTCTCCACTTTCCGCATGAAATATAAGTGACAGAACTCAAAACTGCTCTATGTTTGTCCTATATGAAATGAGTTTTACCTCTAATTAAAACACATTTTAATTCATAGGGAGTTCCGCCACTCAACTCGTAATGTCCCGATTTCGGCCGGAAAGTGAACACTTCTGAAGCTGCAAAAAACATATTGTAAAAAAAATCTTATCATGCCTAAAATCCATTATGTATTTAGATATGGATAAGAAGTATGCGTAAATTGTGAATGTTAAGAAGGTCAATATGAACAAAGTTAATAAAAGTTAACAATATGATAAAAGTTGTTTGATATTTTTATCAAATTATCTCTTCCGAGAACGAGATTTCGGATTTAAGTAAAGCTTACAATGAAGTTTTAGATTTACGCCAAATATCACTGGCAATATTTTTTTTATCTGTACATATCTAATGCATATTGGATATTTTATTTTAAAATTGATCATTTTGGGAATTTACAATTTATGCAACATTAGAAATGAAATATGCTGTCACACTTCTATTAGAAGAAAAATTTAAATACTGCTTCATACAAAATATCTGACGCATACGTTTATTTATTCATAAGCCCTTTGTAAACTAATACATTTTTGTATTATCTTTCAATACTTTGTTACGCATGTCCCGCATCAAGAGGGAAAAAACAGCTACTAGTTCCTCCACTCTCCGCATATATTAAAAGCATTATTCGTGAGGTTCCGTAACCCAACGCCGCGCTTTGTTTTTCTCAGAAACTCATAATAGATAAATCAGACAGCATTTATCAATAAAATTACCATATTACTCTTATTTTATACTTATTATTGTATATATGTACAATAATAAATATAAAATATATTATATATGTATTCGAATTGGTATGTATTTATTTATGTTTATATATGTGTATGTATATATATATTTTATATTAGTAATACGTTTCGCTTAAAATTTAATGGTGTTTGTTTATTGCACAGTACTGTATTACTATCCCGCTGTATTGACTTCACCCACTTCCACAGGTTGGCTGGAAGAATTTTCTTTTAGAGATAAGTCCACCCTTGCTAACTTAATTTCTGTAATGCGAATTGTATTATTTTTTAAAAGTGCAATAAAGAATATATATATATATATAAATAAAGTCATACACGTGTATGTTTCGTGGCGATATCAACAAACAGTTACGTTAATTTATTGTACTGTGACTGTTGTTGTTCATTTAATCTTTCACAATCTTGATATAAGCCTATCATTACACGGGTATGTAACAAAAGTATGCGAGATTGTAACATTTTTTTGATTCTACAATATCATTGTCTTCTATATATATATAAACTCTTCCGTTAGACTGAGTGACTAACAGTGGACATAGGAAACTACCGGGCATTGAAATTTGGCATATAGGTTACTTTCGGAGTGTAAGAGAGCATTGGGATTTCAGGAAATTTCTATACGACTGTGGTTTTCTGGTTTGGTATATTTTTAGCGTTTAAAACGTTTTTTTTTATTAAAACTTGATTGCCAGTATTATGATTTCAAAGAGTCTTATATTCTTGAGTGACTTAAGAAAATAATGTTCAATTACAATTAAATTTATATTTTACACATATCTATACATGTAATAATAATAAAAAATAATCTTTTCATAGTGATATTCTATGATAATTTATAGAAAATTCAGAGAAATCGAGTTACATGCAAGAAAACATAATTCTTAAGTATTATTAATTTTATATCGTATTAGTGCTCACGAGAATATCTATTTCAAAATCCTTTTATTTTTTTAAAGCAAATATGAGATAGAATAAGAGTTTGACTGTATACGCAAAGGCCATGGGTTCGATTCCCGTTCGAGGGAATGCTGCTCTGGTGACATAACAAAAATACTGTAAGCTAAGCTGTGAAGCTAAGTGTAGTGCTAGGCGATGATGACAAAAAAGTAAAAAAATATGGTGAAGTTATTCTAGCTAGTATGAAATTAGCACATCGAGCCCTTGGCTTCAATAGATGTAGAGATTAATGCATTGTTTTAATCTATCAAGGCAGTTTGTTTATCTTGGAAATTTGCTTAGATCTGAGCTAGCGACCCGCTCGCGGCTTCGCCTGAGTTAACTGAAGTTGTTTCGTTTTTAGGCGGCCTTTTCATAAGACAATAAAACTACTGGAAAAACTGAAAAAAACTAAGAGAAAAAAGTATCTAACATTTTACAGATATCTTGAATGTTATTGTTTATCTAAAAATAATACGTTACTATTATAATTTTTAGTAACGACCTATATCTATACTATAATTAACAGATACATTATTTACATATAATAAAAATATAAGTGATCGCTGTCTGAAAAGGAAGTTTGGGTGACAAAACAATGTTTTTTTATTTTCTTTTGTTGTTTGTCTGTGTGTTTGTGCACGCTAATTTCAGAAATTGCTTAACCGATTGAGATGCATTATGCGTGTTTTAACTGCTGTCTTGCTTCCCTTAACATTTAACGTTTATTTTATTTCAAACGGTTTATAAATAAAAAAGTTAAAACAATTGAAATTATAAATTGTGGCCAATTTTGTGATTTAAGTAAGAACGCAGGCGGGCGAAAAAACGAAAAAGTTTAGTCGTGTAATTTACACAGGCAGGGCTGCGAATCGGTCGCTAGTCTTTTTATAAAAATTGAATTTATTCATCGTTAAGAAACAAATACGGTATGAGGTTTGTAAATAAATTTTACAGGTGACCCGAGCGTGTAAAATACGCACGACCTCTACAACAGCAGTGTGGCGGAGTGGGACAGCGTCCGACTGTCACCGCGGTTGGTTGTGGGTTCAATGCCCACAAGTTCGGAACCTAAACTAGATTAAATTTAGATTATTTTTATGTCTCCGCTCTGGAGTCAGGACCAAGCGCGGCGTTGAGTTCTGCATTCAACATGCAATGTCTCGATGTCGGGCGGAAAGTAGAGAACCGAGTGTCTTGACACTAGGTTCTCTCTTACTTAGCTCTTCAGCGTTAGGTTTTTTCCCAGCTATGCTATGAAGGAAAAAGCGTAAGGCTTAAAAGATTGTATTTTTTATTTTAAAATAAACTAAAATATTAAGAACATTATTAATCTTATTGGGGTTATGTTTTTGTATGCATTTTTTCTACATATTTAGGCTTTTATTAATTATATTTACAAGAAATGTAACTTTAAAAATCAAATAAGTTTTTTTGATTCTGAATGTCAAGATTATAATTATAATATAAAAGTTATCTTTACGGTAATACATTAACTGTTGATAACGTAATGGGCTTAATGCGCAAAAAATTTAAAGAATTAACGTAAGGCTCATCATTATTATTATCTGATATTAATCATATTAATATTATTAATATCATTATCTGATATTAATATTATTAATATTATAATAACTGATAACATTATTAGCGTTACCATATATATTATTACAAGGTCATGTCCAATTGTACAAATTATTTACAAACTAGTTGACTCGGCGGACTAAGTTACGCCTTAGAATTAAATAATGTGTCAAAACTGAATGAAAATTAACAGAAAACCAATTCTCTACGAAAATATACATAGATATTTAATTTTCACAGTGATTGGTTAGGAAAGGACAGGGAGGTAACTTGATTCCGCAAACTTTTAAAGATTGGCCATGCAATTTGTTTATCCGTCGTTTGTGTATCAGTCCGTTGGAATCATACCGACGGTTCCTACGTAAATTGGTACAAGTGCAACTTTATATAAGAGCGATTCTTTTTGTAATTATTCAAACAAAATCTTAAAAAATTCCGGATTCTGAATATTGTTCGGATCGGACTTTATTGCATCGGATCTTTAAATTGTTACGAAATGAGAACATTGGGAACTTTCAAGTTGCTCTCCTGAAAAATTGTATTTCTGCACTAATACCAGTCTACAACGGACCCGTCGATAGGCAGGGACTGAGATACAAAGAAGACGATGCTATTCTTAGTAGTAGTTTTGACATTAGCACGATGATAACTAATACTAGTTTTAATTGTAAATCCTACTTCAAAATGAAAATTCATATTTAAACACACATTAGGCGTAGTGTAAAGACGAGCTTTTTGAATTTTTCCACTTTGACAATATTTTTTTGATATTTTTTTGACAAGAACAATACTTCTGTTCACTCCTGATCACGTTGACCATTTTTAAAAAAAAATAATTTTGTTCTTTAGTGACACTCGCATGGTTGAGAGCAGGAGGAGGGAGAAACCCTAAATATTACTAAATTAACTAATTACTATTTACAACCTGAAATATAGTCCAATCTTAATAAAATTTTGCATACGTACCTTCGGTATTATAAAGACTTAGGAGAAACGCAAAGTCATGAAATTCACAACTTTTAAAAAATGAAACATTAATATATATGTATGTAACAAAAAATATCATATAAGTTTTAACTTCAAAATATATTTTACTTTTGCTCCACACGAAAATGAAATTGAAATTGCATCGAACTAGACTATTTCAAAAGTAAAACCTTCAAAATTGAGAGAATAATTGTCAACACGAATTCAAGGTTGTCAAAGCACACTTGTTTCTTTCATACGGAACTATTTATTTCTGTTTGATTTGTTGCTTGACTGCATAGAGGCATTTTCTTTTGTAGTCTAAAATCAAAATCATTTAATATTTACAAATTACTTAATGAAAGTAAGCACTGTCAAAGGTTTAGTGTTCTGAGAACTGAACCGCGATTACAGTCAGACGTTGTACCACTGCGCCACGATGGCATAATGGATTTATATGACAAAAAAAATAGCTGTAGATGACTAGAGGATTTTCTAGATTAAGTAATACAATTAAGCCTTTAGATTACATACGACGCGTTGGTCCGTAATATATGCGATAATTAAAACAATTCGTTACTTTGTGTAGCGGTTTTACCTTGAGATATATGGTGTCTTATCTACTTAAAAAAAATTTAAAATATTTTATAAAATAGCATTCTCTCTTGCTAACGTGTATACATATTTAATTATTATTACTGTACAAGTAAAGAATGTACATAATATTTTTTTTTATTCATTGTCTGTTTCACCATAGAAATTCTCATTCGGAACAAATAGCTCGCCTATTGTGTTCAACTCAGACTTTAATTATAAATACAGATACAAAATATTTAAATAGCATGATATCATAGCGTTGTTGTTAAAATTGTTATGAAAATGACTATTTATTTTTTAACATAAATTGAACAAATTGAATTATAAAACCGTTAGTGCCTTTAAATATTTGTATACCCTTTTATTAACTTCTATCTATCTATTATTATTTGACCAAAAGGTCAGCTTAACCGCGAAGTCAGGGGGAATATGTTCTCTAGTTCACTTCCCGCCTTTCACACCAACAACACAACCGACACAAGGTTTCTTTCTTAATGCCAATAAAAAAGAAATTGAGGATACAATAAAAGTTTGAGCATCTGGAACGTCTGATGTGGAAGTCTAAAAGACAAAAAAAAATTTTTTCAACGAAAATTATTATAATTTTGGATTTAAGTTTCAAGGTCATCAGGTGGTAATTGGAAGTTGTATGTTTAAAGTATAAGGTCCATGCAAACAAAGTCATGAACAAATTTATATAATATATATTTTTCAAGAAACTCGTAAATAAGAATTTATCCAGTAGACGCTCAACCTTGGATTGAAAGAATATAAACATCTAAAAGGCATGAGTGGAGCGAATCTCGTTTAGACTTCTCCATAAAATGATTAACTATAAACATTCTTTCATTATTTTTTATTAAAAATATGTTTAATATATATCTATATTAATGTAAAATTTATATCTATATTAATGTAAAATTTACAGTTATATTTCCGTTGCGTCTTAAAATGTTAAATAAGAAGACAATCTGTAGCATTCTCTGGATTTACTGTGTCCATCGAGTTACAGTCGCGAGTACTAACTACCAACCTATCTATCTATCTATCTATCTCTACAGAAATAGCAAGACTTTTCGATAACACTCTTCATTTATTCCTATCTTACAAAATAGCTTTGGGAGATTCATTTAAAAAAATACATATTTAGAAAACTTATAAAAATTTGAACGCAGCGGTCTTTTTCAATTTCCTTAGTGTGCAATTAATACTTTAAAAAATGTTCAAAAATATAGATTCGTTTAAATGATAGATAGATGCACTATATAAAATTTACATATATTTTAAATATTTTTATTGTTTCAACAGAATATTCATATTACGTCTGACAATGACAATACTTAACATATTTATTATCATATAGAAAAAACAGGTTAAACAGGAAAAGCAGGTTATTTATCAATGTAATTTACGTGACCTAGTCTTTTTAAATTTACAACTGTACAAATTAAAATAGCTGATTAAAAAATATATGATATATTTATTAATCAGCTATTATTAGATAAATAATTAAAGGAATATATATTTCACGCGCTATCAAAAAGTCGCAAATATTGTTACTAAAAATCATTCTAACATACTCGTAGTGTGTATTTGATTTAACGCGTTTAGTCTAAAAAATGTCAACTTGCACTACGAGAGCGATATTTTTACAACTTCACGCTTTATTCCGCACAACAGTGTATGCAGAGACAACCTAGTGTCATGGCACTCCGTTCTCCGCTTTTCACCAGAGCTCAGGACATTGTGTGTTTAGTGGCGGAACTGAATATCGTACTTTGTTTTGTCAAGACAGGGAAATGAAAATAATTTCATTCCTCCAATTCGGATCTAACTCACAGCCAGACGTTTATAGTCAACCCCGCTGAGCTACAACGGTAAACTGCTTATGAAATTTAATAAAACTTTTTTATATATTTTATTATAAACTTAAAACGGTTCTCTAACAATATAAAATTGTTTAAAATTCTTTTTTCGCTTTTTATTGAAGTCCTCAATATCTGAATACCTTGTAAGTATAGCATTCAATAGAAGGCAATCTTCTAATTTGTTGCAACCTAGACACAAATGAATTTGTGCGCCGCAGTCGATTTCAATCATATGCTTATTTTACACTTTCTATGAAAATTAGGTTATTATTTATTTACTATACTTGAAATTACGCAATAGGAATGTATTACGATGAGCCTAAATAAAACTTGTACGTGTTTTTGATATGTTATTGAATTTGAATGGAAAAAAAATTGAGTTCATTTTGGCGTAGTGCGATAGCGTCACTGTAATTGCGATTGGTGGTGGGTTCGATTCAAACGATGGAATAATCATAATTGAATTAGTTTTATTTCTTCACTCTGGCGGATAAGACAAAGCATATATATATATATATGTATAATATATAGGTATTAACCAATAGAATCACGACGACTAGAATAACGAGATTGTTATTTTTATGTTAATTCTATGATGACCTGCAGAGTGGCCAATTAATTTCACAAATGCACATAATAGGTTAAGCAGAAAGAATCTAGTGCTAAGAAACTCCGTTTTCCATTTTCTGACAAATTTCGAGATATTCCGTATTTAATGGCGGAAATAACCGCAAACATTGCGTGCAAGTGCGGATCCATCGTTGTGGACGCGACGCATACTCACAACCGTAGCTGACTACTATTGAAATTGATACTGATGATGTTAATATTCGAAAAAGACATATTTAGAAAACGTATAAAAAAAGCAGCGGGATATGAACCCGCGCCTCTTACAAACCACTAAACCGCTCTGACCACTAAGCCATGCGATCTACATTCAGCTACGTCGATATTCTTATACGCTTATTACAACTTGTATTTGTTGTTAGCATCTCTAGAGAGATTTTTACAAATTTTTGCTACCCAAAGATTATTCTACGAACAATCGTTTGGCAAGAGAGAATGCAATTTATTAAATATTTTTACATTTTATTAAAGTGCTATTCGCACACTTACAAAAATTTTATGCGTTTTCTAACTAGGTCTTTTTCAATTTCCTCAACGATTTCACACTCAACCACCGATTTCCGACCGAAGTGTTTTGACACTAGACACACTCTTACGCAGGTTCTCTGTGACTACACTCTTACGCAGGGAAAAGTGAATCGTGAATCTGAGATTGCGTTACATTGTCGAATGTCCAAAGATATTTCAACAAAAATAACTCACAAAAAAGTATTAATTAAAATATTTAAATAAAAAATCTAGAAACGAATATATTGTTCATTTTATTATAGCACTTGACTATAGATGTCCTTGACACGCCTTTGTGTACTTCAATCAATTCACTTCGCTCTCTAGTGTTTGTTATTGGTCAATATCTTTTTAGATAACTATGAAGCTAAGATAAGTTTTATTTGAAAAAAATCAAGTACTAATTCTCACTCCTGGTAAAACTTACATGTATATAAAATGTGTTTAATTTATGGTTATATTGGGAAGAATTTTATTCAACAACTATATAATTATTCTATACTATACATAACGCTATAAGTATCGCTATACATTTTCTGTAAAATTTAAGAATATTGTATTTCTTTAAATTAAGAAAATCTTTTACTTCCGCTTACTTAATCGTTATTGTCACCGTTTTATAAGCTTAATCTGTATGTAACGGAATCTTTGAACTCAATTTTCATCCACTTTGAACGGTCAGCTTAGCACCTTGAACAATTATCAAGGAACCACGCGATATGATTTAAAAAGAAAAGTTTAGCATATATAAGCCACGCTTTTGTAATTAATGATAAATAAAAATTAAATAATATAGAATGATAACAATTCCTCGTATACAAATTAAATTTAAAATATTTGCAGAAAAAATTGAGCATAGTAGGGTACTCGAACCCGCGTCTCTTGGAAACTGTCCTAGCGCTGTGACCGCTGCGCCATACGTTACATTCCCCATGTAGCCCTTACTGCGAAGTCATTAGTTTTCCAGTTACTCAACGTTCAAATTTTTGTAAGTTTTCTAAAAATGTTTTTCATATCCTAAGCTCGCGAATAAAACTTTAAAAATATAAAATTGTTGACGAATGATTGAAGAGATGTAGCATTACTGATCTGTAAAGCGCAGCGTGCTTCTACGATATTATTTTTTGATACTTCTTTCACAAATTTTTTAACTATTTTTTTTAGTTTGATTAGCTATGAATGCGTGATTTTTAGTTATTTATATATATATATTGGCTGAATGTATCTGAAATTCTAAGTAAAATTAAGGAAAAATCGATGCAAACATGCTAAAATGTATGCTTTTTTGTATGATAAATAAATATAACACATTAACATTTACATAATTTTACATAATTTTTGGAGATTCTTTTGGATATTTTTTTTTTAACTTACAACCAGCTTGAAAGTACTTTCTCATTTCTATTTCCTGTTAATAGTAAGTAATAATATCAAGTTCACTAGGTAAATGTTTTATTTAAAAATTTGGGATAAATTGGGTAAATTCTTAAGCAAATTGGACGGCAATATTAAATGAGTCAAAATAGTTTTGGCGCAAAAGTTTCTTATAGTGATAGATAAATAGCATTTAGCCTATAAAAGCTTAATTAAAAAAAGATATTTTTCAGTCCAATTAGACAAAATTCTTGTAATGAGTAAGAGCTTTGGTTTTGAATGAAACTATTTTACACTACCTGTATTAATGTTAAATGTTCGATACGTCGGGTCTTCTAAAATGTGTTTTCGAATATCAAAATATACGCAATTAGTCGGCTTAAAATAGTTTTGTTCAAATTACTTGTTGTACCACCCAAAACATTGCTGAAAATTCCAAAGATTACTGACTAGAGGACGAATTATACAAGAAAGAAAATATATATATTTTTTTAATTTATTACTATTATTATTAATTGTGGTATACAATAAATAACAAACATTGAACAAAACGAATCAAACGAAAAGTAAAAATAAAATACCTTATCTCGACGTTTCACTAACCACTAAAATCCAGTAAATTCAATTTTACACACAACTTAAGCGTTACATTGAAGTGCGGTAAAATTTAACAATTTTAAATTACATTTTCTATATACGGATATAACTGTGTACAGTGTAAATGTAAATTTTGTACTGAGGCTGTAGCAGAAAATAAACTAAGTTTATACCAAAAAGAGAAAGACTTATTTCTAAGAATGTCTTTACACGCCAAGTTGTTTGGTAAGAACATTTCCTCATATTGTACTTGTAATCTAATTAAATAAAAAAAAACGATATTATAGAAGTGTAGTTGGGACACACTTGTTTGAATTACATAGTCATCATTTCGAATCTCACTCGTGGTAAGGTTTATTCAAACTAGCCCGCCCTTTCATATTTTCGACAATACAATGTAAAACAATGAAATTCTTGGAAAAAACTAAAAAAAATTGCCTATGTTCATCCCAAGTCCCTCAAGTATCTATATATAAAATTTCATCACAATCGGCTCAGTGATTTTGCTGTGATGACGTCACATACAGACAGACAGGTTTACTGTACTGACAGACATATATAATATTACTATGGATTATTCTACTCACGACAGTCGGAACGTAGTACGGAAGTCATGGGTGGTTTTAGATTCGGCCATACACAAAGGAATGCGTATAAAATTAATGAAATTAATGAAATAAGTGAAATATGGTGCAATTATATATACAACTGGTTTTGTAATTAGTAATTGGTTTATTGGTTTTCTTGCACTCCATTACTTGTATTTTTTTATTATTACACAGCAGGTAGAAACGGTGATTGAAGTTGTTTTTGTGACAAATTATAATGATTAATTACAAATTTGTTTAAAAAAAACACTAAATGGATCAAGTTTAAAGTTATTATCTCGTTATCCTGGTCGTCCTTGCAAATACATTACATACATTACATACATACATTATACTATCAAAATATTCTATTGTCGTCGGACATGTCCAAAAATTTTCAAGCCAGTCGATTGGCTAGTAGTAGATCAAATAACGATTCCAACGGACGGACGGTTAGACGGTTCCAAGGGGCGCGGGTTCTTATCCAGCTGCGTTAAAATTTTTATAAGTTTTCGAAAAGTAAAATAACGTTGTAAGATTTAAAAAAATTGTTTTCGAGCTCGACATACAATGTCTCTATCACATACGATCACTCAGGATAATAATTCTTAGGATATCCTATTATTAAAACTATTATATTAAAACTGTTATATAATAGTTTTAAATACTTCAATCATTATAAAACTTCATGGCAACAACTATCTATAGAGGTACTAGATTATCGCAATTCGCACATATATATCTGTCTAAAGAGGTTATTGCACTTACATCTTTAGATTTCAGAGTCAATACTGACATAATCAATGTGAACTCAAGCCAAAGTCAATTTAAACGCCGCACATACAGGTATTTCAATGATCTAGGTGGCCAAAAACGAGTTTCTAAAAATGCCCTGGATAATAGATAATAATAGTATTATCAAAGATATATATAGTTTTGGACTATGCCATTGTTAATAGGCGACTATCGGAAACCATTACCCCAAAAAATAATCTGTTATGTGGAACTATTTATAGTCTAAGTTATGATTTGTCCTTTCGCTTTCGCAAAAACGATTTATAGAGTATTTTGTATGAGTATATTGGGTTTTGTAACTCAAAAACATATAAAAACAAAAATAAAAACCTGAATTATTAGAATCCATAGTCCAATATTGAGTTACAAAACCCAATATAGTTATACAAAATATATGTATGTTAATTTATACGTACATATTGCGAAGTGATCACACATGTTTAATAGGTATTAAATTATATATATATATATATATATATATATATATATATATATATATATATTTGCATATCACATATGTTTTTAAATATTTTATTATTATACGTGAAAATTAGTTTTAACTTGAAATTTTACGATTACCAACAAAAATGACTGTTTTCGATTCAATTTAAGCCATCCATTATTTTAGCCAGCTAGATTGACCAAATACCATAAAATGTATGTGAGTGTAAGTTTGTATAAAAAATATACCTATGTTTGGTCAAAGAACATCCGGTCAGGGGAAATGTTTTATTATCTTATTATTTTCCTTAAACCTTAGAAATACAGGAAGTCTCCTTCAATTTTGTAGCAAGCCGTCGTCCTCTTTTGCATACATTATTGATTTTTCCTCCAAAATGTCCACTTAATATTTTATTGTGTAAATAATATAGCATTTTAGGCCATGATCTTTTTCAAAATGCACATTTTGTTGTTAGCATCTTAAATAACAGAGATTTTTACTTATTACTTTGTTAAATGGTAAAACACGACGATTGATTGATGAATGGCAAAAATCGTTGTTTATTTTTAATATCAAATATATAATTTAGCATTAAATGTCAGCTAAATTTAGAAACAGCTGAGTTCTAATGGAGACAATTCTACTCACGTTAGAAATTAAATAATTGGAACATATGGATGTATATATATATGTAATTAAATATTTAGAAGAGAAGTAAACATAGAATTTAACAAATTCCTTTATTTATAGCAAAAACTCTGTAAAAATAACTGTAAGGTCGGTTTGACAATAAAAAGCGAATTTGAAAACTTGTTAAATAAACTATACATGAAATTTGGTTTCAAATGACTTTTGTTAATTTCCAAGTTTCCTAGTTAGTCTCATTTTCTCTTAGGATAAGCCAAAAGACATTGTACTCTTGTTAAATAGTCTAGCCTTACAACATATACAAAATATACAGATATTAATAAATAAACTGTATCACTGTGCCACAATATATAAAAACTTCACATATATTTTTAAAACAGCTCGTTTAAGTATGTACGAAATATATCCTACCTGATAGTGTTGCCTTAATTCTGTTTCTTGAAATTATTAAATTTTAAAATGGTTCACCGTTTCTAAAATTTAATTTAAATTAATTTTCTCACTAATTCCACTCTCACCAAAAATAAAAAACAAAAGTGATATAAGGAATAACACAACATAGTCTACACGATAATGTATATATATATATTATATTTATTACGTGTAATAAAATAAATTGCAAAATCAACGTTTGTATTGCCAAAGTGCTGTAAGTTGAATGATTGCAGGTAATACAATTGTATTGTATACAAGAGCGACGAGTACCTCAGGCTTACACGTGTTTGTCATTTCGGTGGTGTTTAAGCAAAAACTTATATATGTGAAATTTATTTATTGTCAAATTAGCAATGTCCAGCACCTTGTATTGTTTAGTTTTTTTTTAAGTTCATTAGGAGACCGTAGTGGCAAAGTGGGCCAGCTGACTGATAACGCGATTGGTTGTGGGTACGATATTTATTTATTTTCTTCGCTCTGATAACCTTCGTTATGAGTTGAGTGTTGGGTTCAGTCACGCAACACGCAATGTATTGTCTTGACACTAGGTTCTCTTTAACTACCGTGCTATATGGGAAAAAGTGTGAAGCGGCTTTTTTTTTAATCCTGAAAACTTTCATGTCACAAATCAACTAAATAACATACAGTCAGCTCATTCTGCAAAAATCCAGGGCAGTACGCGAGGCAACTAAGAAATCGTTGGCGGTAGTTTGAGATAATAATTGTATCAACTGCAAGACAAATGCCACCTCAGTCTACCTGTGACCAGGGACTACTGTAAAGTGTTCGAAACGTCGGGTTTCTATAATATATTTTCTGTTATGATTTATAATCCGATTAAAAATAGTTTTATCTAAAAATGTGTAAAAATCGCAAAAATCAAATAACTATTTTTCCTTAAGATCATTTTCCGCCTTTATCGTATTAAGGGGAGAGTTAAAACACTCGGTTCTACGCTTGTGACCCATCTAACAGACCTTGTTTTTTGAGTGACAGATCTCAATGACAGTCTTATTGATGACCAAGAATATCTGTAGATCATAAGAGGTTTTTTTCAAATAGGGACTGTTTGACTGTTTTCTTCATTAGCATTCGTTTTTTTCCTTATATGGGTAGTTCTACAAACTAAGTGAGAATATGAGTTCATTCTGGTTGGGAAATTCAGTCTATTAACAAGAGTACAATGTCTTTTGGCTTATCCTAAGAGAAACCACAGAAAAATTAGACTGTAACTAGGAAACTTGGAAATTAACAAAAATCATTTGAAACCAAACTTCATAAAAAAATTTTTTATCAAGTTTTCTAATTGGTTTTTTATTGTCAAACCGACCTTACAGTTATTTTTACAGAGTTTTTGCTATAAATAAAGGAATTTGTTAAATTCTATATTTACATCTCTTCTAAATATTTAATTACATATATACATCCATATGTTTCAATTATTTAATTTCTAACATGAGTAGAATTGTCTCCATTAGAACTCAGCTGTTTCTAAATTTAGCTGACATTTAATGGTAAATTATATATTTAATATTAAAATAAACAACAATTTTTGTCATTCATCAATCAATCGTCGTTTTTTACCATTTAACAATGTAATAAGTTAAATTCTCTGTTATTTAAGATGCGAACAATGAAATGTGCATTTTGAAAAAGATAATTGCCTAAAATGCTTTTCCATATTACAAGAAGCGATCCAAAACGTTAAAATTGTTATACGCTTTTAAATAGTGTAGATATAAATAATGACCTTCGTAAAATTGCAATTCCTCAACCATACAGGATTTTACTGATTTTAAAAACTGTAAAGCGCTGTCGACTACGCCCTCTCGGACATAGCGTGCTGGGTATGAAGAGATACACAGAATGGCGTATGTGGAAACCTCGGTTGACCTTCATGAGCACAGTATCGATGAAGAAGGAAAGTCAAGAAAAAACTATGATGAGGAACCCCCGGAGGGCGTGTATAAAGAGGTCAACGCCAGATGGACGAGAAAGAAGTAGCGTTTTGCAGATCGTAGTGTTTGCCGCTCCGTCCTCTCTGACTACCCTGCTAAGGATAAAGTGTGAAGCTAAGTATAAATAAACTTGTTATTATGTTTAATTTTGTAGTTATAACTGTTCACTGTAGAAATGATTTTTATAGTTCTCTTTACTACCCGACGGATGTGTGACGTCAAATACAATAGCTTATGAGTAAGGCACAGTGGTCTATAAAATTGAAAATGAATTCTAACGATGTGTTTTACTCCAAAAATAGATAGATTTTAAAGGTTAAATTGTTATACTATATCATACTGTTAGCAAAAAGGCGCAAGTCATTATAAGCAAAGTTTGTATTTCGGGTCATAAATTTAGGTAAGTAATAATAGTATTCCATAAGATAAAATACAATAAAAATAGCTAAAATAAACTAGACGGGCTGAGCTAGAGAGAGCTGAGTTTCTCTGCAAGTGCTTCAAGGTGGGCATTCCACTGGAGCTTATGATCAATGCTTACCTAAGAAAACTATGGCGTCTGTTATGTGAAGAGTTTCTTCTTTAGTTGTTAGATTCCACCTTCTTACATTAGGTACAGTAAATTCAATAAATTTAGTAATTTTCTCATTGGGCATAAGAATATTCACGTCAAATCAAAGAAGAATTCGCGACAACGCACTTCACTTGCACACACACACTTCACTTCGTTATAGTTTATTATTTTTTTTTTTCAACTTTAAATATTAAAGAGGTATCATATACAAACAGTACAATATTACATAAGTTCTTCACATAAAATAGTGAATCGTTAATACTAAGAAAAATAAAAGGGGACCAAGAATAGATCCTTGTGGAACACCCGTCCTCAGGGAAGAACCAGACGATATCACATTCAAAACCTTCTGGATTCTCTGATACAA
The DNA here is from genome assembly GCA_038994665.1 of Podotricha telesiphe. NCBI lineage: Eukaryota > Metazoa > Arthropoda > Insecta > Lepidoptera > Nymphalidae > Podotricha > Podotricha telesiphe. Next base: position 190,365 of record JAOYRR010000217.1, on the reverse strand, counting down.
ATACGAGATCAAAGGCATCCTCTATACCATAATGATATAATTTTAATAATAGAGTTTCGTGGTCAACACAATCAAAGGCCTTAGGTAAATCACAAAAGTTCCAGTAACATTTTGTGACTTTTCCCAAGCACCCCGCATCTGTAGATTTAGATTTGCCTTTGGTGAGGCCATAATGTTCATTATGGACCAAATTGTTTTTATACAAAAAAATATTGACCTGGTTAAATATTATTTTTTCAAATAATATAGATAACGGTCTATAATTTTCAGGTTTCAATTTACAGATCTGTATTCAGTTTTGTAAAGCGGTAACATTTTACTACACTTTAATAAATCTGGCAAAGTATCGGATTTAAAGTACAATTATTGAAAATAAAGGCGATATGAGGGGCAATTTTGTATATAATAAATAGATCTAAGTACTTTAACAGACATATCCCAGAGATCACCATTTTTTTTTGCAAATTAAGACTTGAATATTTTACCAATGGTGATTCTGGCATAAAAGCAAAGTTATGATAACAGCTATCTACAAGTTTTCTTAGATATTCCTTCCTTCACTCCGAACATGATGGCAGTGAACGCGGTACCTTAACAGGTATTTCGGAGAAGTGATTTTCAAAAACATTAGCCACTTTTAAATAAATGTTATTGATTTAATAGATTCACTGACAGCTGTAGATCTGCCAGCTGCAATCGTAATAGCATCCCATGGAGCTTTAATCTTATTATCTAATTTTAAAGTTTTATTTCTTACATATACTTAGCATGGATACAAACATTTTTAAATAATTTTGAATAATTTCAAGCCTTTGATAGAAACATCGGATTGTGATTCCATTGCCTCAGACTATACAGTTCGTACATTTATCTACTATATATATATTATAAGTACCCTCTATAAGTACCCTCTTCCTTTTTTCATTAGAATCACCATCCTTCACTAGCATCATTACACACTTCTATCATTTCATCTTCTTTGTTATTCACTTCCCACTGTCCTTCAACTTTTTTTTAAGTTAATTATGTTTCATCTTAGTCTTCGTAAATTAACCTCATTTTCTACTTCTACTTTACTACCATTCTTATTAATTACTAAATGTGGGTTATCACTAAATGTGCTCGACAATTTATTTTCTTTCGTCATATTCTTAATATATATTTTATCCCTTACATCAATCATGTTCTCGGTGGCTCGTCCTTTCCTATGACTATATTCCTTCCCGTTAGCTTTCATTTCAATATCCTTATCCCTTCAACTCAACATCTACATCTGAATATTCCATCTCTACAACAGAGGGCAACTTGTCTCTAAATGGTCGTCTATAAAACAATTCCCCAGGGGGTTTACCGGTTACTGAGTGGGGTACATGGTCAAGAATTTGAGCAAGTCTTCTTGCCAATTTAACATTTGAGTCTGGTTTATACGAAGTCGGTTAAGTAACTATAAAAAAGTTTTATACCATACTCTTCACAAAAAGATATAAATTCTATGCTCGAAAACTGTTTGCCATGATCAGCTGCATTACTTACCGGACATTAATAGTGTGTGTAGAATTAATTGACCTAGTAATTTTAACCTCTTTGTAGCTGAACTGAACTGAAATTATCTATAATTACTAGTAAGTGATGACCACTTGGTCTTTTAGGACCAAGAAAATCAATTGCTACATCTATCCACGGTTGCATAGGAAGCTGTAGCCTACGTACTGGGTTAGACGGATTAGTATTTGAAACTCCATTAGTTTACTCCACAACCCTTACAAGATCTCACATAGCTTTCAGCGTAATGATCATCCTTTGGCTATCATACTTTAGAACACAATCGGGCTTTCATAAAGACAATCCCTGGATGACCTTCGTGAGCAGCAGCTAGTACCTGATGATAATATTCCTGTAGGGTTAGTTTATCCATATTTAAAAGAATCGCGAGTTTTGTTTCAGATTTAGTTATTTCTGACGCTATTAAATACAACTCAAGTGTTTGTTTCCATTTCTCCCATCGTAATCCAACTGATGCTGGATCACCTTCACAGTCTAAGTGTTCTAATGGCGATAAATGTGCCATTTTTCAAGTTATCTACAAATATCAACATATGCATGTAAGTACCGTTTAGAATAACTAAACTACCTGTAACTGTGATATCATTTAACTTAAAGGTACTCTTTAGATTCACTAAACTACCTGTAGGTGTGATATTATTCACCTCTTAGGCACCATTGGCTACCACCAACTACCTGTAAATTCTGTAGTATTACATCTTATATAGGACATATTACACCTTAATAGAAGTTGCACGATATAAATGAACCTAAATATCTTAACGGACAATCTTCAAATAATCAAAAATCTTTACGATCTTCAATAGGTAATAGATATTGATAGATATTGGAGATATTCTTCCAATCACTTAAGAATAAAGTATCAGCCAATTAACATAATTACTGTCGCATATGTATGTAATATATATATATATATATATATATATATATATATATATATATATATTTGGTACCAAACTACGATTAAAAGTGAAAAAGTAAGTTACCTACCAAAAAGTAAGTCATGAAGATTACTTCATAGCGAATAACTACCGTATTATACGAGTTATTACTAATCGAATTAAAAATAGATTCCTATTAGTTAATACAACCATGTTAATCTTAGTTCTTAGATTATGTCACATTAACCAGATATTCAGATTTTCACACATTAACGTTGTAACTTAATTAAAAATTACTGCACTTTGTACTCACATTTGTATTTTCCAACCTTTGGCGGGGTCGCTACTTGCCACTTAACCAATCAGTAGTATCAAAATTACCACCGTCGCAGGCGCCGTCCTACCGCTCACTGCCACTGTGACAGTAATGACAGAAGTCCCCACTATAAGTTGCCCCCGCTACCGCACACCTTTATTTCAATATGTAATAACTATAACGACGATAAAGTTAATATTTCATCATTAAAGTCATAATTTTTGACTTATTTGTCAAAAGTTTGGACCCTTTTTTCCAAAAATTTTGCTGACACAGGAGTATAAATTTGGTATAGCTAAAGTTTGTATGAAGATGAAGTGAACCCATGAAAAATACATAATACAAAAATATTACACTTCCATATGTTTGACATACGCGTTTATATCATGTGTTTACATGTAATTGACGTTGTTGACGCGTCATTTTAGTGACAACTGCTGCTACTAGCTGTGCCCGCGGCTTCGTCTGAGTGGAATTCTAAGACATAAGAAGTAACTTTTTATTAAATCAGCTATTTGCCAGTGAAGGTTCCATCAAAATCGGACCAGCCCTTTCAGAGATTAGCCGGGACAAAAAGACAGCCAAAAATTAGAAATTTTTGTTTTGGTATATGCACCCAGTATACGTGTATTTAGGAAATAGGTTATTTTGGTTATTTTGAATATTACAATCAGAAACTCCAATTTTATTCATTTGTGTAGATGAAATCTTATATTGAAAATTTGTATAAAAAAATCTAAAACAAATTAAAAGCTAACCTCGATTTTACTAATTAAATGACATAATACCTGTTACCGACAGCCATTTAATATAACAGTGGTGAGCAAATGACTGTAAACGTGATTGGTTGTGGATTCAACTTATTTCCTTTTCCCTGCTCTGGTAGTAAAACAAAGCATGGCGTTGAGTTGCGCCGCTTAACACGAATTGTCTCGATTTCGGAAGGAAAGGTAAGAATGATGTGTCTAAGTTATCTAGGACTCCTGGAGGGCGAGAAGCACGGGGAAGCTGATCGCCCAATAGGTGCACGCTGGTCAGTTCCGCGCGCTACTCTGAGCAGGCCGTCGAGGGTGCCCACTAGCCTTGATTCCTCACCCACCGCCGGGGTTAACGAAAGATTGGGGTTCCCGTGGCCTCGGCTTGTGGCTGTCGCGGAGGAGCACCGTGAGATTTTAGTGGGTATACGGACGGCCTACATCTGCCAATCTGGAGTCCCACAAAACCACGTCCGAATAGCTAATCGGACTGGCGGTATCCGTAACGGATTTCCTCACGTTAATAAAAAATAAAAGCAAGGTTATCTAGGTCCCAAGAATCAAGCCCAGGACCATTGCGTTGCACAAAGAATTACACTTAATTTTACTGTGATGATGTAATTTCAACATATAATGTACTCATAGCACAAAAGTGACTTTTTTATCCAACCGTCCGTTCTAATATGCCAACAATATATCGTTATACAAGCAACTGTAGTATAAAACCTATTCGTTGTCATTTTTATGGCACTGTCAAGGCTTAAGTATTATATTCTACAATACTGATGCTTTTTGTTCAGACGAGACTACATTGTGACTGAAATAGATTTTGCGCAATATCCATTGCATTATAGAAAATAGTTTTTAAATATATCTTATTAAACGAACTGGAAAATATGCGTGAAAATAGAGAATATAATACTTTGTGTTAATTTTTTTCACTGGGAGGTCATTGTGGCGCAGTGGAACAGCGTCAGACTGTAGACGCGATTATTACTCGGAGGAACGATTATATTTCAATTATTATCATTCTCCTGCTCTGGTAATACAATGGAATCTTGATAATTGGTTTTCGAGAGTATTTTTTTTCTTTTTCTATGTTGTCCATTTTGAATTATTGATTTATTTCGATTTGTTTGATATTTTGCTCACGTGCCTGAATCCGATGATATCCGATATATATCCGTAGCATGAACAAAATTTAGGACATTAATGTCCTTAGCAGCGCGAAAAGGATACCTTAAAGAGTGTTTTCTTAGAACGCATAGCCTAGCGGTCAGAGCGGTTGGAGGGATTCCAGCCGCAGTCAGACGCCGTCCCACTGAGCCACGACGGCCTCAAAAAATAATTAATAACTAATAATTAAAATATAAAAATTTCCAGTACTAAAACGTGTACCTGTAGACGTTTATTGCGGCATAAAACTTATGACAGTTGAATTATACGTATGTATAAGAGACAACTAGCTACAATAAGACTATTGTCCATTAAAGACCGTGGAATGCAATCATCGCAAGCGGAAGTAACAATTTATTTTGCGTTAAAATGCATGTATTTACAAAAAATATGCAATAACTCGATAAAATTGTTATTCAACGATTTGTTAACAGTTTGTATGAATAGTGTAACAAATATCGTTTGTAAGCCAAGTGTAGGTAACAGAACTGGCGAGCAGCACCGTGTCTAATTTTACGCGGACCATTTGGAGCCACTTTTCTTTCCCGCACAACTAAAAAACTATCGCACAAATTTCTCACTCACATATTAAGGCTTGCAAGATACATATGTGCTCCAAATTTCATAAACATACCTCAAATGGTTATTTAGATAATAGCGATCCGCTCGCGGCTTCGCTTGCATACACTACGCGACTAATAGCTATTTCTTTTTTTTACAATTTTTAAAGTGTTATACGACACGTAGGAAATTGAAAAAGACATATTTAGAAAACGTATAAAAATTTGAACGCAGCGGTTTTGAACCCGCGCCTCTGAAAAACCGTTCAAGCGCTCTGAACGCTAAGCCATGCGTTCTACATCCAGTTCTACGTCGCTTGAAACCGCGTCTTTTTACCTTCCAGCTCTTCGCTGCTGCCATTAAACACTTGTTTTAACCCGACGCGACGACCACTCTGCCAGCTTATGTTAAATTTTTAATATCTTCTAAGATATTCGTTTTAATATCATGCTATGAAAGGAGCAATATTTATTACATTAACATAACATATTTAATGAAACAAAAGGTATACTATACTGTTCATTATTTCGTATTTGTATCGTTTTAACTAATTATTTTTTGGAACAAGTAAATGAGAAAAATGGTCCATCCTTAAGTACCTATCTATAATTTGCTGTAGCAAGCTTTTTTCTACACATTTTTAAGACACACAATTCTATAATATATTATTTTGTTCCATATTTCCCTAGTAAATCCATTGCCAGCGTTAGAAATATAAGCGAACAAAAATATATTTCTTGGACAGCCAGATTCAATAGGCGCGGGGTTCAGAATCCCGCTGCGTTCAAATTTTTATACGTTTCCTAAATATATTTTTCAAAATATTTACATTTTAATTCTCAGGAAGTCTTACTCTATAGAGTATGTTTCTACTATGTATATTATTTTTCTCATTAATCGCTCTAATAGATAGATTTAAGATGGGGTTGTAAAACCAAAGAAAGTAAATCCGTTTCGTCATTTGAAAGATCTAAGCGTGCACAGTAGAGACATTTTTGTTTTATTTTACGTAATTACAATGTGCGGTAATGTGAAATTTGACTTAAATAATTCAGGTTTTGCCCCATTACCGTATCTTTTTAAATTGATATGCCATTTAAGGTGTATATCAAAGGAGCTTTGTGTTATTTACTATTAATAATACATATTAACAAGTGTTAGTGTTGTAATTATACTGTAAATAACTTGCATCATTTGTAATTTAGTAATCGATGTAAATTAGACCGAGCCTGTTTTTGATACTGCTACTCTATGCGACATTAATAAATTGCCTTATTGTGATAATTTATTCCCAAAGGTATATAAAACATTCTGATTAATTATTTGTATATAATAGAGATAGTTATTACTAGTTATAATAGAGATTTTGTGATGAAGCCAGTCAAAGTTGAAAAAGATATTTCTAAGTATGTCTTTTTTAACTTTGAGAACTGCTCGCAATCTTGCTAATAACGCTACTTGTATTTTTACTACTATAGGCTTATGTAAAGAAAACCGCATTTTTTGTTCCTTTTTGCTTGTCTTTTTAGTTTTCTTTACAGTTTATAGAGATAGTTTTCCCGTAAGTTGTGACGCCATAGACATACCATAGACATGGCAGGCGGCAGAGAGAGCCTAGTGTCCAGACACTCGGTTCTCCAGTTTCTGCCCGAATTAGACACATTGTATGTTGAGTGGAACTTTGTCCCGTTCATCAGAGAACAATAAAATGAATATCAATAAATTAAAATAAATTATAATTGCGAGGTGAAATCAAACCCACAACCAATCGCGCTTAAAATTAGACGATATCGCGCTACGCCGCGTTGGCCTTACCAAATGTTTATAATAAGAAAAATAGCTAATTGCAAATCATTTATTGACAGATTTCTTCAAGGTCTCCTTTTAAGTAGGTAAATGCTGATAATGAATTATTTACAATTGTCAATTGACATACATATTGCTTTCTAGAATACTCACGTTTTCATATCACTATTAAACATATCTTTTTATCAATTTAGGCTGCTAATATGCCGATATTTTTTACCCACTGTCAATTTAGTAACATCAATCATCAATTTATCATCAAGTTTTAAATATACCTAATAACTAATATCATTAATATAATAAAATAGGTTAACCTAAGTGAGATTTGATCCCGTTACTAAGAGGTGACATAAAAGTCCGTTCATATATCAACAACAGAAGCAAGAGAATAGAATTTTTGTCTGTCTATTTGTTATTTTGATTATAAATCACAAACAAAAATTACGTTTATGTTAAATGATATGGAAATGATTTTTGGTTAGGTGGAAGCTTATAGTCCAAGAGGTACAGGATAGTTTTTATCCTAATTTTCGATATGGGTTTCGTAGAACAAAATATAAAACTGATACAGTCAAATTACTTTATAGACTGATAAATACTGAATAGAAATAAATGTGTTTTTGCACTTAAATTACTTACAGTTAGAGCAGCATACAGTATAATTTTACCCTGAAGATCAATGTGGTTCCCGTTGGAAAAAATAAAAACCTAGCCTCAAATTATGTCGATTACACGCATATTTTTTTTCAATCTGACTAAGTCATGTATGATGTGTAATAGATAATAGAGACATATGTACAATTATTTGACAAGAATTATAATATAATAAATTTTAAATTTTCGATATATTTCATCGATTCATAAAATAAGAACACGTCGCGCTATCTGTTATAAAATAGGTGACAATGGAGGTTCTACATAATTAATGTTATAAAGGTTAATTAATAAAGGTTTTATAAGAGATGTATGTCTTGTTTAAAAAGATTTCCTTAACTTCTTCAGTTACTAAATTTGCTTGCATCTATGAATTAATCTAATTAAGAAGTCTTGCACCAAAATTTAGCTTTGAGACTTCCTTGGAAATTAGCATACATATCCGAATTCAATGACATTACAATTTTTTGTTCCTTTTAGGCGAGTTCTTTTCTTACGAAATTTGTTTATAGGGTGTTTATGGGAGAGTATTCATAAGGTAAGACTCAACACGACATCTGGTATCGTAAACTTTCATTATTTAATCTATTTATAGTACCTAGCGGTCAGCTTGGCTTCGCCTACGTGAACAAAACGACTATAATAGCTAAACATTTTTAGAAAATGTATAAAAATTTTAATGCAGCGGGGTTCGAACCCGCGCCTTTTGGAAACCGACCAAACGCTCTGACGAACGAATCGACGAAGCGCATGGCTAAGCGGTCAGGTCTAATTATATGAATTATATAAACACGGAGCGCGGGGCGATGCCGGCGTTTTGCTGCAAGGATTTTTTGGTTGCACGTAATTTTAAATACGTAATAACTTCCAACGTACTCATTTAAATTAAATAGTTAAAGGATAATTTTGATTTACATTTTACTTCCAAGGTAACTAGTATCTATTAACAAAAACCAAGCTAAAATTCATTTCGAACTTTGAAAGATGCTTAGCCTACAGCGAAGGCTGTTTTGTTTTACACTATGTAATTACAATGTATGTAATTCAAAACAGGACTCAGTGAGACTGCGCCATAAGAACCATCGCGCTTACAGTCAAAGCGCGATGGCTGTTAGTTCGATCCTGATTTTGGGGGTTAAGATTATTTTGGTTTCTCAACATGGTAAAACAAAGCGCAATGGCTTCCTGCGAACAGCCAAGAAAGGATTGTACAGAAAAGGATGAGGCTCGTTTTTAAAAAATTTAATTCTATTAGTACAAAACTTGTACTTTGCAGCTTCTATCACTTTTATTATAATATTATGTATATTGTAATGGCACAATTTCACTTTATTTCATATAAAAACTGCCCCTAAGTGTATAATAATATAAAAGTTATTATAATTTTTTAAATAATTATATAATTTTGAAATGAAACTATTTATTAATTACTTAGTTTCTTAGTTGCAGAAACTAAGCAACTAAGAAATCGTTGGCCTTAGTTTGAGATAATAATTGTATCAAATGACAGACAAGTGCCACCTCAGTCTACCTGTGACCACGGACTACTGTAAAGTGTTTGAAACGTCGGGTTCTAAAATGTATTTTCGAATGCCAAAATTATACGCGATTAATCCGGTTAATTTTAACCGAAACCGGAAACAATTTAGTTTAATTTCAAAATGTGTAATAAACGTGAAAATCAAAGAACATATAATTATATAATACTTACATAAATATTTTTTTATTTATTATAATATTTTATTATCACGTCACTCACTTTAAATACGTAAATTACAAACTACTTCTGAAGTACAAGAAATTTGCTGAGAAGTTTGAAAAACGTGTAATTTATGTTACACTCGAGCGAGTATTTTAACATGGTCGGATGATGTTGAAATTATCATTGCCAAGGTTAAGTCAACGAATTATATGATAATTCTGAACTTACGTATCATTTCCTGTAAATAGTTATTACAAATCTGTAAGGTAAAACGTTTGTATATTTAAACTAGCTTCCGCCTGTGGCTATTCTCGTGTCGTGTGCTGACAAAATAAGCTACTCTTCAGAAGGCTTCAGACTTTTATTTCTAGAATTGTTTTCAATGTACTTTATACTTCATCACAATTTAATAAAAAATAATGAATCACAATTTAAGAAAACTAAGAAAATAAAAAATTAGAAACATTTGTGTGTTATAAGGTTATTACCTGATTAATGATTTTATAAAAGATGGGAATGCGTCATGGGAATGAAATGCTTGCTTAATTCTTTTCAAAAGGTATCATTCTGTTAAGACATACTTAAATCTGTAAATAATTGGTTTACAAAAAATTCCGCTGAGTTTATTGCGCCGGTTCCTCTCACGTCTGAGGCATCCATTTTGGTTAATTGGTGGTAAATTATTTGACGTTCAAAGAATGAATAAACTTATTTTGAATAAAATTATTTGACTTTGACTTGTGCCTTATAAATTGTGCTATTTTAAGGTATAAATATCTTCATGTATTTATCTTTAGAGGCTTTTTCGTGACAGAGTAACAATCATCCATTCCTCCAGAGACTTTCGCATTTATAATATTAAGTAGGATTCAGTATGCAAAAATGGACGTAGTGGGATGTAAAGCTGGACTCTTGAATACTTTAAGCTCCAGCAGGTTACAGTATGCACTGGTGAATATGCTTTGTGCATACAACGAATACACAGATATTAATGAAAATATTAACTTATACAAATATGATACCTTTCTTAATACACAATATATGTAACGACTGTTACTAAAATAAATCTAGCCACTAGCTGCTGCACTGTATTTCGCCACACAAGTGGAAAATGGAGGGAGTCATGGAGTGCCTTATTTTGGAATATACATTATAATACCGGGATGGTTGGCGCTCATAGGGACGCATACGTTCAGCAGTGGAAAAAATACATAACATCATTCAAAAATATCATATCATCTCATAAATACATTGTGTTTCTACCTCTATATATCGCTTCCTTTCTTGACTGACAATTAAGTGTGAAATTATAAAAAATACTACATAATCATGGAAAAGGTACAGATTAAATCTAGATTATATATTACATGCTACAGGAAAGATAATGTAAGATCACCTAACTACAAGGTACGTGTATACATGGAATTAGTATGAGTTACTATAGGTAATAATAAATAATAATATTAGCCAATTAAAAAATATAATATATCTATACTTTAATAAAATTAAGTTATTTAAAAAAAACCCATTTTAAACTCAAATATTCTTATTTTTATACTAACAACAAAAATAGTTGTAATAAGCGTATAAGAATTTCGACGTAACCGGATGTAGAACACATGGATCAAACGCGGTCGGAGCGCTTGGACAGTTACCAAGAGGCGTGGATTCGAATCTCGCTCCGTTAAAAATTTTAAACGTTTTCTAAAAAAATGTCTTTAAAAAAAATTGTTTAAGTACTTTGAAGAAGAACGTGCTCAGATGATTTGGACACGCCGAGAGGAAGAGCGATGAAAGAACGGCAAGAAAGATATATAAAGGGAATGTGAGCGGTATAGAGACCGCGAAGAGGGGGTTGACATTCGAGAAAAGAGTGTATCCATGATACTGGAGGAAGGTCACGTAAAAATATGAGGACAGGACGTGTATAAAGAGGTTGATGACTGTGGAGAAGACGAAAGCAGTATGCAGTGACCGTAGCGTTTGGCGCTCCGTAGGTACTCTTTGACTATCACGCTAAGGACAAAACGTGACACTAAAAAAAAAACAAAAAAAAGTGCTTGATATCAACAAATTTATTATATCCTTAGATTCTAGTAAAAACTCATCTAAACCAAGCATGTGAAGGTTGTGTAGTAGTTCTTTGTGCTGGCCTTTGAGAATTATGCGACTGAAATATGTGACTTTGAAGTAGGCTCCTGCCACGATGCCATGGCCCCATTATTTCATCTGATTACTAGGGACACGTATCCAAACTTGTAGCTTCTTATTCATTATTACTATACTTGTTATTATTACTATACTTGTTATTATGAATATTTTTTGCAGCTTCACGCTTTTTTCATGTCTTAGGTACCAGAGAGGACTAATGGAAATATTTTTAAATCTTGCGGCAATCGAGGAGCGCCTTAATAGGTCAGGTATCCATATCTCAGGCAGTCAGGCACAATTACAAGATTTTTGTAATGTAGTAGAAAAGGTTTTAACTTGAAAAACATATTTTTGAAAAAGTAATAAAAATTTTAACGCAGCGGGATTTGAACCCACGCCTCTTGAAAACCCATATCCGCTGCCGCCGCAAATCAAATTTTCAGACACTTGTATACATATGTAAAACATCTTAAGAAAACGTTATAAAAATTGAAACGTAGCGGGATTAACCGGTAGCGGTAGCGAAACCACGCCTCTTGGAAACCGTCCATGCGCCCTGACCGTTAAGTTATACGTTCTACACCGACTACGGAAATCTGAACTGATGATTAGATAGGATGTTTGTAACCTTTATAATTTGCTGGGTGAGCACCAAGATATAAGACACATTTGGCAGGGTCATTGCGATCAGTTTTAGGACAATTGGTAGTTTTGTGATATTGTGCGCACTTCACTTAACGATATACAGTAATTAATATTAATATTAATTATTGGTGGTGGTTTTCAGTTTGTTTTAGAAAGATTGCTGTTTTCTTCTTGTATCAGTGGGGGTTTACTGAATCTGTTGGTCACAGTTATGTTCTCGGGTGAGGGGGATGATAGTTTTTTCCTCTTAGAGCCTATTAGGGTCGATACTCTGTGCCAAGTGGCAGGAGTGATATTTTGATTATCCGTGCAACTTACATGTGTTTGTTTACTTTCTGGCACGGAGCTTGTTAAAGAACATGGCCTGGGCTGGACACTTATTTGTATGTAAATCTTGTGCCGATGTTTTGATGCCTTTTTCACAAAAATATGGCGGTCACTCCTTCACTTGGCTAACTTGCACTCTGTTGTCTAATTAGGAAGCTTCTTTAGAGCTTTCAGCATAGTATCTTATTGTTTGTAAAAATAATGGTAAATTATAAAAATATTGTCACCTGTATATAAAAAAATTCTTTTCCCTCCCATTAAGTACCACTTAAGTAGTTTTGATTTTTTACCACCCTATTTCTTTTTAAATAATCTGTTAAAAAAACTAGTGCATATCTTATAGGCTGCCAGTTCTAAGTCATCTTTTAAAATATATGACATGCTACTAGGTGCTATCTTCATCTCCAGAGATAAATTCTATTGCTTTCGGACAGGATTTCTCCAAATTCTTTCCCTTATTACTTTGATCGCATTTTTCGACAAACACTACGTGGACGGCCAGATCGTTTTCTGTCACAAACAGAGGAGGTTTCATTGTACCTATCAATAGCGCGGTGCACAAATATTTGTGTAACACTTTGGAGTATTTTAAAAATTGTATTTGGCACCATACTTACTTTATGTAATGCAATCATAGCGATTAGGTTCTCTTTATCACCCCACTCTGTTTTAATATCACAAAATATTTTACAATACATTGGCGCGAAAATAAGAAAACACAATGAACAATAATATAAAAATGACAGATTCCAAATTCAATAGTACTATTTGTTTATTTTTTTAATTATAACTTTATTTATAGCCAGATTAAGTATACAATGAAAATATTAGTTTTTGGTAATTTAGCTTTATTTGAACTTGGTCTCCACTTTCCACCTGAAATCTAGACATTGCTGGTATTCATCAAGCGATCTCAATGCCAAGCTTTGTGCTATGTACCAGAGCAGAGAAAGGAAAATACCTATACATATAACAAAAATATAACTGATCGCTGTCTACATATGGAAGATAGATGAAAAAAAAATGGCAAAGTGTTAAAAATTGGTAAGCTTCCCTTAACATTAAGTATGGCATAACATTTCAATTGGTTCATAAATAAAATAGTTACAGCCATTTAAATTATAAATTTAATAATAATCATTCCCCCAAGTGGAAATCCACAACCGATCGCGTTTTCAAACAGACAATATCCTACTGCACCACGATAGATACTATTTTGATATCCATTCAAGCTCCTTTCAACTGTTGCTCTATAATAGCCAAGACAATATTTAAATTGAAATTCATATGAATTATTTACTTAACTGTAAATTTAACGAAAATCGCGTACAAACATAGTCCCTTTGGCGAGAGTTTAAATTATTAAACTGTCACCCAAAATTATTCTCAGTACAATGATAACAATAGTATTGTTATTATTTGTAAATCTTTAAAATAATTCCGTGGGAACACAAGTGTAATGCTTAAATTATCTTTTTGTGTTATAAAATTTTATATAATAGCACATCTATTGAGATTTACATACATATAAGAGACAATAATATTTTTGATCTTAACATTTTCACATGGGGATTTTGTCTGATAGGTGGATCCTAAACTCAGGGGCCCATTACTCCTCTTGGGGCCCTTGAATTGCCTATAAAGAGCTGTAGCGCAATCTCAATCAATAAAAATTGATTCTAGTCCCTAAATAGAAGGCACTGCACTAAATGTAGGCAGAGAGGATCTTGATAGAAGTCACTTTGTGTTCCACTTATGGGCGATAAGTTGAGGACATTATGTGGCGGTCAAGTAATGCTACAAGTAAAGTTCAAGCACTAGCTAAACAGAGCCTTAAAACCTAGCTAAAATAATATAAGTAGTCCTGGTCTTAATCCATTGATTATGATGATTTATGGTCAGTTTTAGAGTATAAGCCTTGTTCTAAGCGCCATGATAATTTAGAGTCCCTGAAAACAATCCAAGGCGGCGCAAGGCATTAAAGCAATTTTTTTCCCATCGAAGTGTTGCTGCTATTGATAACTGGCCTGAACGTTTAAAAGACTGTATTGCAGCCAATGATGATGACCATTTCGAATAAGCTAATAAATAACGGTGTATTATTTTTCCCTGACATAAATACATTTGCAAGAGGCGTAATTTTAGTTTCACTAATAAGAACTAAAGAACAACTAATAGATCCTTTACAACGTTATATATATATATTATATATATATATATATATATATATCTTAATTGTTACAGTATAAAATATAACCCATCGACGTGTTTCACTTTTAACTAGCCAGGCTAATGAAATACTTGCATAATGAATGTAAATAGACCTACGACTAAAATTAGGGCTCACTAATGTTACTTGTATCCAATAGGGGCAATATAACGAATAAGCAAAATGCTAATATTGTTGTAATAAGAGAGTAGAAACTCCTTAGCATTTCATGGATTATACCCATACACCTTAACGGGTATAAAACCCCCTAAATGTTAGGAAGTTCAAGGAAGACAAGACACTCTGTTTTCGACTTTCCTCCACACGCAATGCCTCAACATTGCTTGTGAACGGGTGGAACTCAACGTCGCGCTGTCTTCTTACCAGAGCAGAGAAATAAAAATAATTTAAATATAATTATTTCCTCACGTAGGAATCAAACCCACAACCAATCGCGCTAACAATCAGACAGTGTCCCACTGCGCCACGATGGCCTTAAGGGATTTTTTGATATAAGATTTTAATTGGAATTGGATTTTAATTGAAGATTTTAAATGAAAATGAATATAAGATACTCAATTTGATGAGCCAATTCAAGGTTTTGTAAATCAATAAATAAAACTAATTGTTATAAATTTTACTATTTGGTAGATATATCTGTCACATATAGTTGAGTAAAATATTTATTTAATAATGGACCTTACTTATTATTGAAGACCTTAAATACATACCACAAACACACACTATTGACAACCTTCATTACATTGTACAAAGGATTAGAATTTAATATAAGTGTTTTTAATTATAAGAAATGAAACAAATTATATCAATTCTTTACATTTATTCATCATCATCTTAATCTATTAACAATATATACAAATAATAATCGATTAGTTAACAGTACAAATTAGATTTTACTAAACATATTCAAGTATGAAGTACACTATCAATTTATATAGAATATGGCAACATTCTTGTGGTAATAAAACATATTTGTTGACAAGCCAAAGTAATAATTCTATAATTTCATAAAAACAATAAACGTTTAACAATTTTAATAAATCAAATTTATCTTTTATTACAAATTTATCCTAATTTATTTAATTTCCTTTAAATAATTAATTTTGTATATACTGGATACACTGGATAATAAAATTGATAATTTAAAGATAAGACTGTAAAATAAAAATTATATTTTAAAGAGAAGCTATACGTTATTATCAAAGTATATCGTTAGTATCAAATATGACGTTGTTATGTATGTTATTAGAAAAAGAAGGATTTTAACAAAGCTTAAAATAATATTTTATTACGAGAAGAAAATTGTACAGGTAGCAGTTACAGAATACAAATATTATTTAAAAAAAATTTACAGGATTATTACTTTAAGGAAGTCAATACATATAATGATCGACAAAAAGTGTTGTAGGTGTAGGTAAATTGTCATTCTAACACCATTTCTTATACAAATCTTCAATTTCGAACTATTATTATACGAATAGAAAATAACAATACATTCTTTTTTGGTATTATTACTTTAAACTCATTATATTTATATAATAATAATCTATAAAAATACATGTTTCTTTATCTTCCAAAATCAGATATACGTCAATATCATGTGACATTTGTACCTTTTCGAAAAAAGTCAAATGACGAATTTTATTTAGCCTATTTTTTTTTTATATTATTCGAAAGTATTAATTACGCAAATTAACAGCCGATCTCAGACAACGAAATTAAAGCTAACGTACATCTCTGAGAGCGGCTGTAAATATTAATTTTACTGAATTTAGTCGTAATGACACTAGAATTACACCGTGAATTACATACATGTATTGTTTTCTCTTGCAGTGAAAGTTATGTATCATATCGACATCTTGATATGTTTTTTTTGTATTAGGATCTGGTGTTGGTACATCTGTCACGGATTTAAATTAAAAGATTAGTATTTATATTTTAAAAACAGTAAATTTTCCTAGTTTAAAAAATATATTTTTAATTATTTTTCTATTCATAGCTGCCTACATTCTTATAAATTAAATAAAAGTACATGCATATAATTTTTCAAGTGATCTTCTCTTCTTAAATATGTAAGTATTAATATTAAAAGTCATTTAATTTCAGTGTTATTACGTTGACTAACAATCACTAATACTACTAAATAACAGCATTGCTATCTATATATAATCTATATTAATAAATATGGCAATAATAGCTGTTTTAGTGGCAATTCATTTTATCATTATGGCCATTTTCCAAACTTGTATGTTTATATTAACAAAAGAAATGTATAAAACATTTCACAGTTACAATTATATACTATATAAGTAGCATAATTCGACTTTATAACCTAACAATATCAAAATGTTCCCATAGAGAAGACAAAATGTCAAATATTAAAAAGAACGCTGTGCTCGAATATAAATTAAACATTAATAAAATACAACTAAAGCTAGCGTTGACGAAAAACAAACGTTTCGATCTTTGGTTAAACAGCAGTAACAAATTGTATTGTGACACCAAAGATATCTAGAATTAGCCAACCATAGACTACCTAGATACTCTCGTACAAAAATACTTTATCAGTCTCTACGATTGTTTATTTCTTTTCCTCTTCATTTGTCTGAGGTTCAGCACCGAGGAGTATTTGAATTTCATCAACGCTCTTGCCCTTAGTCTCAGGCACAACAAAGAAAATAAAAACGAACCCAACAAGCATAATGCCAGCGAACATCCAAAACACTTGACCTGACCCAATCGCTGTGTTCAAAGAATTGAATGTGCTTGTGACTGTGAAACTGAGTAGCCAGTTAAACGTGCCAGCAGTCGATCCTACGAAAGCTTTGATATCTATCAAGCAAAGTTCTCCAGCCATCATCCAAGGGATGGGTCCAAAGCCGAGTGAAAACGCTATTATAAAGAGAGAGAGTGACAGCAAGGGTAGCCAAGAAATAGCTTGAACAATTGACGAGTCGCCACCATGAGTATCTTTTAAAAAGAAAAACACACCCAAAGCGGTGGAACACAAGCACATGACCAAAGCAGAGAATAGAAGAAGGATTCGCCTTCCCAATTTATCGACAACCAAACTTGATACAAACGTAGCAACTACTTGAATCACTCCAATTATAATAGTCGCGATCGCCGGAGCAATAGTAGCGCCCGCGCTACCAAAAATGGAGGATGTATTAAATATCACCGCATTAATACCAGACAACTGTTGGAACAGCATAAGGGCGTAGCAAATCAGAATTGCTTTTAAAGCTGTTTTCTTTGTAATGGTCGAGAGAAAAGACACAGGGTTGCTATTAGATATTTCGGCTTTCTGTTGAAGATTGCTCAATTCACTGTCAACGTCGTAGTTTCTACCACGTAACCGTATCAGCGCTTCCTTGGCTTCATCATGCCTTCCTTTAACAACCAAAAAGTTGGGACTTTCGGGCATAAAGAAAAAGATGAGACCAAATATAATCGGGATCAAAGTACACAGAATGTTGAAGATGAAAACGCTTGTGTAACTGCCTACAGCGTACGCAAAGAGTATACCCACAGTTATCATGAGTTGGAAATAGCTTCCAAGAGTTCCCCTAATGGAGTCTTGAGCGATCTCACTTGTATATGCCGGCGCTGTCACACAAAATGCTCCCCCGGCTATACCAGTTACAATCCTCCCGGCCATGAGCATACCGACATTAGTTGCGAACGTTATCAAAAGCCAACCTAATGTAAAGGGAATAACTAACAAAAGCATCGTAGTTTTTCTTCCTATGGCGTCCATAATAAGACCTATCGGAAAACAAACAGCCGCTGCCCCTACATTGATAAGAGATGAAACCCAATCCCCTTGAGTTCCGGAAACGTCGAAATCGTAATCTGTACTGTTGCTCTGCGTTATTTTGAAGACAACTGGAGATGACCAACCCAGCATCGAACCTGCTGCCAACGCGCCGAGAGTCGCTGTAAACAATAAATTAATCTTCTATTCTCAATATTTTAACATGTGACAGCTATTATTAGATTTTAATCTTAGTTTTAAAACACTCTTTTCGAGCGCATCTTTAGCGTTTTGCTTGTAAAGTGGAGGAAATTAACAGCACATTTTATCTTTCTGGAACGGGGAAATAATGACTGTCCCCTGATGTGCCAAGTGGAGATTGAATCCCCAACCATAACATTTAGAGTAAGACACTATTTAAAGGTGGGTAACAGAACTAGTAGTGACACATCACTCCATTACCTTCTTTACATTCTATTAAACATTAGATAATCTATAAGATACTATATATAAAGAACTGCAACAAAAATATTTTTAGAAAACATATAAAATAATTTTTATTAATTTAGAAATTTAATATATTAATTAAATAGAGGGACATGAAACCGCACCTATTCGAAACCGTCCAAGCACTCTGCATGCTAAGCCATACGTTTTATATCTATATCCAAATTCTTATAACCACTTTTTTTTGTTGTAAGCTCTGTAGATATTTTTACAAATTTTTAATAATAATTGTTTAGCATGAGGGAATGATATAGAATTTCGACTAATAGAAAATTTCGAAACAGATAACTGGACAGAATATATGACTTAGCAGTCAAAAGAGTTTATATGTTTCCTAAAAAATGTTTTACACATCCATCCACATACAAAGTGTGAATAACAAAAGAAAATTAAAAAAATGTTAAAAACTGAATTTTTTTTTATTTCAATCCCATAACAAATCAATTGTTCATATAGGGGTTTTTTTTTAGCTTCACTTTTTCCCACGTAGACTGGTAGTCAGAGAGAACCTAGTGTCAACACTTTTAAGACACTTTAGTGTTAAGAACTCAATGCTGCGTTTTTTCTTCAGTACCAATGCAAAGAATCGAAAATTATTTAATTTTAGTCATTCCACCGAGTGGGGAATAGAGCCCACAACAAAAAATGGTCTCCGATGGATAAAGGAATTATAAAATAATTATATAATTTGTACATATATAAAATATTTATATAACTTACTTACTATATATATGTAGTTAATAAATTGTAGTATTGTAAAATAAACGACTTATAACTTATAATATATTATATCTATTTTACGAACTTCACATGAAATAGAAATAAATTATAATAAAAAAAATGATTGCAGCTTTTTTTTGATAAATAATAATCATTAGTAATATGTATGTCCAAAATGTGAACAGTTCAACAATTTAAAAATGGGGCTTCAATGAAAATAAAAACATATTTTTAATATTTCATTAAAAAACACTTGCTATAAGGATTTGTTTTTTTATTAACATAAACTTAACATTTTAAAATTCTAAGAAGCTAAAAATGTGAAATATTATTTATTCACATTATATATTACCTATATCCATTCACATCAGTAATGTTAATATATTTACCTGACAAGGCAGCAATATACTGTGGTAACTTTCTGCCATTGTCCCCTCTCGGCTCCACTAGAACTGATTGTGATATCCCCACATCTGCCATGGCACCGTTGTTGCCGTCTGCTTGCTAGAAAAATAAAAAATATATGTTTAAAACATAAAAATACTATTAGGACACTATAGTATAGCAAAATATACTTAAAACTATTATTCTCATTTATCATATCAGTTTTGCCATTTTCTTTTGTCTGGGTCAATTGTTCAGGTTTGTTTTCTATTTTAAATAATTTGTACATAAAAGGAAAATAAAAGAGTGTATAGTGTAGTGTAACTGATACGCTGTATATAATATTAATCATAATGATAAAAAACAATATGGATAGTAACGTCATAAAAAAGAAAAATATTTACGTAAGATTTTTAGCCGTTTTATCATGAAAACATACCACATTGTAACCATAACTTGGGCCTGGAATTGCAGGAATTAAAGGCTCTGTTTCAGAGTTATCATCATATCGATGTCGGCGAAACACGCTTGAACGCATTATGGAGGTATTATGTATAATAATTTATAAGCAAATATAATACGTCCGCACGATCACTTCGCACGGTATTACTAATTGTAAACACATGATTATTTTGTTTCCCAATACAAAACGAAAGCCATTGACGTTAGCTTCTTGTCCATACTAAATGTCATCTTGATATATGAACTGACGTTGATAGCTGTCTTAACTTGTCAAACTTCAAACGTATTAAAATTTTATCAAAATATGCTATCTGTTACAAACAAATAGTCTTTATTATTTCTACTTGTCTTATTTCTTCTATTTTGTTTACAATGTTTGACTTGAAAAAATATAGAAATAATAGTTTAAAAATAACTTTAATTTCATTAAATAAACGGCAAGCGCCTTTAAATTTATAATAGCAACATATGTTGATAGTGAAATTGCAAATATGTAATTATGTTACATTAATTATATAAATTCCTCATTAAATAATTTAAATACAAATATTATTTATTGTACACACATACAATATTATCGACAAAGAAATAAAACAATAAGGTGATCTCTTAAAGGCGACCTTTGGATATTATTTATACCTTTGGATATATATATATATATATATATATATATATCATTACCTACCTCATGATTCATATCGTTCCGTATAGAGCCTGCTAAATTATTTTCTATAATGATAAATAATAGCCATTCAAATTAAAATAATGACACGTTTCTTAGAATTATTTTTGCATGTCGAATTTGGTATGATCCTTTGCCAATCACAAGCCACGACAAGACAAGCAGGAATTGTTCAGTAAGTAATGATAAAAAATTACATTCGTAGAACTGTACGTTTGATTATGACGTATACTATATCGTTATAGTATAAATGATTATGTTCATTTTTATTAATTATTATAATACAGCAAAACACAGCTTAATGGGCCATTTTCTAAGTTATTAAGTCATATATATATATATATATATACTTATTATGCAAACTTAAATATGACGAGGATAAGAACCAAATAACAATTTAAAATATATCAATCGTCATTTGAACTTGAACATTTTTTTTCAGCTTCTTGTTTGTTTAAAGCCACATACGCATTGCATTACGAGTACGAGTTACGAGCACTCGTAAGTGTTATGACTTATAGATAGGTATGTTGATTCTATAATCACTGGAGAAAAATGTATATTAAATTTTCTAAAAATAAATACTTTTAGTTCCCTGGTCTTGTCTAACTTCTATATATAATAAAGTGCAGCGACCACATTACTTCACCACTCACTCACCTGACTTAACTTGCAAAATTAAGTATTAAAAAAAATACTAGAAAAAATATTTATATAATATACGGCAGTGAAAATGACTTCATATTATTTTCTGTTGTAAACTTAATGAGACTATTAAATTATTTAAAGGTTTCTTATGGTTTAGATATAGTTATTTCAAGGGAAATCAAAATTTAAATACAATTCAATCAATCGAACAGGAATGAATGATGTAATTTATTATAATGAACTATAAAGTATAAATTATTTCTAGAAAAAATACAGTCTTAAACCTGTTTGTACTTGTGATAGTTTTGGATCTATCTCCATTTGGGAGAATGTTTATATTTACCTATATTATTGTAATTTCTTTGCAAGACAATGGTCGCTATGTCTTTAAAATTTATGGAAAATGGATGAGGACTGTCTTAACACTGCTATCTACTTTAAAAACAGCATCAAGAATATATACAAATACATAATCCAAAAATTGTGACTCATTCCACAATTACGCGGGAAAAATTACCTTTTTACATGAAATGACCATATAAACGCATAAGTGTTATAATTTTTCAGCCTTGACAATGACTTGTAGTTGTATCAAACAAAACCTTATTACAATTATTATATGTAGTAGCCGTAATAATATTTAATTTTAAACCTTATTTTAAAGACTGTTGATTTATTTTCTAATGTATAATGTTAATGGCTGAACATGAGATGTTTAACGTGATTGAAATAGAAGTGGAAAATCATACGCCTCAATTATTCTTATTACTCTGTGTTAACAATATTATTTATTTATTTATTATCTGTTATTGCTTATTTTATATACATAAGTTAATATCACATGAGAAATAAAATGAAATACTTATATATTTAATTTATTTATTTCTAAAATAAAATATATTTACACAGTGACACTTTTCATATGGACAAACAAAAATATTAACAATAAATAAAAACTCTATATGCATTTATTTATACTGATAGTATAAATAATACATTTTCTGTTGATACAGTGTAGATTTGATCTTATAGATACTTTAACTTTATAGTTTAACTGGTTATACATATAATTTTAACAGCTAATCAGAGTGATGTATAAAGTCTGTTTTATTAATTAGTTTCTAATAGGGAATTCATAAGGATCGCATTGGACACTGGTTTATCTTAGTTTATAAATTTTCCGTAATGAATCAATCACTTATTGAAGATAAATTTCTGAATGAAAGTCAGTTTTATTCTTTTTAGTGTCAATAGAATTAAATGTTCAAACGATTTTTTGCCTATATTTGGCCACATTCACTGGCACATCCGTGATGAAGTCGTCATTGGAGCATGTGAACGGACGTTGAACAACTAGTAAGTGTTCCAATGGTTTGAGGAAAAAGGTGAGCATGAAAGTCAAATAGTCAAGTATATGTAAATTTAGATATTTATGTTTATATTTATATAATAATAATATATCGGTGCAGTGCTTAAGTGCCTGACTGTAAAGTGTGTAACTGATTCTATTTCGGTTAGACAAAGCGCGAAGTTGGGTTCCGTAATTCACATAAAGAAAGAAATCAACTTAAATGTAACGATTTTACGACTGTTATTTTATATCGCGTGATAAGATAATAAGTATTTTATATTACCATAAAAACGCTAGATTCTTTTAAAAGGCCATAAATGAAAGTGCTAAGGTTTTTTTTTGTTTAACGATAATATTCTTTATCAAAGTTGTTTTATAATAATATTTGTTGTATTTGTTACATTGTATTTATTTATTTGGATTCCTTAGCAACGAGGATGTCACTTTATATAGAACACATGGCAGTGTATCTAATTTAATGCAATAGATACATATAATATATTAAAAATATTTGCTTTCCACATTGTATCAAAATTATATACTCCTAACCTAAATCCGTATAATTTTTTTAAAAAGGATCCAATTTTTTTTCTTTTCGTTTTATTGTGACAATGACGTAACGTATTCGTATTTCTATTATGATGATAATAAAAGAGCAATTGTAACCCAATAAACTAAACTTTACATATTGATAAGATATATTTTACAAAACATTAACATAGTAAAATAAACTCAAAAGCTGTATGTTAGATTTAAAATAGATTGTTTTAAGGTATATAATAACAAATAGTAATAATAACTAACTTTGCACGATGAATTTACATACATTTGATAAGCACTTCACGCTTATTCCCGCATAGCAGCGTACTCCGAGAGAACCTAGTTTCAAAACACGTCGTTCTTCACGATCCTCCCGAATTCGAGACATTGCGTGTTAAGTGACGGAGCTCAACGCCGCGCTATATCTTGTTCACCAGAGTGGAGAGCTAATTAAATTATAATTATTCCACAAAGTGAGGAAGGAGGAGGAGTCGAGTATACAATCGATGAAAAATTGCTTTTAGAAATAAGATACCTTTTCCTTATTGCGCTAAGTTTTGAAAACATCGTGTGTTGTTGTAACACGAGTAAAGTCTAGTTGTAATACGGTTATTCTATATATCGTATTGCTGTATAACGTTTGTAAATCATATGATATACATATATTAAGGCTATCGCGGCGCAGTGGGACAGTCTGGCTGTAAACGCGATTGTTTTTGGGTTCAATTCCAATAGTAGTAATGTGTTTTCGTATGTCCGCCCTGATATTACATAACAAGGCGTTGAGTTTTGGTCAACACACATTGTCTTTATTTCGGGCGGAAAGTTCTTAAAGAAAGGCTCTTTAAATACAATTTTTACACAAATTTCAAATATATGTACCGTTTTTTTGCACTTCAGGAATAAAAATGAACACTATCTATAAAGTAATTTAAATATCTTTACTTATATATCGTATTTGACATGGTAGGCACATAGCACCTTTAGTGATATATCTCTCCACTCTCCACTCCGTTTAATCTGGCCAAACAAAGAATACATATACAATATTACATGTTAAGCAAACACAAAGAGTAAGTCCATTTGAATACTTTGAGTTTCATAGTCCACTGTGCAAAGTTAATTAGCTATAGTTAGTGACATCATCCGACTTTACAACTGTTGCATGCCATTTGGAAAACTTCTAAGCGCTCTAACCGCTAGGCCATGCGTTCTACATACGGATAAGTGGAAATTCTTAAAAGCTAATTAAAATTATTTATAATTACATATCTAAATATCAAAATGCTTGTTATTAATAAATGTTTTTTAATATTTACTATAAGATACTAGAAGAAGATATTTGTTCCTGACAGTATGAACGGCATTAATCAACTAAACGTAAGCTTTGTCTTATGTGAGGTTATACTTGAGGGCATTTGTATGCAGCCTGCGCGCCGGATATATCGTGAAAAAAAAATTAGCACAATGCTGGGTTGAGGCATGTTGGGTAATAGAACTATATAAGGATATAAACATATTTACAAAACGTATAATAAAACGTGTAATTTCCTTAGTGTGGGAATTTACAGTCAGATGTTGCCCCACTGCGCCACGATGGTTTATAATTGATAATTTGATAGTTATTTATTATATTTAGTATTCCGTTTTTATTTCCGCTCCGAAATTTGTACTACCATTGTAATTTGAATTGCATTTTATAGAGATTACTCATAGCAATGTACGTGTTTTGTTCGTCAATAAAAGAATTATGTAAATAAATGTATAAAGCAGCGCACGCGACGTTTTACAGCGAACTCTTTGAAAATACCGATCTGGAAACGATATTATGTAAATAGGTGAATTCTATGAAATCAAATATACAAGGACCGCGAATAGCGGGTAGTGGGTTTGAATATGTAACTATATATCACATCATTTTATTTTTGATTACCTTTATAAAGGTACGCGGCTGGCAACAGCGTTGAGTTCCACCACGTGCGTGTTATACGCAATGTGTCGATTTTTTTTTCCTACCTAACTATTTTGAATTTTTTTTGAAGCGAATGTATGTGATTGTCGTAGGTATATATATATATATATATATATATATATATATATATACTTTGTATATTGTTGTATGTTGTTGTATTACTTTGAAAACAAAGACTGATCAAAATCTTTGTCTAAACATTTATACAGTTTTAATATATGAGTTTGTCGGTCTTTAATTTTATAAACTTCCATTTATTCTACTATTATATGGTTCAAAATAATTGCCATGAATCATTCTAAGCCTATTACAGAGTATATATTTTTATATTGGTATAAATTATCTCATTTTAAAATGTCAAACGATGAAAAATGTGCACAAATTGCTTAAAAAATAACAGACAAGATATTTTATAGAAAAATCATACACTTTGCAGTATTAAGTAGTACAATAGGTATATCGTTATACGAGACCATGACGCAGTGGGATAGCGTCTGACTGTAAACGAGATTGGTGGTGTGTTCTATTCCCACTAGGAGTAATAGTAAATATTAAAAATATATTTTAATTTCTTTCGTGGTTGAGTTCCGCCACTCAACACGCAATGTCTCGGTTTCGGGCCGAAGATGGAGAACTACAATAGGTTTTCTCTAACTGCTCTGCTATGCGAGAAAAGCGTGTATTGAAAAAGTGGATTTCTAAAAAAAAGTAGCCTAAGTTACTTTATTAGTGCATCAGCTATCTGGCAGTGGAAGTCCCGTCGAAATCGGTAGCAGAGATAAGCCGAAACAACCAAGCAAACAGACAAAGAAAAATTATACAAAAACGGTATTTTGGTATATGTACCGTGTATACACACATATGCATTTAATATAAAAGCGGTAATTTTAATTTTACAAACAGACACTACAATTTTATTAACAATATGTAGGTATTCTATACAGCAGCAACAGCGTATCTAAATAGAAACAAATAAACTACGTCTTGATGCGTTTCTAACAATGGCAAGTACATCTATTATTATCTTTGAAATTGTTTTACACAAGATGTTTATATTCATATAGTTTTGCTTGTAGAATATTTCTAGTATACAATTTAATCTAGGCTAAATTTAAAAGGACGTCACTACCGCATATGGAATATGTTTTATTGTTTTTTTATTGTAAATTATATTATCCATACTTACTTAATATTATAAATGCGATAGTAACTATGGCTGTGTGTCTGTCGACGTCATTACGGCCAAACCGATTGTGATAAAACTTTATATTGAGATACCCTAAAGATCCATAAAAAAGTATATTACTCCCATTTTTATTAGTTTTTCCAGGAATTTAATTGTTTTACAAAAATGCCGCCGTAACTAGAAAACAGCTATAGTTTACGCGGGCGAACCCTAGCCGAGCGGGCTTATCTGGTTTACTTCACCGGCTTTTTTCCTGCAGAGAGAAGTTAGTGCCAAGACACTCCGTTCTTCACTTTCCACCTGATTCTGGAAAATTCCGTGACGGTAAAACTCAACGCCATCTTTGTCTTGTCAGTCATTCCCCCAAGTGGGAATGAAACCCACAACCATCGTGGATACACTCAGATGCTGTCATACTGTGCCACAATAGCTTCATATTTGTACATATTTTATACTAAAACTGGAACCTTGTTATTATAGCCAAGGTTTATTTGCAAAATATAATATTAAGAACATTTAGAACAATACCATATTATAAATGAAGCGGCTCGGCGATGACATAGAGCGTTCCACACTAGAGAACATGTCCAGCGTCAAGAGTGTGGCTCCTAAAGTAGGGTTGAAAGGAAACACCCCAAATCCAATACCCCTATTCACACCACCGAACATTATTTAACCAATTACTATGTAAATATTTTGAAACAATACTGTTGAAATTGCCAAGTATGTAGAAAACAGTGGTATCTGCGCTAAATATGATAAAAAGATGTCAATTTCATCTTGAGATTTTGATTGTGTTTTACAATTTCGAATAGTCAGATAAGGATTTGTGAAATAAATAAGATTATGGATCATGGTGAGAGTGTTACGAGATTATATATATTATTGTTGTTGAGATCTTAGACCCAATGTCAATGTAGGGTTATCATTTTAATATATTTTAAAACTTTTAAAATGTTATTCACATGCTAAGAATGTGAAAGATATTTTTAGAAAGAGTCTAATAATTGAAACAAGCGGGATTTGTACCCGCGCCTCTTGGAAACCGTCCAAGCGTTCTGACCACTAAGCCATACGTTCTATATCCAGCTACGTCGAAATTCTTATATACAGTACAGTACAGAGTACAACAAGTACAACTTATTTTTTTGTTATTAACATAACAAAACTGTTTTAAAGATACCTACGGCTTATCAGTCAGGGCCCTTGGATGGTTTCTAAGGGGTTTGAGTCTCGCTACTTAAATTTTATACGTTTTCTAAAAATATATTCATATATATATGCATGTATATATGCATTTCTACTTAGTAATTTAGATGTGAAGAGACGTTCGTAACTTGCGACTCATTTGAATACCGGTAGCTTTGTGGTGGAACCCAATGCCGTGATGCTTTGATTGTTTAAATTTAATCATTCCTCTGGAAGGTAATGGAACTTATACCAATCGCGGCTGCATCGTAACCTTTTCTAATCTTAAATCCTTCAAAAGAACAATTTATTTATTGTAAATATAAAATACTAAAGAAAAAATTACAATTAAATACCTAACTTAATTAAAATAGTAAATTAATTAAACGTGGAAAATGTTAAAAACAATTAACGTGATTTGTTTGTTGTTTTGATTCTTATGTTTAAAACGATTATTAGTTTAAATAGAGTTCAGTAATTTTAAAAGTCATTTGTCACTAAATCTTATTTAATGAAATAAACATATATTACATATTTACTTATATCATTCCAATATAATCATTCAGACTGTTTTCCACATAGCAGTGTACGCAGAGAGTATAGTAGTGAACCACTATTTAGTTAATATTTGATTAAACTATTATTATCTTTTGTTCATTCGTGTGTGATATTAAAAAATTCCATTCTTGATTGTTTTATGACATTTTCACAAGTATCAGAACACACGATAGGGCTTTACAAATATTATATAACAGCAATAACACGTGTGTACTTAAAAATTGAAAAATATATATTAAAGTATTTATTAGGAGATAAAGATTTATTGGTAATCTATATCTATACATATAATGAAAATGTAACTGATCGCTGCCTGTACATGGAAGATGTATGAAAAAAATATTATTAGGGGCATTTATAAATGCAATAGATTCCAAAACAATTTTATTATGTTATTTTGACAAAATTGGCGATTGGGAAAAAAAACTAAATAGTTTAGTCGTACAGATAGGCAGGCGAAGCCGCGGATCAGGACAATTTATTGAGATGAAAAAACAGTAATATAATAAGAATGAATAATTTTTTAATTTGAATGAATTTGTCAGTTTGTACGCACACATCTTCATAGTTACTGGACGGATTATAATAAAACCTTTTTTTGATGTATAACTTTTAACTCTGGGCAGAACTTAGGGTATAATTGATCTCAAAGTATATTAGGGGTATATAATTGATCTCAAAAAATCTCTTTATATAATCTATACATATCTTTCACGATAATAAAACGATTTTTTGTATCCAAAGTACAGCACAATAATTTATTTTATTTTAGCTTTACGAATTGTCCCGAATATCATTGCGGTCAGAGAGAACCTAGTGAAAAGACACTCCATTCTCCACTTTTAACCCGAAATCGTGACATTGTTTGTTGAATAGCGGGACTCAGCTTTGTTTTACCAGGCGGGGAAATAAAAATCTTTTGATTATAATCATTTCCCCAAATACAAACTGAACCCACAAACAATAGTGTTTACAGACAGACGCAGTCCCACTGCACCACGATCACTTCATATATAGCCTTTTAATAACAATATCTAGGCAAGTAGGCACTCATTTTTATTACAAGATAGTTAAAAGTGCACAATAAACACTGCAGTATTACGTTGAATAGAATGTTATCGTCTAATCAACACGGTATTGAAATAACAATTTTAAATAATCAGTCAATAATGACATCATTTTAGATTAGTCAGGTTGAAAATAATTTAAAAGTACATATAAGTATGGAGGTCATGGTGGTCCTGTGGGACATCGTCGGACTGTAAACGTGATTGGTTCCATCCCCACTCGGGGGTATGATTTAGTTTAAATTATTTTCATTTCTCCGCTCTGGTAAGATAATACCCGGCGTTGAGTTCCGCCAATCAACACAATATATCTATAAATATAATAAAAATGTGATAGATTGCTGTCTGTACATGGAAGATATATGAAAAGAAGCTATTATTAGAGGCATATCAATGTAATACAACCAAAATTTTCTGTTAGACAAACTTCTGTGCGTTTGTGCACGCTAATATCAGAAACGGCTTAATCGATTTAAATGTAGTTTCGGCTATTGTATTTTGGTAAGCTTCCCTTAACATTAAGTGTTTATTTTATGTAAATCGATTCGTAAATGAAATGGTAACAATATATTAAATTATAAATATAAACAAAGTTTGTGATTTAAGTGAGAACACTTAAATCACATTCTTTCCTAAATAAAAGTAAGGGGAACGAAAAAATTAAATAGTTTAGTCGTGTAGTTTCAGCAGGCGAGGCCCGAGCGTGTCGCTAGTACTGATATATAATAGATACAGTAACAGTAAAGCGACACTGATTTAATAGGTTTAAACTAGATATTAGAGTTATATGTGTATTATTTAGTTCCTTTTTATAATAGGAACTTAATTGACCTCCCACTGTCTGTTATTCTATTCCGGTTACATGTGTAATCTAGTAATGCTTAAGGCATTTTTACGCTCTAACCTAGCCTTTTATAGAAGTTATGATTTGCCATTAAAATAATTTGGCAATTTTGTCAAAATATTATAAGCATAAAGAATATTTTGATTTTGAATGTTGATCTTTGTAGCATCAACTAATGTTGACTGAATTAGTGGTTAGTTCATACAAAAATAATAAGCGCATAGCTATGATTTTGCTTCTTTGTTACAATAGAAAGTTGAGTACGAAGTCACCGGTGACGACTAGTATAATACAAAGACCCCCTTCGTAGTTAAAAGATTCGTGTATCATTATATTTAGCGTTTGCTACTTTATCATAAGCTATGTTTTTGTGAATGCGATAGGCAAAGTCTAATCACAAGATATAGCTATCTCATCATTTATTAAATGACAATATACATTGAAAGGTGTCAACAAACTGACAATTTATTTTACGATATCATTTTATATTTATGGCTTTTCTGTGTTTAATTATAGGATACCAAGGTAATGAGTAAATAATAAATTACCATGAGTAATAAATTAAGGGTAAGGCCATCCTGGCGCAGTGGGCAGCATCTAACTGTGAATGCGGTTGGCTGGGGGTTCGACTCTCAGGAATCATTATATTTGAAACGTTTTCCCTCTGGTACTTAAGACTAAGCGCGGTGTAAATTTGCTTCACACAATACGCAACGTCTCGTTTTAGGGCGGAAAGTGGAGAACAGAGTGTCGTGACACTAAGTTCTCTCTGACTACCATGCTATAAGCAAAACAAGCGTGAAGCTGCTCAATACATTACCATACTTAAAAATCGAACAAAGATTTAAATCACTCAAACAGAAGAATAAAATAGTAAAATAACCTAAATCAGTGTTAAATTATTCTAGACGAAGCCCCAAAAAAGTATTTTGCAAGAGTAAATTATTTTTCCATCAATAAAAACAGTACTATATGTACATAACTTTGTAGTATTTTTTACATGCGATATATTTTATATCAGTTTCACATATTAAGGTGAAGACAAATCAAATTAAGCGATATCATATCTTGAAACCTACAGGCTGGATAAACACCAATTCTATGAAAACAAATTATAAGCTATCGTTGCGCAGTGGCAAGGTGTATTATTATAAACGTGACGGTTGTGAGTTCGATTCACACTTGGTTTAAAATTCAAATTAGAGATAGAACCCTAAAAAAAAGATTACCATATATACTTAACACTTTGCTTGTAGAACCAGTTTTCAACATATTTAAAATAAAAGTAACCCAATATTAGCCATCGACTGTATAAAATGTTGAATTAAGAGACTCAACTGATCCTACAATAAAACTGTATAAAGAGTTTTGTAGGACGGTGAACAATTTTTTTTGTACAAATTTTAAAATGAAATAAATAATAATAAGTCCAGTCCGTCCCATAGTCCCAGTTAAGTGTTCCATACTTTCCATAGTTCCTACGCATTAGCCGGTGACCATTTCTGGCCAATTACCTGTGGTTACTCAGAGATGGATCCCGGCTGATGCTTCACAGTAAAATAAATGGCTATCTCTGAGGGGCTTCTACGTGTTGGACCTGTGCCCCCACGCAAGCCTTCCAAAGGACCGGGTTCTTTTGAACCCAAAAACTTTTTCGAGAGATACATAATAATAATAATATATCTGCGTATCAGGATATGGGTGAAGGTACAAAAATGATCTAACTGTCTATCTAACTCCATAATAGCTTTAAACTGGTCATGGAATAAATTGGTCGTAAATACGAGTATTTCGTTAGTATTTTACCAGTTGCTTACCAATTATTAGGCCAAAATTAGGGCGTTAAGTTAAGAAATGTTACATTTCCAATACAATTGACCGAATTTCGTAAGAGAAAACGGATTTCTTCTTAGATTACTTTGTGCGTCATACTATACTGTAAGTACTTTAGTCATACACTGTCACTTTTTGAGGTATGCGGCCTGATAGTTTGTCAAGGTTTTAGGTTAATTAGTTATCTATATGTATGTAATTTTATACAAGTAAGCCTCCTGGTACCGCTTAGGGCAATTGTGCTTCAAAACAATTGTTGAGGCCATCGTGGCGTAGTGGGCAAAGTCTGGCTGTAAACGGTTGCTTGTAAAATAAATCTCCAATCGGCATAATGATAATGTTTGAACTGTTTTAATTTACCCGCTCTTATAAGTTAAGTCCTGCTACTTATTTCCATACAATTTCGGTTGGAAAGTCCAGAACGAAATGTCTTGACACTAGTTTCTCTCTGCGTAACTTACTTATGGAAAAAGCGTGAAACTGCATAATATTTCTATGTATTTAATTTTAATATGTTAACTATACTAGCCTTCGTCTATTCTATGAATATTTTCTTCAGTGAAATTCGAACCCCTTACATTCAATCGGTCCATCAGGTAATTTTAATCTTTACTTTAATAAGGATTATTAATTAATAAGGACTTATCTACCAGTATATACGCAAATTAACATAGCAGCTTTAATATTTTATACTATTAAATTGTATTCTGATGCAATATTGCAATGTGGTTGATTATAAATGCAGTTAACATAATGTCACAAGAACTTTACTATGTATAAAAAAGTTGATATAAGAATTAGTTAAGGTACAGCCCGGCTTTAAGTTCCGCCACTCAACACGCAATACCTTGAAATCAGACTAAAAGACGAAAAGAAAAGAGGAGAAAAGAGTGTCTTGATAATATATTCTCTCTGGCTATGCTGCTATGGGGGAAAAAGCGTGAAGCAGCTACGACAATAATTAGAAATAGCACAATTTAATTAATTTAATATTTTATTATTGTTATTGATATAGTTTTGATCAACATTTTTAGACCTCGAACTCGCTCCCTTTGGAAAGTGTCCAAGCGACCACTAAGCGATACTTTCTACATCCAGCTACGTCAAAATTATTTTACAGTTCTTACAAACCTTCTAACCTTTATAGATATATTCTATACATTTATATTTGATAAGATTTGAACTCACATTCATAAAGCTATGCTAAGTTAAACGTAATTTTATTAAATCTCTACCACATGTAAATATTTATATACCAAAAAACTATGATTTTTCTTTGAAGTTCGATCTCCATCTCAACATCACTAAACTGATAACAAAATATTAAGTAAGATAAAATTTTCAACAAAGGCTTTTTTTTTCATTTTTTTTCCAATTTGTTTTCTTTTCAGTGAATGTCTGGGGCAATCCGTTAATATTGAATACACAAAGGTAGGGCATGGAAAACGCAAACACTGGAAACTTTGTGTGTACAGCATAATTCACGATTGACATTCACTGACGTATTTAGATCCAGTGGCAGACCTACTATAGAATTTAACTGATTAGCTATATATATATTTTGCAGCTTCACGCTTTTTCACGCATAGCAGGTTAAACTAAAATATATTTTTAATAATGTAATCTTGCATGAAAAGTCTGGTTAAATGTGAAAGTTTAGGGTTCAATAACTGCTTATTTATATTTTAAATATAAAAGTATATTTAAAATAAAATCAAAAAGTATATTTAAAATAAAAAATTAAAGTATTTGTGGTTATCATCTGTGTCATTCAATTTATGTAATTAACTTAGACGAGAGGGTTTATAAAGCCGCGTTCTTGATAGTAATTATTTACATTTAGTAATATAATGCATTAATCTGAAAACAAAACAAATGTTTATTTATTTTCATTTTTACATATTAAATATACGTATTTTACGCGTGTTTTATACCATCGTTGCGGAGCGGGAGTGGAACTGCGAAAATCGTTGTGTGTTAGATCCCAATCGGGGGACTGATTATGATAAAATTATTTACACTTTCCTGCCCTGGTAGAATACGACGAGTCTATCTCAACGCCACTCAGCACACAATGTCTAGATTTGAGCGGAAAGTGGATACCGGAATGTCTTGACACTAGGCTTTCTCTGACTACAAAAACATATATAGGTACATTTTTACATATCTATTATTTTCAGTGAAAAAAGAAAATTGAGCTATGCATTATTTTGTTCTCCATTCACTAAAGCTTGTTTTAAAGTGATTGATACAGTGGTAGATCATAAGTTACTTTCATAGATAATTATACTTTTCTTTATAACTTAATTCATTGATAGAAAGTCGCTAATACTAGCTGAGCAGATTATTCGTAGGTATCATAGACAACCAACTGTTCGTATTATCATACCACAAACGTCAAGTCAAGATAAAATAAAGGTCGGTATTAGGGTGTTTCTTCATACGATTAAGAATATATTAATTTGTCTAATGTATAATCTAAATGTTTGAAAATATATGTATAATACGAATTTTCTTATCTTTTTGTTACTGGTGCTTTACGATATGGACACAAGTTCAATTCGCAGCAAAGGTACTTAGGTAATGCTTTTTCCTGCATAGAAGGATAGCCAGAGGTGTAACAGCCAGTGAAATCATAGAGTTAAGACACTCCGTTCTCCGCTTCGGCTCCGTGCTCCATTGCCAAACCTCATCTTTCTGTGCGCAGTAATTTAGACTGGTGCGTTGTCTGTCAGTCATTCATATAAAGATTCATATATAGATTATACTTGAACACATATTATAGCCATGAAATTTCTAAGCTAAATTTATTTTTTTATACAATTGGCTTTCATAAAACCGGTATACTTTAGAGCGTTTCATTTAAGCGTAAATCTCTTCATTAAATTCTCTATGCCCAATTCTAGGTAATACGAAGTAATAATATTGTTAAAAAACGATTTTAGAAAACGTATAAAATTTTCCCGCTGCGACAAAGTTTTATACGTTTTTAATTTCCTTAGACACTTTAATAAAATTAAGATTGTTAAAAGCAATATAAAAAACGTAATCGATTAATATAGACAGCGATAAGGATAGATGAGTTATCAAAAGAATGTTCGATAATTATTTTATAATTATATTATTTAATAAATAGGACCTAGTGACACTTCGTTCTTCGTTCCAAGCCGAATACGAAATGTTGCGCATTTCAAAACTGAACGCCCATCTTTGTCTTAGGGGGGGGAAAAATAATACTATAAGTATTCCATTGAGCGGGAATCGATCCCATAAAAATCACATTCACAGTCAGACGCTGCCCCATTGCGCCGCCATTGTCGCAAAGTTCATTGATTTTTATTTATAATGACAACTGCCCATCATACTAAACTACTTTTACTAATTAGTTTTACTAAATAGTTTAATTGTACTTTATAGTTTTTCATCAGATGTTCCAGATCTTTTTAATTATTCTGTCTAGTTCAAGAACTATTGTTAAGGTTATATTATATAATAGCTTGTAGTTTAGCTAGTCAATTGCAGTCTCGACTTTTCGAAATCAATGTATACCCTAAGCCCTGCCCAGGATTATAAGCTATATAACAAACAAAGTTTCATTCTAATCTGGCCAGTAACTACGAAATGTAAATTTAAAAAAATCATATTCCTTTAGTAGTTACGGTTTCTTTTATTTTATTAAATTATTTTTTCGTAAATGTATTCAATGTACAGACACACTTTTTACCGTTTTATTATTGTACAGATAACGCCACTAGTTTCTTTATGCATAAAGATTAAAAAACCGAATGTAAATCTATTTATTTTACTAATCCGTATATGTTCCGCTATAATCAATTTAATTTTATATCCACGGCTATTAGGTATGGCAGTTAGTCCTCCTGCATGTACTTAAGTGCCTACTGTGACAGTGAAACAAGAATAAATATATTATATGCCCTGCCTGGATACCCTTTGCATACTTTTTATTATTATCTGTAAATTTATTTTGTTATCTGTGCCATTTTTCTGATATGATCTAGTTTACACCAGTAATATTTTAATTAAAATAAAATAAAGATTTAGATATTTTTATTTTATTTCTTTTTTATTAGCATACATTAGTAGCGAACTTTCTAGAAATTGATCTTCAAAGTGCATGCAATAATGTGTTTATTTTTTAAGGATAAGAAAAAAATGCAACTTTACGCTTTTACACGCATATCAGAGTATTCAGAGAGAACCTGGTGTCAAGATGTAGAGTATCTAGACTTACCGCCCGAACCCGAGACATTCAGTGACTTCTTCGTTTAGTAGATAATATAGTTATAATGCAATATATAACTTTAGCTTTTTTATTCTGCATAATTGACCCTTGGTTCATAATTGGGTAGCTTACCAATAAAATATAAGACTTGGAAAAAAGCTACAAAACTGGAGTTTAATACAGTTTAGTAACAGTTATAGTATAATGTAAAGACTATAGGCATTTCAAGGCAATTTCACAATAATAGAAATAAGTTGTTATTTCGCAAACCTATCGGTTTTGTTGTCCTTATATTTCATAAGGACAATAAAATCGATAGGCTTGCAATTCAAATCGCATTGTAACGCTTCCTTTTCTTACACAATTCCATAACGCATAATTCATTTGAACAACTAGCTGTTCCCGCGACTTCGTTTGCGTGAGTGACGGAGCTTAACAATGTTTTTTTGTGTAAAGCGCTGCATTGAAATTAAAAATTGACGTTAAAAATTTTTGATAAAGCTGATCGATGTTATTCAAGTAAAGATTTTGAAGGCAAAATACGCACTGTGAATATTTTATAAAATTTTGAACTTAATTCTGCAGTTTTGGTTCGATGCGTACACAAACACAGACAAACGACAGACAGGAATGTTATAAAATTAAGAAACAGTTTCATTTATGGAAAAAAATACTAAAATAATTTTATTCCGTTATTTCATAAATTTTACTAATTAAGTAAAATTTTAGTTTACGAGTGGTCGTAAATTCAAAAAGATTAATAGAATATGTTTATGGGAATAATATGATTTGTAATAATAGTTATGTGTTTGTTTATAACTTGTCTGATTTGCGATCAGAACGCTGAGTGTAAATTGAAAATCCAAGTTTATATATAAAATGGAGAAAAGAGTGCCACCTCACTCTCTTTACTTAAAAGATTCCTAAAAGTGTAAATAAATAAAAAAGAACACTATAAATAATTATTATATACTTATAAATTGAATAGATGCGTTAATGAAATATATAAATAGTTTTATTATTCGATTTAAAAAATTTAATTAGATATATCTTATAAGGTCATCAGAATAATACTTTTACTTTTGGCTTGCTTGTATATTTTTTTCAGCTCCACGTCTTTCCCAAATAGCAGGTTAGTCAAAGGAAACCTAGTGTCAAAACACTCTGTTCTCCACTTTCCACACTAAATTGAGACATTGCGTATTTAAAAGTAAAACACAACGCCAACTCAATGCTTAGAAATGAAAATAATTTGAGTATAATCATTCTCGCGAATGGGAATCGAACCCACAACCAATCGTGTTTACAGCTGAGCCACTGCGCCAAGATATCGTTTATTGATGCCTTAATCCGCTAATAACTCCCTACTTACTGTGAAATCGTGGATTGTTGTGTTAAACTACCCTCTATTGAATTCTTATTAAAGTAATTACTTCTAAAGTGCCTATAATCATTTATTTATTTATATTAATGTGTAAAATATAGCATTTTTACAACACTATTTATTATATAATTTTTTTAAGGACGAAAGCATGATTTTTACAAAAACTAGGTTACTATAAATATTTATATGTTGATAAAGTTGTTAAGTTAATTTTCTTTTTAAATAAAACATGGAATTTAATTTCAAGAATGTAAACTGTTTTGTAAAAATTGTAATTAATGTCGAATTTAAAGTGCCATAAGCTAAAAACCGTACCGAACCGAACTGTCGAATTTAAAGGTAAAATTACGTGTATAAAATATGAATTATTATATTATCTTAATAAAACAAATATAACAAAATCACTTTTTTAATTGTAAGCAAAAAAACTCACCTATATAACACTTTTTTGTGTGGCCTTCTCAAATTCCACAGTTTATAAAAAAAAATGCGTTAATCAAAGAAATAATTAATATAAATTTTCGTCTAAAATCGAACTAATCTATAGATAATTTTCGATTTCGCACGACAAGCCGGCAGCGGCCTGCATTCGTCACCAACGCACTTACACTGACTATCGCGGTGTGTCCGCTACGCCATATCATAAAGCTTGTACAGGAACTAAATTGACATACGATGGCGTAAATTTCCTACGCATTTCACAATTTTTAGGGTTTGATGTAACGTCATAGTTGTGGGTTCGATTACCTCTCGTGATATTATTATTATTGTTTTTTTATTAAATATTATTTATGTACATATATATATATATACGTTACAATACAAATGTGCACACAATAAGTATTGGCAAAATCTTAAACATATTGCACTAAATGAGGCTAGTGGCGCCTATGCAAGCTTATAGGATATTAATACATATATTAAATAGCTCATCACAACTTATACTGCGGAATATATACATAGTATAAACCAGAAAAATTATGAATGCAATATTTGTTGCTATTAAATATCATTAAATGCTGGGGATAGTAATTAAAAAAGGGCACTAAAGCAAAAGACACTCAAAGAGTGGTTCGCAGTGCAACCAGTGATATTACTAATTATATTTACAACTAAGTTGAGAGACCATCGTGGCAGTGGGACAGCGTATGCCATCTCACCACTAAAATACCACTTCCGCTCTGGTAAATCAAAGTTCCGCCACTCGATCTATAAAGCGGAAAGTGGAGTGTTTTGACACTAGGCCACATAGGAGCTGACCACCCTATGCTATGCGGTAAAAAGTGTGAAGTTGAAATAAAAATATATACAAACCAAAGGTCAAAATATCATTCTGATGACCTTATAAGATATACCTGATTTTATTTTTTACATTTACCTAATTTTATACATTTTTCACGCATCTATCTAATTTATTAGCGCATTCTGACAATATGAAGCAGAAAAAAAATTAACAACGTTGCGCCAATAGATTAATACACCAAGTACCAAATCCAAATGTAAAACCATTTGGAAAGTGGAGAACAGAGTGACTTTGCATACCAGTGGCGAAGAATATTGTAAATTATGATAAACTAATAACATTATTTTTTTTTAATCTAACAAAACTACTCTAAAAATTTATTTTAATTTACAAGACAATTTCAACGTAAAACTCAACGGAATATTTATGTTATCGTCCAGCGCGTTCCTAGATTACTAATATATATTTTACACGCTGGCTTACTGTACAAAAATTTTTCATTCTATCTATCAGTAAAAGCCCCGTCAAAATCGGTCCAGCCATACCAGAAATTAGTAGGAACAAACAAACAGACAGACAAAAGTTGGAAAAACGTTATTATGGTATATGTACCGTGCATACAAATATGCATTTAGTAAAAAGCGGTTATTTTGTTATTACAAACAGACACTCTAATTTTATTTATTTGTATAGATAAATTGACATGCCCTAGCATAATATTATTACATAATATTCTAGCTCACAATTGTAAATATTTAAGTACTTATCTAATTATTTGACGTAATAATAATACATTTATATCTAGTTATAAGATAAAATGCTTAGCGCTTAGGCCATGGCGCAGTAGGTACTTCTTTAGAGCGCAATGGTTTTTGCAGATTGAACACAATTAACATGCAATGCCCTTAAAATGGGCTGAGAACAAAATGAGACACCACTAAGTTCTTTCTATCGTAGTTATTAATGATATTCGAGAGGCGGATCCCAAGGTCACTCTTTGCCTTGTTCTTTAGAACAGAAAAATGAAGATAATTCATTAATGATTCACCGGGTGGGAATTGAACCCACAACCAACCGCGATTACAGAAGCTGTCCCATTACCACAATGAATATATAATTTTAATCAAAGTTTTTAATTTTCGATAATTTCCGATACTATCAAGTACGAGTAAGCTACGCTTTAAGACAATTTAACATTATCACATAATCTTACAACAGAAGGCAACACTAGTGGGTTCTAATTTACTGTGGACAGCTTCTAACTATAAATGCAGTTGGTTGTAGGTGCGATTCCCGCTCAGGGAAATTATTATATTAAAAATCAACGTCGACTAACTAAAACTACTTCTCCGCAAAATTTCTTCACAAAACTTCAAGGGGTTTTCGCTATTTCACGATGAGTCTTTTTATATATACCTATATATATATAGAAGATAGACCTATATATATAGTATACATGGAGTTTAGAGTTACTACTGGAATTGGTACTCGAGTAGTCGCTTTTCCCACATAGCAGGGCAGTCAGAACCTAGTCTCTAGACTCCGTTTTCCGCTTCCCACCCGAAATCGAGACTTTGCGATTTGAGTGGGGGAACTCAACGCTGCGCGTACGCTTAGGTACCACGCTTATGTACCAGGGCGAAGAAATGAAAATATTTTGAAATATAATCATTTCCCTGCCCTGCCTGTCAGTATGGAACTGATGGTACTCCTTATCAAGAAAAAATAAGAAAAAATCATATAAGTCTGCTCATCTTTGAGTGGCATTAACTTACGACCATCCCATAGTCAAACGACATTATGGAACGACAAAGACGAAAAATATTCTTAATAGTGATTTTATAAGCAATTATTCATAAATAAAACTAGTTTTGTTTATTATAAATGTAACAAAAAGTTGAATTTTGAAAACTGCAGTTTCGGCAATTAGTTACGGTAGGTAGCCAGTCTCGTGTCAAGATACAACGTTTTCTAGTTTCACAGTTTGAACCGCCGCGCTCTGTCTGTCTAGAGCGAGGAAATAAAAACAATTGAAACATTCCTTTGTGTTAAAACGAACCCTTAACCATCGCTTTTTCAGTCAGGCGGTCCTACTGAGCTACAAAGGCCTCCCTTCACCTTTTTAATACATATTTAAAAGTACATTTCTTACAATTTTAAAACATTTTTTAAGTGCTATTTCCACAGGGACCATAAATCTTACAAAAGTTCTAACAACATAGTTTATAACATCTACGTATATAGGAATTTCGTAAAAAACGTATATGAATGTATTTCGTTATTGGATATGCAAAATAGAAGAGGTAGCTACAAATTCCACTACTTTTAAATTAATTTTAAGAAATATTTAATATTAAATTAAATTTTAATATTAAATATTTCTTAAAAATAGTAGGTGCAGGATTACATAATATTTATTATAATAATTAATATTTATAATAATAATTAATATTTATTATAATAATTAATATTAATAATAATGATAAATATTATATAATCATTTACACGAGGCCATTGTGGTTCAGTGGGACAGCGTCCGACTGTAATCTCGATTGGTTGCGGGTTCGATTCCCACACGAAGAAATGATCATAATTTAATTATTTTAGTTTCTCAAATCTGGTGAACAAGACAAATCGCAGTGTTGAGTTCCGCCACTCAACGCATAGTGTCTCGTGGATAACGGAGTGTCTTGACACTAGGTTCTCTCTGACTATCCTGCTATGCGGGGAAAAGCGTGAAATTATTACTAATATTATAATATCTAGTGTTTTATTAATTAAAAGAGAATACTGCGCAGTTAGCAATCATACTGTGCACACGCAGGCATAACATATATAATTACATATA
Source organism: Podotricha telesiphe (assembly GCA_038994665.1). Taxonomy (NCBI): domain Eukaryota; kingdom Metazoa; phylum Arthropoda; class Insecta; order Lepidoptera; family Nymphalidae; genus Podotricha; species Podotricha telesiphe. The sequence goes on along the minus strand of JAOYRR010000217.1, from coordinate 148,181 downwards.
CATATAATTTATAATATATATTTGAATTTCAAAATGTAACTTTTTAAAATCTACTGAAGCGGCCTATTCGTGACAACTAAAAAATGGTCGATAAGTCAATATCAAATATGCGCTTACATCAAAATTACAGTAAATTATATTAGATTAAAGTATGTAACTTGAATCGACATACGTAAAAATCACGAAAACTTAACAAAAATTATGAATTTTCAGGATGATTTCGTCACAACCATCGCTTTGAATCAGTATCTAAGCTATTAATGGTAACTTTATATTATATAAAATAAAATAAATTCCAGGGAGGGTTCTTTCAAACCTTCTTAATAATCATAATGCACAACTTTACTTTGACGATAATGTATGTTAGATAACGTATGTGCTCGCCGTCATTTTCAATTACAAAAAGAAAGAAGCAAAAGAAACGACCAGAAAATGGCACGAATTAGAATTACCAACGTCGTGGAGTTGAATATAAAAAATTAAAAAAATATATAATAATAATATTTAAAACAAACCTCGTCATCATCAGCTGAATAATATTTCAACGACACTAAAAAAACGTTCTTCTTCTCCATTGTTCACATGAATTCACTCACTTCAAGAAACACTATAAGAAATATCAAGAGATAATTTCTATGGAAATTATATAATACACCGAAATGTAAAGAAACTAGTTTAAACAAAGTGTTTCCTTAAGAACGGGCCACATCAAAATGTCTTACATACGACGACTCTAGCGACTTATATGTATGCGACAGGGTATTTAAAATCATTTTCCGTCAAGATTCCTAAGCGGTAGCATATATTATAATGTTTATAACTTAGTTATAAAATAATTATCCACGTATACTGTTACACACACGCTTGCTGTTAGTAGTCTTTTTGGCCGATTTTTTTTTATTTTGTATTGTGCAGGTTAGGTGGGGAACTATTAAGGGAATACCCTATACCTAGGTTTCCTTTTTTGATACTGATTAAATGCTATTGACCCTGTTCGTCTTTACAGTGTCACAGGGGGGTGAGGGAAGAGGATACTCTGTCACAGCGAAATGCAAGACTTGCAAGAAATGCACGAAATGCAAGACACTAGATGGCTGTTTGAGAGCAAGGTATCGGGGCTCAGCGCTATCGTTTAATCAATTCAAAAACAAAACTCTTACGTTACCGAGTGACTGGTCAACGTTTATTCGAATGGCAGCGTGAATGATTATATTTAAAATATTTTCAATTATCTCTTGGTCTCGATTGGTAGATAAGGCGAAGAACGGAGTGTCTTGACACTAAGTTGTCCCTGCTATGCGTCAAAAAGTGTTCCTTCGTTTGTTTCAGCCTATCGACGCGCACTGCTGGACATAGGCCTCCATTAACGATCTCCACGACGATCGGATCGATCGAGCGCCGAACAGCGTGAAGCTGCAAAAATTAAAGTTTTTAAGCCAATATAATCATTATTTAACTACCATCGATCGGTTTACGAGTTGGTTTGACATCCACTTGAACGATAGAATGGAACCCAAACCAATGGCGTTCAAATTCGGACGCCGCGTCACTGCGCAACGATAGCCTCAAATAAAATCTTTATGATCTTTATAAAAACAGGAAATTCTAAGGGAAACCCGTCGATAAATATTCACAGGTACAAGCATATTATATGTGTGTGATAGTGACCACTATGAAAGCAAGTTTATTCAAAAGCTGTAAGTTTACCTGCTTGGTGCATGTTTGCAATTTTAATTTACTTCTCACAGCTATATGTATGATATATATTTATTAACATTAAAGGCATGATTCAAATAAATATTGCACTAATAAATATATCTGTGAACGGAGAACTGAGTCTCTGGACACTAGTTTCTCTCTGCTTATCGTAGCATTAAAAATATATATCTGTTTCTGATTTTATGTAAAAGGAACTTTCCACAACTTAAAGCATAAAATTGAACGTAGCGGGACTTGAACTCGGACCTCTGGGAAATTATCAAAGCGCCCTAACTGCTATACCATACATTCTATCCAGCTACCTCAAAATTCTTGTACACTTATTACAATTTAATTTTATTGTTAGCATCTCTATAAACAGAGAATAAGGTATGGGTTAGGTTAGTTAGGGATCTGAGAGATTAGACGGCTTACAAGAGGTGGGGGTTCGAGTTCTGCCACTTTCAAATTATTACCCGTTTTATAAAAACTTATTTATTCTTAACGTGTGTGAATAACATTTTAAAATGTTAAACATTTCTGCTAATTGTAAACTAAGTACAGAGAGTTTAGAGAAATCGTTACATTTTTGATAATCTTAGTTTAACAAAAATTAACAATTTATATTATTACAATATATAATTTATTTCTACAATTTATAGATTAATAATATGTCAAAATGAGAAGAATGGTGTCAGCTTTTTGGTATTTATTCCCACTCGGTGGAATGATCAAAAGTAAATTATTTTCATTTCTGCGCTCTGGTGAACAAGACAAAGCGCAGCATTGAGTTCTGCTACTCGACATGTAATGTCTCGAATTCAGGCAGAAAGTTGAGAACGGAGTGTCTTGACACTAGGTTCTCTCTGACTACCCTGCTATATGGTAATAAGCGTGAAGCTTCAACAACAACAACAACAATTATGAATTATACACCATTTAACATAAAAATCTAATCACGTAAATTAATCAATTTTCCTGTGCAAAGAATAACGTGTCGGGAAACAGGAAAACTGACCGGTGACGGTACAACGCTACGTGATCGTTACAACGTAGACTCTATACATACATACAAACATACATGCATACATTCTCTATAATAAATAAAAATTGTCCGTATGTTATTTTATTAAGGCTTTATTCTCATAATTGGCTGTGACACTCACTCCGTTTAGTGTTTAAAATACTTTTATGTAATCCACAGGTCGTGGGATAGAATTTTTTTTTTTAAATAATGTGTGTTAATAGAAAAAGTCATTTGCCTAGTGGTTAGTAAGATTTACTGCTAAACCAGTGGTCGGAAGTTCGATTTTCGCTTATTGTATATATTTAATTAAGGTACTCGAAAAATTATTAGTAGGAACTACTAAGTATTACTATCATTCATGTTATTAATTAAACTGTTGGATCTTAAAAATAAATAATAAAATGAAAAAAAAATATATAAGCAAAATTTCAAACTAAACTAAACTAGGAAAATTAAATCCTAGAACAATAGAATGACACATTAATATAGTTGTATGATGACGTTCGTTTAAACGTGATGAGACTGTCAAATATATGATATATTGTAAAATGTCTGTGTATTTTAAAAGTGAAATCAGCATTTAAATCTAATAGAAAAATAGGTAAAATATTTGTAAAATTTCTATATTGTAGAATCTAGTCTAGTCTAGTCTAGACTCTAGACTCTAGGCGGTTTTGTGTAATTGTGTTTTCATTTTAGTAAATATACGTAGACCTGAGAATGTGACTTCTAAAATATGCAAATATCAGGCTGCTTTGAAACAACGCTGGCTGTATTTTTAATGTGTTTGAATGAAATGGCGCGAGATCCAAAAATGTTACGTCAGATTAAAGCACCTGTTTTGTACGTGCTTTACTTCCTTATTTACCATAAGGATAAGAATTATATTTTGTTAATAAGGATGATATTTGACACAGTTAAAGTGTATGTAAAAAAATATTTTTCACAGTAATGCATTAGAAATAAATTAGTTAATAAAAATAAATATTACACAATCTATCGTCTGTTTGACACACAAATTCGTATATGGTTTGGTGGAGTTAATATTCTTAAAGTGTTATTCACACACATAGGATATGAAAAACATTTTAAGAAAACGTATAAAAATTACGCTTTGCCTTACGAGAAAATTAAAATTAAATAAATATACCTTGGACTTGCTTTGAATCCACAACCATCGCTTTTACTTTCAGGAACTGTCGACTGTGACAAGATAGCCATGTCATCTTGAAGTTCTAGCTCAAGAACATATTGTTGTCATCATTATTGTTGTATTTTATATGACATTTTCAATTAGTTTCTGGACATGCAAGGAAAACAATACAATTCGCGTATGACGCTAGTATTTTTATGGTTCAAAAATTATACAATAATTTTATTATATTTTAAATTATAATTTATATTACGTATAACGTACAAATATAATTTATATTGAGGCTATCGTAGCGCAGTGTGACAACGATTGATTGAATACGCGAGTCGTAGGTTCCATTCCCACTCGGTCTAATGAATATATTAAGTTATTCTTATTTCTCCACTTTGCTACATAAGACAAGCGCGGCGTTCAGTCTCACCACTCAACATGCAATGTCTCGGATTCGGGTGGAAAGTGGAGAGCGGAGTGTCTTAACACTAAGTTCTCCTTGGCTAGCCTGCTATGTAGGTAAATGCGTGAAGCCTAAAAAAATAAGTAAAATAGTACAAAGTGAGTTGTTAGTTAAGTATAAAAAAAATTAAAGGAAATAATGTTTTAGATTTCAGTTTATTTATATATATATAGATCACAATAATTCATTATTATGAATTATTAATAAATATTATTAAACTTATATAAACAAGCAAATAGTCTCAAGGACTTATGGATGTACTGAATTTAATATACCCTGGATATTCTTTTTTTATTATATATTGTAGAAATAAAATACTAGAAATTCTATGGTAGGACCTTTATATAAAGAATAAAATACTAGAAATTCTATGCTCTATCCCTATGGGATAGAGCATGTAATTTCAGAAACAAAATGTAAATTGTAACGTATTGTTCCTAAAATACTGTAAAAACTGGTATTCAATGAGCCGGAACCGAGTTTCTACTCAACTTGTAATCCATTTCACAATGCACGTACCGATGTGGCAAATAATAAATGATATGCAAATATTTTTGTTTCTCAGTTTTGTGAACCTAGTGTACAAACAATATATTCAACATATTCCGTTTTCCACTTTAGGCCCGAAATCGAGACATTTGACCCTTTGATTTGATTCCCATATCCATTATTCACTCAAGATTGTACATAAATTGCAATCGTCTATTTTACACCTCCATTTTATATTAACAACAGCATCGATTATAACAGTAATTATAACATTAAAATGTAATTAACTGCATTGTGATCAGAACCAAAGGTGTATTCCAAATTTAAGTTCAATAGCCTACAAATTAAATAAAAGCTTATAATTATAAATTGACAATACAATGATTTGAAACTATAACCATTACGGAAAATAAAGTATGTTTCAACTGTACCCCGATAATATTATCGGTTCAATATGCATGTAAAAAAAATTAAGGATTAAAAGGCATTGTTTTTGGACTACCTAATAATTTTATGGTAAACGGTATAATATTTCTATATATGTCAATTTCTAATAAGAAATATTATCCAATTTATTAAATGTGCTAACGGAGCCTTGAGTGTTTTGTCAATTCAGCTCTCGTATTTCAAGGTGGTATATTATTAAGAGAGAATTAAACTCTTTACAATAGTAAAGTATATAGTAACTACTTGGCAAGGATGTCTTTTATGATGAAAATGATATAAATTATTGAAAAGAATAAGTTTATTTCTAGTATATATATAAATTTGTTTATCAGTTTTTGCGACTATGGACCATTAGAATTTAAATTTACTACTATTAAAATTAATTTTCTAGATTTTAGCAATAAATTAATACATCAAACTATATATATTTACAAAAAACATATAAGGCATTAGTTACTAGACAATATAAATATAAGTTGAAAGAGTGGATAGCGCTAAAGAACTAAGATTTAATTATATTATTGGCGTAATAATTATAATAATTAAGACCAGGCAAAGCACGGCGTTGAATTCCGTGACGCAACCTTTTATGTCTCGAAATTAGGAGCATAGCTAGAATGGAGTATCTTGTCTTCTACGCCTACCTTCTTATAGCGTTAAGCTATAAGAAATTTTTTTAGAAAAATATATATTAATATTAAATGTAATGTTACACAGGGTCGTGGGCGGCGGTGATCACTTACCATCAGGTGGCCCGGACCCTCGTTTGCCTTGTCTATTGGATAAAAAGTTACACACTTGTGTGTATACAAATAATAAAACGTTTAATTTAGATATGTTGCTTTATGAATTATGAGAAAATTTGATATTTATGTTTGTTTGACAAACACATTAACTGATGGAAAGACTATCTAGTAATGGGCATATGTCACGCTATCAAAACCCATCTTATTAGAATAATATTAAGGAAATATTTGTTTTCTAGTTGCCCCCATGACGTGAAAAATACACAATGTCTTAAAGTATGTGTATACTAAATGTCAATGTAAAGTGTATGTCAAACACAGGGTTGTGTGTGTAGTATTTATTTTATTAATTTAATACATTGCTATAAAACACATGAATTTTCTGCACTCCTTTATATAATTTTCGTTAGAATGGTTCCAGTATTTTTCCTATCACATATTAATTAATATATTGATTGTCATATTTTTTGTCTATACTATTGTGTATAGTATCTAATTTTTTAATTTTTTTCGTTTCTTAAATTAATTCGATTTCTTTTGCGACATTTTACCGAATTACTCAAATAGGGATTAATTATCATGTTATATTTATGTTTTTAACCTACGAAAATATGGAGGAGGTTCTCAATTCGACACATATATATTTTTTATGTCCACGCATAACTTTTACAAAGTATACAAATTTGAATAATTCTTATTTTAATGGATTGAAAATACTTAAGTTGGACATCGCCAACATTTTTACAAAATTTGTAGCTCTAAGGATAAATCAAATGTTTGTGTATTCATTTACACGTCGGTATAATTTTTTTGTTAAATGTTATTATTATTTTTCTATTGTAAAAGTGTAAATTATAAATATTCTTCAGTTTCTTCCCAAACAAAGACGCACTCGTGGCACCTAGCTCCAAAATGTCAATAACAACATCTTTACTTTAAATAACATTTTTTAACTAAAAAAACAGCTTCTAGTACATCAAGTTCGTGCTATGAAAGTATTGAACTATAATTGGACACATCTGTTCATTTTCAAGCTAATCGTAGGGCGAGAAGTTTCTTTTAATTGTCAGATACATTAATAAACATATCCACATGCCTCACACTTACCAAATCGTATCTTATCAATGGCATCATCTTTACTAGGATTATAAGTAAACTAGCGACCGACTTGCGGCTTTGCCCGTGTGTACTACATCTGTTTATTTTCAATGGCGTTTTCGTGAAATAATAAAAAAACCTTGAAAGAAAGAGAAGGGAGAAAAAAGTATCCTATGTTCATCTCAAGACCCTGAAATATTTTTTTATAAAATTTCATCGCAATCGGTTCAGCGGTTTGGTCATGATGACGTCACAAACAGATAGACGATGTTACTTTTGCATTTATAATATTAAACATCGATTAATCTTTATCTGCAAATCAAACATTACGAATGAATCTTATATTTATTATTCTAGTAAAAGCCATTAAGGCATAGGCACTTATGAAGTTTATCGACCCCTAGCACATTATGAAAGTAAATGACTAGTACCTAAGCGTGCTTTTCGCAATAAAAAGGATTATTTCAAACACATATTTGTTAAATTAAAAATCACATTTTAATTTATATTCATTTGAGTCGAGTTCCGCCTTAACACGCAATATCGCGAATAAAAAGCGGAGAACTGTGTGTGTCTTGACACTAAGTTCTCTAAGAACTATGCGGGAAAAGGTTGAAGCTGCTTCGTTTTTACAAATTCCCAAATTATAAATCGAACCCGTGACCACTGTGTCCAATTAAACACATTCCAACAGCTTAAAATTATAATATATGAATCAACCAATATATAATATGAAAAATAGCTTAAAATACGTATTTCTTAAATACAGTTCACCATTTCAAGTTTCAAGTATCATTACTAATGTCAAGGTCGACACTAAGCCATCTGCAAACCTTACGTGACTGCAGACCATCCCACTTTGTAACGTCATTATGACGTTGTCAGTTATACGTCAAATTATAATAATCATTTTTTTTTTGCTATAATAAAACAGTAAAACCAAATGTTTGTACGCGCACATCATCGAAACTACTGGACGGATTTGAATGAAACCTTTTTTGTTGTATGTTTTTTAAGCTAAGGCAGAACTAAGGGTATAATTGATGTTGAGATGTGGAACACCTGATGTAGAACCATAATAGATCAACTGTACTAGAAGATATACGGAAATTGCGTATTAACAAAAATATAATAAAAGGTGCAAGTATCAAAAACGCATCGGAACATGATAGTTATACATAAAGGAAAAGCCTTCCGGCACATATTTAAAAAAAAAAATTAGCGACAGTATGAAATATGGCACTGTTAAAGTTAACGTAGAGATAAGGAGAAAACCTTCAACATCTTTTTCAAACTATCATTACATTAGAAATAAATACATTAAAATAAAACACCCTCTCTACAGCGTCCGACTGTAATCACGATTGGTACTGGGTTCGATTCCCACTCAGAGGAATGATCATGATTTAATTATTTTCATTTAACTGCTAAAAGAGAAGCGCGGGGTTGCCGTCTTCTACTAAACATGCAATCTCTCGCATTCGGGCGGAAAGTGGAGAACGGAGTGTCACGACAGTAAAGTTCTTTTTCACTACCCTGCTAAGCGGGAAAAAGCGTGGCGTTGAAAACAAAAATAAAATAAATATTACAAACACTACCATATGTTTGACAAAGCAACCATATGTTTGACGTAGCAACGTGTCAAGCAATGAACTTTTGTATAAAGACATATTTTGTTTGACACGTTGCTATTGCAACCTGTACGTATCGGGCCAACTGATATACCATCGTGTGAAATAATGCTTTAATTGTCAGAAAAGACATAGGACCGCACTATGTTAGATTTATTTTTATAGAACCTTCAATCATTGTGACGAAGTACTCTATTCTTTTAATTACTGCAATACCCATTAAGTATAAAAAACACTTTGTAATTAAAAATTTATTTTTAAAATAACAATATAACAAATAATAAAAATTTGTTTCTATGTTGAATATATTATTACGAAATTTTAAGATCGTGTTAATTTACATAACTGGTAAAGGAGTTGTGGATATTTATCCCTATACTATAAAAAACAGTCTAGCTTCAATAAAAATAAATAAGGTAGGGGTTTACCCTAACGCCGTCGCTTAATTGAACAGGAAAGTTCAAATAGCGAATTTAAATACAAAATTGACACCATTGCAGAGTTGTAAGAAGTCTTATTTTATGTGATGGGTGTAGGTTAGGTTCCTATTAGCAAAATAAAAAAATAATTAATAAAAAACAAAAACCCAACTGCGTAACTTACATGGAATTAAAAAAGCGAATAATAAAAAAAGTCCAGTAGCTTAGAATATTAAATGAGGAGGAATAACAGCCGGGAAACAATTTCATTTTAAATGGCTTTTATAAAAGATTTGATCTGTTCTATTTCCGCCCTAATTTGAAAATATATATATATATATATATATTGAGTGTTGGTATTTAACGCCACGCTTTGTTTGTCAAAATAATTTAAATTTTTACCACGAGTGGGAATCGAACCCACAAGGATCGCGTTTACAGACAGATTTTTTACAATTTTTGTTTATCTGTTTGTTTGTTCCGGCTAATCTCTAGAACGGCTGGATCGGTTTTGACGGGAATTTCACTGGCAGATGTCTGATGTAATAAGTGTAACTTAGGTTACATTTATTTTAGTATTACACGCGGTCACAGATAGTTTAAAATAATTATCGTTTTTTTCAATCTAGGCGAAAAGTTGTGAAACACTTTTAGAAAACGTATTATTTTTTTAACGCAGCAGGATTCGAACCCGCGCCTCTTGGAACTTGGAAAACATCCAAGCGCTCTGATCGCTAAGCCATGCGTTCTAAATTCTCTATTTTTATTGTTAGTTACTTATATAGTGCATAAAGTGCAGGCAAATGAACGTATATGGAATAAAAAAATAAAAAACACTATTGAAAAAATAACAAGGTTTTTACCTTGACAATGACACACGACTAGTTTGGAAAACACGGATTACGAATTTAATAAATACTATGGCGTGTCAATTTTTTTCTATGCTATTACATCTATAAGATTTGTTTCCATATTAACTGTATTATAACTGCTTATTAAATATCTGTACATATAATATCAGTATATAAGATAATTTTTTTATTCAACATTTTGCATATATCTTAATAATATATATCTCTCATAATACTATCGTTTATCTAAAAAATACCTTATTTAATAAAATATCACTTGTCGCTGTCTATACATGGAAGACTGTATTTGAAAAAATATATTATTGAGGGCATTTATTGATTATTAATTTTCTTTTCTGTTTGTCTGTCCATTATTGCACGCTAATGTCAGAAACGACTTAACCGATTTAAATGCAGTTTTGACTATTATATTTTAGTAAATGTTCCTTAAAATATTATGTTTATTTTATTTCAATCGGTTCATAAATAAAAAAGTTACAATTTAAGTTATATATTTAAGCAATGTTTGTAATTTAAGTGTGAACGCGGGCAGGTGATACAGCGAAATAATTTAGTCGTGTAGCAACGCAGGCGAAGCCCGGAGCGGGTCGCTAGTTTAAATAAATCTTCATAATTTACTGTAAGGTACTTATCCTAAGTATACTTATGTCGAAAAACTGCAACCTACCTGCAACAAAAAAAATTCTATTATTATATTGAACTGCTAGAAATTTTAAAAATCATTTAAAAGATATAAAGATAAAGTGTTATATCAAAATTTCTGTATTTATGACTAAAATCAACTACATTTTCTACAGTGGAGAGAAATCGAATTATTTATTGTCATCAGAGCCGATTCAGGGAGATAAATTTCCTGGGAATATATGAATAGAGTGTAAATACAAATTCTATATGACTTGAATAATTTTAGTAATTAAAAGAACTCTAAGTTATATTCTTTCATTTTTAAAGTGTTTTGTTAACACTTACAATATGACAAATATGTGTATATATCGCGTTGAATTTACAACGGATTTTTTCGAACTCCGAATTCGAGATTTGCGGTCAGAGAGCTTAGATGGGTTTAAAGAGGTGCGGGCTCGAATCCTGCTACGTAAAAATATTTATTCACAGTGTTTTACAAAGTAAATTACCTAAATTATTTTTTCTGTTTAACTCCAATTTTTGGACCTAACACACTTTTGGACCTTCACACGAAACGAAATTATAATTTCCAGATAATCCACGCGAATCCAAAAAAATTGGGAAATCTTGGTGACCTAAAACTATATTGACATTTAAAAATACTGGAAAACAAGTACGCTGTAGGTACGATCTTCACCTGTAATTTTTTATATTTAAACGTTGATTTCTGTCAATTAATACGCAAAGTACCGAATTCGAGCAAAAAGTGGAATGTCTTGACACCTGTTATTCAGCAAGGAGTGTAAAGCTATGAATCTAATTTAACCACCACCTTAAACAAAAATTATGACACACACATAACAAAATGTATAAAAAGCGGTCGTATGGATAAGTAGCCATCTCTTACAGACAACCGTTAGGCCGAAAAGAAGCCGTTAAAATTGTAAATAAGTCGGTAGTAAAGATGAATAAAATCAATTAAATATTAAATAATTATGCTTTAATCCATTTAAACTTAATTTAATTAAAATTCTATTTTAATTAACATAAGCAGCTTCACGTTTTAGTCAGAGCGTTGTTGTCAGAGCGTTGTAGTCAGAGAGAACATAGTGTCAAGACACTCTGTTCTCCGGGAGCTGAAAATAATTTAAATATAATAATTTCCTCAAGTAGGAATCGAACCTACAACCAGTGGCGTAGCTGGGCAATGCGATGCCACCAGACTAAAATACTCGAAATAAAAACCTAAAATATATAAGCCAAATTCTTTATATACTGCGGACGCTGCTACGCTTTAAACTTGTTACGTGTTCCAAGTGAGCGTGACAGCGCCATACTAACAATATATTTCTTTTTCGTTCTTACTTAGCCGAAATCACATTTTGGCTGCCACAAAAACACGACAACATTTTATGCCTATGTTTATCTTTCAGAGCATCTTTGGTAAGATAGATTTATTGGATAGGTCTTGCGAACGAAAGAAAAGGGGCCTCGCCAATGTGACTTCGCCCACGTCTATATTATTACACGCTACGCTACTGCCTACAAGCAATCGCATGTAAATTTGAAGGCTGTTCTATAATAATAGATAATAAATTTGGGAACAAACTATAAATTATATATTTATATAGAAAAAAATATAAAAGGGCAAAATCAAGGCATGCAGTGACTAAAAAAATTGGTCTATTAACTCAGTTTGTTATTTCTTTCCAAAGACGTATTCGCTCATATTATTAGCTAAATTAGTCACATGTTTGCAAATCGTATTGTGAACAGTGGTGTTTATTTTTATAACAAATACAATTAACATAACAAGCTTCTTGTTAGTGTCGTCGTGGAAAATCTCTAATATACTCGTATTAATAAACATACATAACAATTTTTTGAAACGTGTTTTATACGAGGTATAGGCACTAATATTAGTATACAAAAAGAATTAATCATTATGGAATAAAATCTTTTTGGCTATAGAAATACTGGCTGAAAACAATTGTGTGCTTTGGATGATTATATTTGTCGGCGCATAATTTGGCGCCATCTACTATAGCGCCAGCTATCTATAGTCACGTGCGTTACTTGTTAGTCTGGTCGTTGGTTGTACCAATGAGACTAATGAGTGGTTGGACTAGTGGTTGGACACCAATGAGTGGTTGTTGATGGGAGACACGTTGAGAACACTCGGTAGACTCCGGCAGGTTGAACAGTTAAACGTTAGACTCCGATAGTGTTCCTTACTAGGCGGGAGGCTGTATCACTTTATTAAGTGTTAGGTAGAGAAAGGAGCTCGGGCAGTAAAGGTGAGCGTTTATGAATCCTAAAGAGATCTTAAACCTACACCTGGGTCGAAAATCTCAAGCACTGCGTCAGAGCTCCTCTCCCTGCAATCGCGATGGGTCCGATGCCTTTAATGTTAAGTGTCACTCGCGTAGTGGCGAATAAGTGTGAGTGTATATTGTGTAACGTAATCATATTCTCCTTGCCCGCTATTAGCTATGCCCGAGAGCCATTCCTGACGCCTACCGATCTACTACCGAGTATGGAAATACGCATGTAGGGCCATAGGGGTTTGCCGACATCAGAAGTGTGACTATTATTAATAATATATTAGTATAAATAATAATATTACGAATGTTGTAGTCTATATATCAATACGTGAAGGAAAATTTTGTATTGATTTTACTAAACGAAAATGATGGCCAGGAAAGGGTATGAAATTTGATATATTTGAAGTTTATAGAAAAAAAAAGTAGAAGATCATTATTTTTTTTTATAATAATACGTTAGAAACTCAATTAATAAAAATAACGGTATACACTATCGTAAGTTTTACATATGCTAAGTGTTAAAACAATACGTACTTCTTGCGTCACCAGGTCTACTATACTAATTAGGCGAAAATAATCAATGTATATTCATCTTTATATTATAGGAGCGAACCGCTCACTGTGTGAATTATAGCTGTTTCGTATTTTCTTAACCTAGTGGCAAGACACTCCGTTCTACTCTTTACACCCGAAATCGAAACATTGCGTGATATATCAGAGCGAAGAAATTAAAATATTTTACCTCGAGTGGGAATCGAACCCATAACCAACAGCGCTTGCAATCACGCGCTGTCCTCAAATATTAATATAATTATTATATTAATATTTGAGATTATGATAATATTTAATATATTTTTTTTAAGAGATATTTTTTAAGAGATTATGATAATATTTAATATATTATTTTTAAAGAAATTAGACGTTTAAACCTAAATAAATATTTTGAAATGAAATTATTTTTAACCGGATTAATCGTTTATATTGTTGGTATTCGAAAATACATTTTTGAAACCCGACGTTTCGAACACTTTACAGTAGTTCGTGCTGTTGATGTTTACTGAGGTGGCGTTCTTCTGTCAGTTGATACAATGATTATATCAATTATTATATTTTCCAATACCAATAATATATGCGATAAATCCGGCTAAAAATAGTTTCATTTCAAAATGTGTAAAAGATGCAAAATCGAAAGATCTTACTACATAAACATTATAACGTTTGAGACTATATGTGTTAGAGATAATTATTATAGGTATGGAACCTATAATACCAACTTCTAAAATAAAACCAACTTCAGGCTTTTTCCCGCAAAAGAGAACAAACCGTAGTGTCAAGACACTCTGTTCGACACTTACCGTCTAAATTCAAAATATAATTGTTTCTCCAAATAGAAATCGAACCCATCAAAGTCCATATCTATAGATGCATATATTTTATACCAATGCTACCTATGTCAAATCAAAATCAGTCATTCCAGAGAGTGGTGTAAAAAATTTAAAAATACTTTTTGCTTTGGTATATGTACCTTGTATATATAAATATTATGTATTTAGTAAATAGCTGTTGCTTTAATATTACAAACAGACATTTCAATTTAATTTACATGTATAGATATAAAAATGATAAAATAAAAAAGATGTGTCGAAAAAAGTAAGTAACAAAAACACTATTTTATACTTAAACCGTAATAAATTTACGACTTTAGTATGAAATATTGTTTTTGTATTTTTGTTTTTAAAGTATATCCCTAAAATCAAAATTGCATTCTGAGAGAGCGTTCGAGAAAAACTGGCAAGTAAGGAAATAATGACCCCCGGCCAGTCTCGTCTACCGGTTTGCGAACGCATAAAGTTAACTGACATTCGTAAATTACCAGGTAACGAGTTTTATTGGGCATAAAACTTTAAGGGCATCGTGGCGTAGTGTGACAGCGGCTGATTGTATACGGAATAATTCCCACTAGGAATAATTATTGTATTTGAATTATTTTCATTTCTTTCCTCCGATGACAACGTCTCGGATTAGGGCGGAAAGTCGAGTATAGAAAATCTTGACACTAGGTTCTCTCTGACTGGTGCTATGCGAGAAAAAGTGTGAAGCTAAATGTAGCTTCACACTTTTTCTCGCATACCCAATGTAATGCCATTGGCTCGACTATAGCACATGTGTCCCGGTTCTAGGATCAGACTGACATCAGGAGTGGCCCGAGCAGCGGTCAGCCGGGTGAGGACCCTGATTATTTTAGGAAGGCAGAGCTTAGTGGATACACCGCGGATATCGCGGATACAGGCAGACGGTGTTACACTGTGCCACTATGGCCTCATTATATATTCAGTAACATAATTAATATTGTATTACTCAAAACATAAAATTCCCCTAACGAGCGGAAGCTTTACAATGGAGTATATTATCTCTACATTTGTCCTACGAAATTTTGCAAATAAGAGAAGACAAACCGTGTCACATCTACAAACACTTAAAAAAATGGCCCGGAACGACTTTAAGTGTAGTGAGAAAAGTTTTTTAAATAACGTTATTCATATGTATGTGTATTGTGTACGTATGTATATATTTTTTTATATATATAAATAAATTATTAATAGTATGTTATTTTTATAGTGTGTAATAATATAATATATATTTTATTTATATTTGTAGTAAATAAAAATAATTTTGTACATGATATGCGATTTATATGATATATACATAATATATTGCTAGCAATACCTTTATAATTTCTTACCTGTTTCCAAAGGAATGCGGACTCAAACGAGTTTTCTTTATCATCGCAGATTAATTATTGTTAAGGTAAAATGTAGCTTATCATACTTAAATTCGCTTGAGCTAAAATTAATTTAAGTCTACTTTTATTTTAGAATTCCACGCGGACAAAGTCGCGGGCACAGCTAGTTGACCGATTTAGGTTAATCGAAATTAATAGAAATTGGACTCGTGATATACGACTACATACAGCCTTCCGAGCAAGTGGTAGCTGTATGTTCATTCGACGATTCAAAAGTGCTTACAAAAGTATATCTGAATAAAAGATATTTTGAATTTGAATAATTAGAACATTTTGAATTCGTTAACTAATATTCATATTTGATTTGTTTTAAAATTAAACAAACGACGTTGATACGTAAATTAAATTTTTGTAAGGACTGAAGTAATCAGAATTAACGTTTTTGTATGTTATTACAAAATTGACTAACAATAAGTGCTGTGTATATTGCGCACTTAGGTTCCGTACTCAATTATGTTTTACTTATACAGGCATGTCATTAAATTTAATTATGTTTTTGTGCCGATAGTGCGAGTACATCGAGTCGCAGTGATCGGCCATGTGATTGTGGGTTCGATTCCCACTCGGGTGAATGGGTATATTTAATACTAGTGACCCGTTCGTGGCATCGCCTGCGTAAACTACATAACTAAACTATTTCGAGTTTTGGCACGCCCACGTACTCAATTAAATCACAAACTTTGCGTAAATTTGTAACTTAAATGCTTGTAACTTTTTTATTTATGAACCGATTGAATTGAAATAAACACTAAATGTTACAGGAAGGGTTTACCACAATAGAATAGAACATTGCATATAAATCGTTTAAGAACACAGGTTTTGGGTTCTATTATATTGGTAAATGCCCCTAATAATATATTTTTTATATATCTTTCATATGCAGACAGTACAGTACAGATACATTTATATTATATGTATAGATATTTACATTTCTCCGCTCTGCTACCTAAGACAAAGCGCGGCGTCGGGTTTCGCCACTATACACGCAATGTCTCGATTTCATGCGGGAAGTGGAGAACGAAGTGTCTTGACACTAGATTATCTCTGCCTATAGCTATCAAAAAATAAATTGTGTTTCAGAAAGATATACTTTAAAGCCATAAATTATCTTAAGCTCTAATATACCTTATATACGTTTTTTAACGCTCCTCATGGATTCAGGACCCAGTGTTAAGACGACGTACAAACTCCACTTATCGTCTAATTCTCAACACCGCGCTTTGCCTAATGAGACGAGAGAAAACAAGTCAAGTAGTAACCGAAATCACAAAGTTTACAGCAACTTCTCAAATGAGCCGCGAGTAAATAAAATTTGTATAATTGAGTTCCGTCAATACTTTTAGGGAACGAAATCTTAAGAAGTGATGAAATATTGAAAGCCTTGCTTTCAGTCCATTTCACCCCGACCTACATTTTTGTATTACGAATATTGTATGTATACGTACTATTTTTAATAATACAATTAGTAAAATAATAATCATGTAACTAAGTATAACTTGATAATATGTAAAGCAACATGCCCTAAACATGACTAAACGCGATGGTAGTCGCTTCAAAGTTAATTCTGGGAAAATATTAGATCGTTCTACGTACTGTTTACATATTGTATACTATTATTAGAAACAACGCAATGTTTGATTTCAGACTCTACCATGATAGATAAAATTGCAAATTAGTTTAAAAAAAATAATGGATATACGCTTAAAATCATTTTGTCGTTTTTATGCCATGCTATGCTATGAAATATTCTTATGATGCGTGCTATGAAAATATAATATTATCATCGAATCCCAACAAAAGCAGATTTTTAAGCAAATCAAAATAAAGCAGTGGGTCAAAATAACTTTGCAGGTCTTTCGCACATTGATTGATAATATAGATAAATAGAAGGCTTATTAAAAATACGCATATTTGTACTAGGTATAGTCATACGTCAATTTTGAAATAAATTTTGTTTTTACGTCCTGGTTCGGGCGGAGTGTCTTGACACTAGGCTTTCTTTGGCTATTTTACCATAAGAGAAAAAAAGGAAAACTGAAAAAACTAACTACCTAAACACAAACCTACAAAAAATATATTCACTTATCAACTTGCCCACCAAGGTTACAAGTTGAAATCGTACAAGTCGATGTCCATTAAGAATCATACAAATATTTTTTAATAAGTAACAGTAAATTCTTATATGAGCGTATATTAGAAAAAAATGCATACACTACACATAGTATACATAGTGACAGCATACATTTGAATATACTTATATTTTGGATTTACGGAATTTTAGCATGTTTACGGAAATTCGAAATTATTTTTCTTTACGGAATTATTATATAGGAAAGCAGCATTGTTAAGAAGAGGCGGCGATAAACTGAATAGTTGCTCCTTTAAATTATACCTAATTATATAAAATATGTATCACAATTATGAGCTTTCATAAAGAGTATCAACAGCATATAATGCCGCGACTGTAACTGATCTTTTATATTTCACTCTTTTTTATATTATTTATATTCTCACATACATAAAATGCATAAATAACAACAATGTACTTTGCAGTTTTTTAATGTATTTGTAATTAAATAAGTAATTATGATATCTTATCAGTGAGTATATTTTATATATGTATTTTGTTATATAATGTATGAATTAAATTTAAAATATTTCCACAGTTTTTATAAAAAAATTCAATGTAAACGTATGTATAGCTTAGCTAACTAAAGTACTTGTCTCTTATCGTATAGACGCAGTTTCTTCAATATTTTATATGACCTAATTTCAATCGCGTGTAAATTACAGGAAGCAATATACCTTGATTTAAATCAATAAATCAGATGCTGCATACAATGTAACAACTCCAACAATTGATTATTATCTAGCACAATAATATTTTTTCTTCCTTTCTCATCAGTCATCTGTCATTATCCGGAAGGTAAAGAGAATTTTATGATACGTCATAGTTTAGATAAGTGGACTGACTGTGACTGACTGAAGTGACAGAATTCAATGCAGCATTTTGATATTTGAGGTGCTTTCAAATCTTAAGAATAAAATAACGTTTTTAGTACGGGTTTCAAAATTTTAACGAGTCAAGATTCGAACCCGCGCACCTCTTGGGAACCCAATTTAAGAAATATTTAGTATATAGCATTCTCTTTTGCCAAATAATACCAAATAATAATACTAAAATGTAAAACATGTAAAATATCTTATCATTACGTGGGTAATTTTCCTTATATTTTAATTGTAAATTGTTAATTTTGCGTAATAGGTACTTCTTATTACTGCTATTACATTTCTCAAAACAAATATAAACCTATATTTGTTTGTTTTAGCTGCTTGCATGCGACATAGTAATTAATTTCTTTAAAGCTATAACTAGGGAAATTGTTAATTGTTAATCGTTCAGTAATAACTATAAATTCGGTAAAGTTGTGGATTTAAGGTGGATTGAGGGGCAACGGCCTATGGAATATAAAAGAAAAAATACATTCATCAGTTAAGTAAAAATACTAATTTTGCCCTAAATCTAACCAGTTCTGCCCTATTTGTAATACAATTGTAGCTACGGGCCTGACTTTCGCGTTAATTGGACGTGGTCATCACTGAACATATTTAAATAATATTTGAAATATTGTCTATAGTCTATCTAGTATTCGCTTTCGCTATAATTTTCATTTAGAAAAATATGTATGTGTATTTTTATCTATGCTTGTATGAGTGTGTGTGTGTGTGTGTGTTTATATATGTATGCCTTTACGCCTTTTCCCGGATAAAAGGCTAGTCACAGAGAACCTAGTTTCAAGACATTCCGATCTCTACTTTCCGCCCGAATTCGAACATCGCGTGTTGAGTGGTGGACCTCAAGCTACACCAGAGTAGATCATATTTAAATTATGATCATTCCACCAAGTGCGAATGGAACCAATCTTTTTTATTGCTCAAAACGGCATTTTATAATTAATATTAAACGAAACTAGTAATTATACATTATTATAGCAATTAGTTAATAGGATGTTCATAATAAAAAATAAATATAAAGTATTTCACTATCACTGACTTTAATTGTTTTAATGAGCAATCTATATAATGATTATTTCTTCAATAAATATAATGTTGAAATATTATCTGTACACTTCAATGTCGTTCACTACATCTTATTCTGTTTATAGAAAAAAATATATATATTTTAACATCCTCACCATTATTGTTACTATATTTAAAGAAACCCATTTGTTTGAACCATTGTTCTTGTTTAGTCCTCCATGGAAGTAATTATTTAAATATCTAGAGCTATACATATAATAAAAATGTAATTGATGGATGGAAGATTAATGAAAGATTATAAAAAAAAATATTAGGGGCATTTATCAATATAAAAGAACCCAAAACAATGATTTTTAACCTTAACATGTAGGGTTTATTTAGTTTAGTAGTATTTTCAGTCGGTTCATAAACAAAAGCGGTACAGCCATTATAAATTTAAGCAAAGCTTGTGATTTAGGTGAGTACGCAGGGGGGCGAAAAGACTAAATAGTTTAGTCATGTAGTTTATGCAGGCGAATCCGCGAGAGGGTCGCTAGTATTATATATAATAATACAAAATTATAAACTAACATTTTTGTAAAATATTACTGTTTATATTGTAAATATTTGTTATAGGTATCTGTATTGTTACTGGAAATCTTTTCAACTTATAATGTATAATAACTTTATCTCTTTTTTACCGATCTACCTCGTGACATTGCAAGTACTTAACTTGCAAATTCGAAGCGCCATAAGTAAAGAACTGAACTGAACCTGTTGTCTACTTTTTATATAAAATAAAATAAAAAATTAAAGGGTGTTTTAGACATAAAATTACGCCAATTCATTTATTTATCTTTATGTCACAAAGTTGACATTTAAAAATCGTAATTTTAAATGCTTTTATATGAATGGAAGAACTTATGAATTGTTTGAATTATATATTTTTTAATTATTTGGTATGATTATATAGTCAATATAGTTTTCACTGTATTTAATTATTATGATAATACATGTCTTTTTAGACATAACGTAACCTAGTTATGACTTAAAAATTGACTTGAATTGAAGAACCTTGACCTTTGTTATAATTGTGAAATGTAATCAAAATATGGAAACAAAATTAACTTCTAACAAGAAATTATACCAGTATTAACGGATATCCTAATTCCTACGGAACAGCTAATGAATGAAGAGTTGCCGTCTCGACGACCTTGCTGTAATATCGTTCTCTCTTTTACAATCTTTTGTGACTAATTTTGTTTTACAAAATAAAAAAATTACAAACACAATCCAAGTCGTAATCTAAGAAGATTTTATACGTAACACCTTCTACTTATTTTAATAGACACAAGAAAGGCAAAAATATATAATAATATTCAGTACGTATAATACATTTTTTCAATATACATTTTTACTAATTATTTTTATATGTGATAGGTATATTATATTCAGCTTCACACACTTTGCCGCATAGCAGTTAGAAAGAACCTAACGTCCCTAGTATCAACACACTCCGGTCTCCACCTTTCCCCCCAATTCGATACATTGCGTGTTGAGTGGCAGAACTCAACGCTGCTCTTTGTCTTGTTTGGTGGACAAGAAGCGAAGAAATACAAATGATTTTATAATGAGGAGGGAACCGAATCTCCAACTAATCGCAATTGCAGTCAGACCCTGTTCCACTGCGTTATGATGGCCTCAATCATACGATTGTACGTAATTATAATAATATATAAATAATTAAAATACAACTCGATTACTAAACAGTAAATGTATATCTTTAGTTTAAATTTATTTTCTAGTCCTTACCTTAATAAACGTTATATTGACAATTTAAAAAATGAACACAACGTATTATATATTCGATTTTTAATAGTTCTTTAATACGCAATAACTACAATCCGTCATGCATCGAAAAGCAGGTAACAAGGTTGAAAATGTACACAAAAATTCTCGCTTTCATTTCAAACAAAATTAAATTTTTAATAATCTGAATCACAAATGAAAATAATTCTAATAAAGTAGCTTCAACATTTTTTTTATGTTTTAATTGTCCTTACCTATGAAAAAGTCAGTAAATCACTATATAATAAAAAAATAATGTTAAGTTTGCCAATAAATAGGAACTTACCTTTTCCATCCACACATGTTTTTCTGACATAACAAATCCATCGTTATCGTAACCACGTTTTTTATTCATTTTCCTCTTATCACTATCGATCGTATTTTATTACTTTCCTCAATTGTAACAAAAAAGTTAGTAACAAACTATTAGAAATCGATTTACTATGAATATTGAAAACTAATTTTATAGTCTGTGCACAAATTATAACAATAATAAATTTTTGTTGCTGTACGGCTTCGGTCACCGATAGTATTTTACATGTGAGCGGGAAAACCTTTCTGTAAGTCTTACAGCAGTCTACTGACGGTTGTTTCATACTTAGCCGAATAAATACGTAACTGAACGAAACCGGAACAAATTTTCGCGGTGCTCGTTTAATTTACACTATTTAAAATAATATTTATCGTTTGGAATATTTTGTGTGGCGGTAAGTCTTCATAAAAATACAAATAACGTTTTTTCATAAATACATTTATCATACATTTTCCTTTATAAATAATGTATAATGAAACCAATGCTCGACACGATATTTATCTTACACGAAAGGATCGTAAAATACTACTATTTAACGGTAAATAAAGCATGATAAGCTTTAGATTTACGTAACAATATAATATATAATTTTTTGTTAAAATTCCATTTCAAATAGCTAAAACTGGTAGTCATAGAGGCTGCTGACGCCGATACAAGTGAATTTGAAATTTCATATGCTCAAATTAAAACCATCAATATCAATCTGGTTTTATATCTATTGACATATATGCTACGTCATACGACTATTGACATAAAATTATATTCGACTTCGATTCGAATTCGATTTTTGTTCACCCAAAAAGTGCTCAGCATGCCTAAATAACTTCAATAATGAGAATGAATTATAAACTTTAAATGAATGTAAATTTACTATGATTAAAATGAGTCAATAAGATAATGCACTAACGTTTCGTTAGCCACTATACTACTATATTAGCTACAATTTAAAAAATAATGTCAAAAAAAGATAACTAAAAGTAAGTAAGAGAGAGTGAATGGGCCACAATGTATTCATATTTTTAAAGTGTTATTCACACTATTAAGGTAGAAAGAACATTTTTAGAACACGTATTTAAATTTAAACATACTAGGACTAGGCTTAGTGGCTAGAGCGCTTTAATGGTTTCCAAGGACGCGGGTTCGAATCCTGTTACGTAATTTTATTTACATTTTTTAAAAAATGCTTCATTTATTAATATTCCTATTATTTATAAACATACATAAATAAAAATACGGTGAAAAAACTAGTTAAAATATCCAATGTGTTTAATATGTTAAATAATCTAATATTGTATATGTAATATAATATTTTTATATCATGAACAATTTTTGCCTGGGTGACCAGGATAACACGAAAATAGTTTTAATAGTTTTCCTTAATCGCTTTATTTTATGAAGTCAGTTGTTAGAAATTTTAATTTAACACAATATTATTAAGTATTATTATGTTGAAATATACGCGTTTGACTGTTTAGGCGAGGGTTGTGGGTTCGATTCCCACTCGGAGGAATGATTATTTTTTAAGTATTTTGATTTTCTTCGCTCCGGTGGAAAAACAAAGCGCGGCGTTAAGCTCCGCTACTTAACACGCAATGTCCTGGATCCGGGCGGAGTGTCTGGACACTAGGTTCTCTCTGACTACCCTGCTGTGAGGGAAAAAGCGTTAAGCCGTTAAATTATAACGAAATTCACAAACCAACACGCAATTAATCGTAGAAAAAAATCAAAGTTATTGAGGTTTTTCTTTTTCCTAAAAGAAACTTGCTACTAGTGGATGTGTTGGACATCACACCGTGGTACAATTAGAGACTGGTTTCGATGAGTTGTACTTTGAAGCGTGGTTAAGGCAAAGGTTAATTACTTTTGTTTGAAATGTAATATGTCAGCAAATATTTGTAGAGGAAAAACGGTTTCTCTCTAACGTTGATTATGTATTTAAATGAAATAATATTATATTTAAATGAAATAATATTATAATATTGGATCGTCTAATTTAATTACGTACAAATACGAAAAATAATTAATACAAAAAATATAAATATTTCTTGTTCCTACTCAAAATTCTTATAATTAGCATATGTATGTTGTGGTTATATCGTAAAATTGATGATTTCATGTAATTGTCAAGTTTTGCTTAATAATTTTATATTATATATCTATCTATCATTGGTCAAGTGTACATATAACTTGCCCAACGGTTTATCGTTTTGTAAGTTATAATAAATAAATATATTTTATTAATAAATATAATTATGAATTAATGTAACAAAACCACTATAAAAATCTATTTTAATTGATACAAGACAATTTCGAAAATAAACTTCGTAAGCTAAACGGAACATTATTAAATCATCTTAGGTAAACCTAGACTTTTAATATTTTTATTTTTAACTAATATTACGATATTAATTTAAATTTATGGCAAAAGCGTATATCGTATACGCTGGAGCCTAAAACTTATTTATTTTCATTATACTTTAACAATATTTTAATTTGAATTTACTTAGAAATAGTGACCCGGATTTCTGTAAAGATAGCTATATATCATTTCTAATTTCATATTAATTTAGCAGGCAACTGGTTTTCACTTTCTATGAATATTAAACAGTATCCAGAGCGCATTTTACTATTTATAAAAAAAAATATGAGCGCGACTGGTAGTGGGTGCGAAGCCCACGCGGGGGTTTGATTATATTTAAATCATTTTTATTATCTCCGTTTTGGTAAGGCAAAACGACATTGGGTACCGCAACTCAAAACGTAACCTCGCTCGCGACTTGTGCGGAAAGTGGACATAGGAGCTCCTAACACAAGGTTCTCTCTGAATACGCAGGGTATTGTATGTACGAGAAAAGCGCGAAGCAAAAGTGAAAATATATAGCTTTTTAAATATCTAATATAATTAAAGTATAATATAAAAAAAGTATTTCTATATATATTTTTTCAAAATGATCTTTTTTCTAAATATTTGCTAATAACATACATTGTGTTAACTGTTTCAAAATTTTTGAGGTGCCAGAGAGGAGATACATATGGCGTTTATAACATACATATGTATCTAATAAACGCGTTTCTAGGGAAAGCAGGATCAAATCCTACTATGTTTAAAATTATTATTTTATAATTAAAATTATGTTGCGAATTTGATAAAAAAACCTAATAAAATATTTTAAAATAAAAAACATGTAGTTTGAATTGGCCATTTTTTTAATTATTTTATAATTAAAAAAATGTCAACTTCAAACTTATCATCATGACACACTTACCTTATAAAAATACTACGTATATATTTCGAAAGACAAATATAAATACAAAAAAAAGCGATATGATAGCAGATCCACGATTTTTACCCCATAGCAGTGCACTCCTTTTTCCACTTGCGTGAATTCGAGACATTGTTTGTTGAGTGGTGGAACGCGGTGCTTTGTTTTATGGATTGGAGCGAAGAAATGAAAATAATTTCAACCCACAAAAAATGGGATCGAACCCAATCGCATTCAGGTGTTGTCCCACTGCATCACGATGGCCTTGAACGATGTGAAGTTTAGTGAAATTGTATTGTAGTAGTAGAAAAACATTTTGTGTAATATTTTATAAACATAAGCCGTCACCTTTTTGTTATTGCTAGACAATTTGTACCAACAAATCTTCACGATTCTTTTCAAAAAGACAAATTTGAAAGTAAAAAGAAAAATAAGTTTTAAGTTTATAAGAATTAAATAAAAATTTAATGCGATCTCTATTCACTAAATTTGAAATTTCCGCTAAAAATGAATTTTGGAGCACGCTTTATACTTGTTAAAAGTGATATTACTTCACAATTTACTTAAACACGAATTTGGCAATATTCTCTGCATTGTACTAAATATAAAATATATATTATGGGCATATCAAAAAAAACCCGGCGTTAAGTTCCAACACTCAGTCCGCAATGTTTTGTTTTCAAGCATCACTTAAGTTTTTATTCCAATAACTTTATTTTCTTAGTTTTTTCCGAATTTTAAAATAAAATATTTTGAAAATTGTACACGAAAATTGATTTATCAACCTATTAACGCCTAGTACGGATATAAGGAAAAGTGCTTTTAATAAACTGTGTATTTTTTATTAAACGAACAATATATTGGCCATTGACCTTTTACTGGAATAAGTTATTATACTTCCTGCAAAGGGAGCTGTAGCCAGAAGCTCTTATAAACGGTTTATACAACTATATTTTCAATATTTGATAATGGATATGTCCGGCGTTAAAGGTATTCTTATTTTGTTAATGTTCAAATTCAAAGAATGTTTGTATAAGTTATTGCCTTTTTTATAGAACTAAAATAAATAATATTTAAAAATGGTTCCTTTAATGCCATTGTAGCCCAATTCTTTTGATGAAATCTGTTTTTGTTTAATATAATTAAAATTATCAAGCCTTTTTCATTAAACATTATGGAGTGGTAAGAGAGGTAGGGGGAAACCTTAGTTGACCTTTTTGGCCTTGTCAAGTGAAAAGCACGAAAATCCCCCGGTGGACGTGTATGATGAGGCTGATAACAGTGAACGAGGCGTAAGAAGTATGCAGAGACCGTAGCGGTCTGTTCTCTCTAAGTACTTTGCTAGGGATAAAGCGGGAATTGTAAAAAAAAAGAAAACATTGTGGAGTATTACCATTATAGAATGGGGTATTTAGGACAGCGTTTGACCGTAAACAATGTTATTGGGCTAGATCCCCACTTGAGGAAATGATAACATTCATATTATATTCATTTCTATGCTCTAGTAATAAACTCCGCCACTCAACACATTATGTCTCGAATGTTGACGAAAAATGAGGCTGTAGATACATATATAGATGAAATAAAGCTAATAAAATCATGTTAGAAATACGAGTCGTATTAAATGTTAATATAGCCATATTATTAGACTCCATAAATAGATCACTTTAAATTAATTTCTACGTACATTGCCATATTAATGTTTATTAAGTATATATATTTTTTTACATTTTAAAGTGCTAATCACTTACATCGGAAATAGAAAAACATATTTAGATAACATATAAAACTTAGGACGCAGCGAGATTCGAACCCGCGCCTTTTGGTAACCGTCCAAGCGATCTGACCTAAGCCATGTTTGCTATACGTAGCGGTCAGAGCGCTTGGACTGTAAATATGTTTTTTATGCCTAAATATGAAATTTTAAGTATATAATGTTCTCATACAAACTATTCAATAATAAAATCAGCTTATTGGATAAACGTTTACCCGCATGTGACCCCGTCATAAATCTATATCAGTCATACACAAATGGTTACGCTATTAAATGCTATTTTTATCTGATAACGAAATATGAATGCAAAGGGAAATAATATTACACATTATATATTTTATATACGTATTTCTGAATACTAGTAGACGCTGTGACGAAAAATTTAGATATAACTACAATATAAATTTTAAATTCCTTATAGTATCACGGTCAGTTAACTCTACTTTAATTTCAAATTTAAGGTTATTACAGTTTAATGCATTTTAATGAACGAAGAAATCACACCGTTTAGTAACAATTTCACTTATAGGTTATATTTTTTTTAACCTTTCATGCTTTTGCCTGCATAGCAGGCAAAAGCATGAAAGACATTGCCGGTGAGAGGCGGGTGACAACGCTTTGTCTTTTTCACTAGAGCTGAGAAATGGAAATAATTAAACTTTGAACATTTCATCGGGTGGAAAGAGAGCCCCAAATTAATCTAGATTACAATCTATATTATACACTATCCCCCTGCCAAAATATTATTTATTCAAATAGGCTATTACAAGCACTTTCGAATCGTTAATTAACATAAAATGTCAGTATTGTCAGTCCTAGCGGAAGTTACCACCGACTCGGAAGGCAGTTCTGGTGAGAAGAGCCGGCTAAGAACTCAACAGTTGCTCTTTTCAAATATAGTTTTAGAAAAATAACTTCATAACTGTCATTAGCCTCCCGAGTGAGCATCAACAGCATTTAATTCCGCACATTAACATCAGAATAGTATTCCTAGACAAAATAATATACTTTCCTCAATAATATGTTTTTAATCTTAATTTTAAATTGTTCAAGTAGCAAGTCTGAAATGATTTGTGGAATGTTATTATACATACCGTGCGACATAAATTATTTATTCACCTATTGAAGACAAAAACTAAGAGTAAGTAATCGGCTTATTTTAAAAGCACTCATACTCATAGATGAAAACAAAGGTTTAAAGTAGATATACATTAACATTAAATCTCGATACTGCAACGTTTCATTATTATTATTATTCATTCTAATTCTTTTTTTATTCTTTGGACCCAAATACACGATGGAGATAACATTTGGCATATTAATTAAAATTGATATGGATCAATTTTGTATAGTAATGTACGAGAAATATTTTAAATTAACCAGGTTTGACATGCACGTTGCTAAGGCAACATATATTTTACGCCTAAACAATGCTACTAGTACTTATATGTATATTTTGAATAAGAAATTCTTTGATCGACTTATATAGTAAAAACGAAGGTAGTAATTTCTGAAAGATCTTAGACCTGTAGTAATTAACACTAGAAATAGGCATAAACTTACCGCGCCTGTTTGCTCTAACTCCATTGAATCGAACCGTTTGCTGTAACTCCATTGCATCAAACCCGTATTTTTTTCCCAGAAAATGTTTGAAAATACTCTATATCACAATTTTAGAAAAGTTGTGAAAAGACGTTTGTGTGTTAAAGGCTTTACCTAATAACGATTTTATTAATGATAACACGCCTTGGGTATAAAATGCATGCAAAGATTGTATACATGCATTGTCACTAATTTTTCTGTAAATTATTGATTTGAAAAGTCCCGCTGAGTTTCTTGCGCCGGTTCTCTTCTCAGGTCTGAGGCATTAACTTTTATGAATCGGTGGTAAATTGTTTAACGTACAAAAAATGAAACATTTAACTTCTTATTTTGAATAAAATTATTTTAATTTCACTTATGAATAAATGGAGTATTATGATAAAATATTATATCTGGCTAGGACATAGTTCAAGCACAAGGTAATGAAATGTATAATTAATAATTTTGTTAAGGTATTCGTTTAATGAACATATATAACGTGACATAAAATTACATAAAAAAATTTATTACAAAATAATATTGATATTATATTTACGCCATATACGGTTATGGGTTTGATTTCCTCTCATCGGAAATATTTATATTTAAATAGGCAAGGCAAACGAGCGTTCGGGTGATGATGGTAAGTGATCCCCACCGCCCACGACCCCGTGCAACACCAGCTACAGGGATGTTGCCGGCCTTTACGGTGGTGGTACCCATGTCGAATCGACCTGGAAACACTGCCGCTGGTAGGCCATTCCACAGTTGAGTGGCACGTGGAAGGAAGTTCCTACGAAACCGCACAGTAGAAGAGTGAAGAAGTAAAAAAGGTTTCCCGTAGATTTCCACCACACAATACGCAATGTCCCTAAATTCAGTGGTATATAGTTAATTAAATATTTTTATACTAGAGGTCATTGTGGCGCAGTTGGACAGGGTCTGACAACTGTGTATTTTCATGTCTCTGCTCTAGTACCTAAGAAAAAGCACAGCGTGGATTTAAACATAACTAAGTCCGAGTCTCCAGTCGGGCATCTGGTATCCGTAACGGATTTCCGCACGTGAAAAAAATCCAACATAGTATAATATATATACTAATTGAAATAATTATATTAATACGTGAACGAAAATCTTTGGAACCCTTTTCACGAATATCGTGCAGATAGAGGAGTATGAAATTTGCCATAGCATTTATCATTTAGCTTAGCAGATGAAGTGCAAAAAGATATTATATTTTATAGTACTCCTTCCGAAATGCATTAAAATAATAAAATAAATACTACTCACATTACCATATGTTAAACATATAAAGCGACAAACTCGTTGCTACGGCAACGCGTAGTTTCCGCACCCACAGGACATTTCAAGGGTGTTCCTAGTAACAAGTTACTCTATTCTATAAATATAAACTTACACTTCAATTAAATTTTACATTTTCAACCGTTAGGTTAGTTACAGCAAGCTTTTACCCAAGTGACTAACTGTGTTTTTATAACATTTCACTCTACTGACAAAATGCGGCGTTGAGATCTGCCACCCAACACACAATATATTAAAGTCAAGCGGTTAACTAAATGTCTTTACACTAGATTTTCTCTGCCTTCAAAAACTACACTTTACATTCCTTTCTTTAAAGGCGGATAAATTATCAATTTATAAAATGACTCGCTTAGTCAGTGTGTGGGATGAAGAGCATCTTTATGTGGACAGGATGTCACCGATCAAATCGTATTAGGTTCGTTGTTGCGAGATTATTGTCAAACGGTTTGTTTGTTAGAAGTATCTATATGGCTTTATGTCTATAAATACATGTATAATATCTGTGCTGTTGTGCTTGTACTTAGTCCGCGTAGAATTGTCAAATAAAATTCCTTCACTCGTTATTATTCTCCTTATTACATCAGCTATCTGCCAGTAAAAGTCTCGTCAAAATCGGTACAGCCGTTCTAGAAATTAGCCGGAACAAACAGACAGACAAAAATTGAAAAATGTTATTTATGTATATGGATACATATTCATTTAGTAAAAAGCGATTAGTTTAATATTACAAACAGACACTCCAATTTTATTTATTTGTATAGATGAAAGTAGATTTCTCAATTTTGATAATTTTAAGACCATTTATTTTTATTTTAACCATTTTAAAGTGTTATTCACAAACTTAGGATATATAAAACATTATTAGAAAACGTATAAAAATTTCAACGTGCGGGACTCGAACCTGCGCCACCTTGATACCGTCCATGCGCTCGACGATCGCTCAAGTAATCGACGGAGATATAGAACATATGGCTTAGGAGTCAAAACAAAATTTAATGTAACTTATAACTTAGGTTACATACAACGTGACACATATTTATCATATAAATAATTACGCCTTAATATGATTCACCTAACTATATCTATAGTGTAGTAAAAAACTGCTTTTCGATTTTCTCATATATCAGAATATCTGAGTGTCAAGACCCATTACGTGTTAAGTGGCGGGAATCAAAGCCGCGCTTTACCTTCTTAGAGAAGACATATGATAATAATGGAAATATAATCATACCTCAAATTTAAATAATACTATAAGTATTCCGTTAAGCGGGAATCGAACCCACCACCATAATATTTACAGTGAGACACACTGCGCCACGATTGCTTGAACCCTCAACATCTTTACATTTATAGTCTTATTAAAAAAAGGAAAAAAATAACAGAGTGACGTATGAATTTTCTCTATCAATAATAGGTATTAATGAAATATCTATTGTTTTTTGTATAAACATCTATTGAACTAAATTCCTTCATAGAAAATTAGATGACGAAAGAAACCCACAATATCGATCTTTCATTTCGAGGTTTAATACAGTAAACTCGTGTTTTTCGGTAGCATCGTGTATTGCGGAGGCGGTGTGACGTCAATAGCATTATACTCTATTGTCTCCATTGAGCATCGTAAACATTAAGTTGTAATAACCGTATAAGAATTTCAACGCAGCCGGATGTAGAACGCATGGCTTAGGGTCAGAGCACCTGGACGGTTTCCAAGAGGCGCGGGTTCGAACCTTATTTGTTGGGTTAATAGATACTACTTATAATATTTGTTAAAGTTAACCTTTGTTTTTAAGTGTTAATTCAACCCCACTCACTTTATAATAGTCAAATATAATAAAAATGTAACATCATTAAACATTAAACGAACGTAACTGATCGCTATATGTACATGGAAGTTATATAAAAAAAATAGTATAAGGGGCATTGACTTTTAATTTTCTTTTCTGTTTGTTTGTTAATTCTGTGCGTTTGCGCACGCTAATCTCATAAACCGTTTAACCGATTTAAATAAAGTTTTTTGATTATTGTATTGTGGTAAACTTCTGTAAACATTTAGTACTTTTTTATTTCAATCGGTCCATAAACAAAAAAGTTACGTTAATTTAAATTATAAATATAAGAAAAGTTGGTGATTAAAATGAGAACGCGGGCGGGTGAAAAAACTAAATAGTCTACTTGTGTAGCCTACGCAGGCGAATCCGCGTACGGGTCGCTAGTGTCAAATATATTTGACTATTATAAAGCAGTCATCAAAGTCGTAATTCGATGCGCTTCCATGTATTTACTTTGTTTTCATTGTTTAATTGCATTCTCTCGCAGTCATCGTTGGGTATAATGTGTTATATTAATTATTGTATAATTACTGTGGTGGACTACTTTATTAACTAATTTTCGTTCGTGTAATTCTGTTTCTGTTGTATGTGGCTATTATAAAGTGATATTTAATTATACTTAACCGCCGAATTGACTTTTTTTCTTATAATTTCCATTCCACTACAAGCGTCTGAATCGTGAAAGCCCAAAAGGCAACCGCATACAATAGTTTAATATTTTATGCCTAATAATTTCTTCTTTATATTGGAAACCGAAAGAGTTTTGAGTATATTGATTATATATTGATTTTACAATGATTGCACAATTCAACATCATTATACGAAAGCAAGTCTTTCTTTTTTCACAGACACTTTGCCTAAGCCTTATATGAATTCGCAATAAGTAAAAACCCGTGAGCAAAGTGGGAACTTTAGTACGCAAAGTTTAAATGTGAATCACGTTGTTGTATATTAGTAGCTATATTGTATAAAATTACAAATATTAGAAATGAAATTGGGAAGGTTATATTTTGATTATGATTTGAATTATTTGCACAAGTTGCCATGCAGTAAAGATTTATTCAGCGTCTCTATCAACGTATTTAAAATAATTTAACTTATGTACAATGTTTGTATTTTTTGTAGCAATAATATTGTAAAACTGCTGGTTGACCTTAAATAAATAAATAAGATTGCGAAATTTGTTACTTTTCACCCTGTGACCACGGACTACTGTGTGTTCCGAGTGTTCGAAACGTTTGGTTTTCTAAAATGTATTTTTGAAAACTAAAATATACGTGAATCTCTTTATAATAAATTCATTCAAAAAGCGGGAAGCCGCTGTAATTGTTTCTATTTTAACTTTTGTTTTGTTATTATATGTATTGTATCTGGAAAAATAATAATATTGCGTAGTTGACAAAGCTTACTCCGCACTTTGTCCAGCTAGAACGAAATAAATTTTAAATATTCACCTGAAGAGGATTAAAGTTTTAACCGACAAATAATCGTCAATTCTTTTAAATAATATATGGTTATGGCATTCAATGCTTAAGATTTGAAATTAATCTAATATTGCGCTATTTGTAGAATATAAATATAGATTCCGTTCGCTTTATATAAAGTTATTACTTAAACATAATAATACAAAATATTCTAGAAAAACATATATAAATTAATTTTAATTAACGGTTACTAGGAACGGATATTTTTATTGTAGGTATTTACCGTAGCAATGCATTTTTGTAATATTTTTTATTCATTATAATTTATTACTAATCAATACAAAAGACTTTATCTTTTTGCTGTCAAGTATCACTCACTCACTTCACTATAATTCGAGACTTTGCGTATTGTGTCAACGCCGCCCTTTGTCTTAGTTACCAGAGCAGAGAAAATGAAAATAATTTAAATATAATTGACCCGAGTGGGAATATAACCTACAACCAATCGTGTTTACAGCCAGACGCTTTTATACTGTGTCACGATGGCCAGAAATATCAACTAACTATTATATATAATATATACATATGACGATATACAAACCTATTGTTTGTATGTTTACAGATATCTTTTACACATGTATAAGAATGGGAGGCCAAATGTTATCATTAACAGATATAAAGTCCGGAGCTATTAGTTAAATATTAAATATGGCCTAAATGATGTTTACAAGTTGTAGCCCACGGCTTCGTTTGTATGGATTTCAAACATTAAATCTGATTTTAGTAGGAATTTGGGAAAATCTTAAATTTCCAAGGCACGTTTATGTCAAATTTCAAGTTTCTACGAGTAGATTATAGAAGTAGACGCCGTCATGGCGTAGTGGGTCTGTGTCTGCCTGTAATTGCGATTGGTTCACAGATCATAAGTTAATTATAATCATTTCACCGCTCTTGTATAGGTACTAGATTAAGCGCGGCGTTACGGAGCTACCACTCAACATGCAATGTTTCGAATTTGGACGGAAAGTGGATACATCGTTGTATCTTATACTAGGTTATCTCTGACTACCTGGTATGCGGTAAAAAGCGTGAAACTGTTAGAATTTAAATTCAAATTCAAAATATGCTTTATTCAAATAGACTGTTGTCTGTTCTGCTAAGAAGAGCCGAGAAAGTCGGCAGTTGCTCTTTTCAAATATAAAAGTTACAATTTTAATACAGTGCTAAATAGAATATATGTATGAAACGACAAAAAGTAGTAAATAGCTTGGAAGCATGCAACCGTGGGGCTAAACTCCGACGTTGAGCAACAAATATATTGTCTTGCCCAAATCAAAGTTACACAAAACTTACAATATAGTATGAGTAAATAAAAAAACTGCATGTAGACAGACAACATGTCATTAAGGCACTGCTCACCGCTTTACACCCAAATTCGTGTATTGAGTGTGATTGGCGGAACTTAACGCTGCACTTTTTCTAAGAACTTTCGTATGACTAGAATAAGCATTATAAAAGAATAAATATAAGTTTTCCTCCTTATAAAAAAAACAAGTAGTCAGTAGCAACCAAAACGAAAGTGTTAATAAATAAGTTAAATAATAAATTTGACTTAAATATATAAGTACATGTCCGTCCATGCGTAATATTGATTTTTTTAATCAACTTATGCTATTTTAATAATCGTTTTGCATTTTTATTGACGGAACGCTTTAACACCAAACTAAGGCAAATAATTACACATTGTACAAATATTCGAAATTTTCCGTTACATATACTAATACCTATTCCTTTCCAGTTTAAGTTGAATAATTTTATCAATATTTACAAGCAAATTTTAATAAAATATGTACTAAAAACAATAAAATGTCGACATTGCATATTATTTTTGACACTGTCTAGTTAAAAATTATTTGATTTAGTTTCACAGAAATGGCACGGCGTTAAGTTTCACCACTCAACTCGCAAAGACTCAAATTCGGGCGGAAAGTGGAGAACGGAGTGTCTTGACACTTGGTCCTCTCTACCTGCTAAAGGTGTGAAGATGCATATTTTCATAGTAATACAACATTTAGTTTAGTCACTTAAGAAATTCCTCTAAAATCGAAGGATATTTACAAATTTACTACTCGTAAATTTGAAATAAATTTTTTGTCCAATACAAACGACACTTCCAGAAAAAAAATTAATATTATTTTATTTGATATATTAATAATAGTATATCAAATAAAAACATTTTGAGAAATTAACGTTTAAAGTTTATATTACATTGTCAGATTGACGAGATTCTTAGTCTTCCATATTAAATGGATTAAAAATAACAGCAGTCGAATACTGTTTATTTTTTATTATTACAAAACCTTACTATATTTAATTTTCTACATATTTTAAAATGCACTTATTTGTTTAATATTATTTTAGAATTAAATTTATTATAAACTTAACATTAACAGATTATGCATTGTCGTATTTTAGTAATAATTTAATTAATCACAATTAAATTGATTAAATAATATCATTTCGGATCACGTAACCAAAAAAGAATTAAACATCGTCCTTAAACGACCTTTACACATAATTTACCTTTTTTTCCAACAGACCGATTGTCTCGTTGGCGTTCTCCGTTTTCTCCGTCATTTCTCTTTATTTCACTTTAAAACGTATTTTATATAGATATTTCAATATACAAATAAGGTTAGTTTAGATGTGACGCGTGGGTACGTAAATCTACGACTGGCAGACACCCCGCCGCGCATGCGTTAGGGTATTTGGTACCCTTGTTATCTAAGGTACAGAGGGTCAGGGTTCTGTGATAGGGATAGTATGTGATAGGTTAGGGGAAGTTTTTGAATTGGAATTCTATTTAACTTAATTTTGAATTGACCCCTAAATATATAAGAGGTGTAAAATAGAAAGCTGCGAGAGTCGCTTAATATTGCGTATTGTTTCGTTAACCAAGTTGTTTATATTGAAGTACTTCTAAATAAACGTGTACTTTTAATGGTTAAATGGCTTTAATAAATACAGGAATACATCATCATAAGAACATAGTGGTGCGGGCATCCCACTCGAAGTTTTATAAACATATTTAAATTATTTTCTTTCCTCTTTAAGGCAAAACAGAAGTAGAGTTCCGCTATTCAAAACGCTGTCTCAAATTCGGGCGGAAAGTAGAGAACGGAGTATCTTGACGTTAGGCTTTCTCCTCTGACTACCCTGCTATGGGGAAAAATGCGTAAAGCTGACTGTTTGGAAAACACATCTTCGTGATATAAATACATGGATATTTCACTACACCTCTATCAATCCAGTAGTTATGAGTTGCATTTACTTTCGATATGATTGATGATATCTTAGAAGATTATACTATTTGTTATTAGTGCCACTTGCAATCCTTTTACATTAATGCGCTAAGAACAGTGGAAACTGGAGCAGGTTATTCTTACCAATTGCCTTAATGCATTTAAGGAAAATAATTGGTTGATTTGATTATCGCATTTTTTCATATTTCAGCGATTATTTGATACCTGTGACCGCTGTGGGATTACTGTAAAGTGTTTGTTTATTTATTGTACACAAATACATGTTTTTACATAAATATTGCACATTATATTACACAGTACATGTATATATATATATATATAGCATTATTAGATGATGATGAAAAATATGACGGGTTACAAAAAATCGAATATGAAAAATTAAAAACGTTTTATAGCATTCCTAAGACATGAAGGTAGCGCGTCTCCGAAATGGATCCAAAACGCTTTGCTTGTTGATAATTTTGCAAAAGCAAGGTAGAGGATCAAGGTAAAGGGGCAAGATAATTGTTACCCAAAATAAACCTGCAAAAAGATTGTTCAACAAGGTTATGTGGCTTACGTGAATTCCTAGGCACCTTAAAGAAGAAGTTTGGTACAAATAATGGATTATTATAGATGCATTTAATAATTTACATACGAAAAGCGAATCCAATATTTCTCTTCTTCTCTCAAGACTGCCCAATTCGAAGTAAGTAAGTCTATCTGTGTGTGTGATTTAAAGTTATGTAGATTTTCCTAGTGAAAAAGCAAAATGGTGTAAAAAAACGCTTTTGGAGCCTTTCTAATCTAAGACCCTGAGTAGCATAATGGGGTTTCCAGACAACACTGCCGTACTATAATATGCTAATTACTATAGTATAATATATAGGGCCTTTTCGTATTATTATTTTTTTGAATTGCGTACTACCAAACCGAGCATTAAACTGCCTTTACTGACAATACCGTCTATGTGTTTCAAAATTGTTAGTTTTTATCAAACACCACACCCAGATCCCTAACAGTAAGTCTTCAAAGTAACATTTGGTTCTTATATTATTTTTCGTCTTGGTGAAAGACAAACAGAAAATAAAATTAAAAATCATCTATTAGGTACATTGATAAATGCCCCCAATCATATACTTTCTTATATATATTCCATGTACAGACAGCGATCAGTTACATTTTTATTTATGACTATTTTACTGCTATTATTATTTTATTTATAAACCTTTTTTTTATTTCAGTGTGATTTATTTTAAAGTTTATAGAGAAAACGGCATGTATTTCGAGCATTGAAGCTTCACGTTTTTTTCCTCATAACAGGGTTGCCAAAGAACATCTCGCCACTCCCGCCATCTTGAACAGTCGCGACACTCCGTACTCAAGTTTCCGCCCAAACCAAGACATTGCGAGGGGAGAAATGAATATATTTTAAATATAGTCATTCCTCAGAGTGGGTTGCGAAGCCACAGCTATTCGCGTTTATAGCCAGACGCTGTCCACTGTGCCACGACAGTCTCTTAGAAAGATATATTCTTTACGTCGTTCTGAATACACCAAGCGCAACTTTGGGTGCCAAAATAGACGGGAAGTGGGAAAAAAGGTCTTATAACACTATCCTCTATAAATGCAAGTTACTAAGTTACATATTTGCAGAATGAGAATAAATAAAGTTTTACAGTTAACACGTGTCTCATTGTACCGCAACGTTTGCCTATAAAGTTAATTGTGACGGACACGTGCGTCATGTGCATCAATCAATATTGACTATTACATATGCAACTCTATATAAAACTAATCCGCAACACACTGACAACGCAAAGCTGAAACTACTGCAAGTAAAAAGCTGAAATATTACATGTTCCTTGAAGAGCACTAAGAGAATACTGTACCAAATGAAAAAAGGTGAGGTGTTACGGTTTGTAGTTCGGGTTTCGGGTTTCAGAATTATATGTTGTGACTATATCGATCCACCTTTACTTAGCAAGTGACTCACTGACTGACTCCTTTAAATGTTTAATATTATTTTATTTAGGAACTGAACCATTATTATGTATAAATTTAAATAGAACTTCGAAATAAAGCATAATTTGATTAAAAAGTTTAGTTTTTATTTCCAAAGTAAATGTAATTATTCCGTAAATGTACAAAGCCGTCTTGTTGAAATACAAAAACAAAACGCTCGAGAGGGAGACTGTAACCAAAGAAAAGGAGCCTATCTGCCTTTAACTATAGTTGGTCTTGCGAGAATTTAATTATTTAGATGGCAATATCTAATAGATTTGAAGTTACCAATAAACTGTGATAAGTAAACAAGTTTAACTATTGGTAGAGACCGCCGCTGAAACGCATGACTGTAAAAAACTGAAATCTGGCATATACTTTCGTATGGTGTACCTAAGGTATGACTAGATAACAGCTAGAGTAATATAACTTAGTGTAGTAGTGTGTAGTATTACTCTCAACATATTTTTTATTAGATTGAATTAATAAAATATTATTAAACTCACTACGTGTTTTGACACTGGGTTCCCCCTAACTACCTTGCTATGCGGGAAAAAAACAAACAAACAAACAAATGGAGAACGGAATGTTTTACAGATTGAACAAACAAGAAGCTGAAAAAAATGTTCAAGTTCAAATTACGTTTTTTGATATATTTTAAATTGTTATTTTGTTCTTATCTCGTCATATTTAAATTTGCATAATATCTATATATATATAATAAAAATGTAACTGGCTTATCTG
Organism: Podotricha telesiphe; assembly: GCA_038994665.1. Lineage (NCBI taxonomy): Eukaryota > Metazoa > Arthropoda > Insecta > Lepidoptera > Nymphalidae > Podotricha > Podotricha telesiphe. The sequence continues at coordinate 108,968 of JAOYRR010000217.1, read as the reverse complement.
ACGGCGAGTTCATCTCATGGAATTCTAAAATAAAAGTAGTCTGAGTTACTCTTTATTACATCAGCTATCTGCCAGTGAAGGTTCCGTCAAATTCAGTCCATCCGATCCAGAGAAAAATCGGAACAAATAAACAGACCAAATTTGCAAAAACAATTATTTTGGTATATGTATCGAGTGTACATTTAGTATCACAAACATACACTCCAATTATATTTATTTGTTAATAATAAATAATAAGTACTGTATTAATTTGAATATAACTTCTACAAATAAAGGTTATCGTGAATTACTCAGTAATATATATAGATAACCTATTGACTAAATATCTTATAATTATTATCAAGTCTTATGTAACATCCCATATTGTTTTTCGTCAAAATTGTTCATTGTAGTTACTGTAAATGAATATTTGAGCAATGTCTGTAATAAAAAAGCAAAGTCCCGCATGGCAGGATAGTCAGAGGGAACTCGACACATTGCGTGTTGGTTGATGGAGCTTAAGACCGCTGTAAGGACCAGGGTGAAGAACTAAAAATATTATGAATATAATCATTTCTCCGAGTAGAAATCGAACCCAAAACCAATAGCGTTTACAATCATATGCAGTTCCACTGCGTCACGATGGCCTAGAAGAATATATTTTTAAAATAGTCGAAATAAAAAAAATCCAATATCCATTTAATATATTTTATTCCAATTAAAACTTAGCTTTACGTTTGGGGCCGTCATTCACTAATTACACATTATACAATAATTATCGAGATGGCATTATAATATCAGTCAACGTCACAACTGTTTTTAACTATCTTTACCTTTATACTATAATTCAGAAAAGAAATGTAACAGAATATAAATATGTATCCTATAATAATATGTGGAGTGTGTTATTGATGTACAATATTTTAAAATGTACATTCATACATACAAAAAAAATCTAAATTATTATTGATTTGGCGATAATTGATTTTGAAAAATTATGGTATTTTTTTGTAAACAATAGATATTAGAGTGATTGGAAAAATTAATTAAAGATAACTTTTTCTTCTAAAACAAATATTAATATATAGTATGTATAATTTTAGTAACTTATGAAAAAAATTCACACTTTACATCAAAAACATACTCTATTATAATTATAATATGACAGTACAATTTAAATAAACAAAAATTTCAAAACAAATAAACATATTATATTCTAATATGGAAAAATGTAAAATCAAATTCCCTTTTTCAAAATAAACGTGCTAAAAATAAAAAGTGATTAAAGAGAATACAATAAACTATTCAAATGTACATACTTTAATTTCTAACAATAATTCGTTTTCACGATCAGGTTCTTTCCACGGCAAGATCTATACTAAGATGTTAAAGCTGTTTAATTAATAACTAAATAAATTTACACACAATTAATTTCGCTTTACTGCCGTCCGTTAGGGTCCTTGTTGTTAATTTACTTGACACTTCTATATAGCTGTCTCTTTCTATTACATATAACAAGTAATAGACACTTGTCGAGAAATATATCTAGAACTTTTAGTCATATGAACTAAGGAACTGTACCAAATCAGTCTAAAAAGTTCCTGTTAACTTACTAGACATATACTATACTGCCGTCCTTTTCTTTTTATATAAAAGAGAATGTATAGTTATCTCTATCTATTCCAAAGAAAAAGAAAGAGACGCTTGTCGAGTATCAAGAACTTATTAGATAAGTGTTAAAGTATAACCAAAATTTATAGCAAATATTTATTCAACTGAAAATTTCGAACAAATTATCTTTTTTAGTTTAATCTAAAAAGTCCTTGTTAACTTACATGACGCACAGCATAATGCTGTCCTTTTCTATTTAAACAAAACAGAAAGAGATAGCAATATCAAAACCTGTCAAGTAATTTAAAAACCACTCAAACTTAGTACAGAAACACACTATTATTATCAAAAAAATAAAAAAGCTACAAAAATTTTGACCAATCTAAAGATCAAAAATAATATATACTTAATAAATACCTAAATATAATTATTACAAGAAAGACTCTGTGAAGTCGTCGTTAAACTAAGTATTAGGCCGGTGTTACTACTCGTTGTTTTTCATACAATTATAATAACATACATTAATTATTTAATTGACGATTTATATATGAATAATATTTACATTATATACATACAATGAATTATTTAAATGTATTACAGTATATTTATAAATTTTTAATCAGAAAAAACCTAGTGTCAACATACTCCGTTCTCCACTCCTCGCCCGTGTTCGAGACTTTGCGTAGTGAATGGCGGAACTGATCGCCGCGTTACGTAAATAATTTAAATATAATCATTCCACCGAGCGTGTATCGAACCCACAAACGCTGTTCCACTGTACCACAATGGCCTTCATATAAAAAAAACTAAACTAATTATCTAACAAACTTGCAACATAGTTTTATGATATGTTTACACTACTGATTTAATTTTCAGTCGCTTACATCAAATTTAGTTTAGTATCTAAAATATTTACAAATTTACTTTTAAATCCCTGGAAAATACAAGGAATATAGAACAAGCCTTAAATAAGTATTTATTAAATATATTTTTTATTTCTATACAATATTGAACCTACGACCGCTGCCACAGAAATTAGTGCCAGCTATAATTCCATAGTTATCATTCATATAATATGGCAATGGCGTTATTATTAGAACCGCATACAATAAACCTATTAGAAATTGATAGAAATGTTACAGAAGTAATGTTTTATTATTTTTTAAGAGATATTATATATAGTTTTGATTTCTTTATTAGTTTCAAACGTTAATATGGAAAAGAAAAAAAAGTAATTTTAAAAAGTTATGCATTTCTAATTAGAGACAACAATATATAGTTCCATATTAATATGAAAGAGACAGTGAATGGTAATATTTCGACATGTGCAAACCATTTTTATTTTTTAAAAGTGCTCATTTCATTTCAACTTCTAATAGGTCCAAAGATCCATTATTTTATTAAAGATTATATATATATATATATATATATATATATATATATATACATAATTTATTATAATTATAAATACAGATTATTTAAAATTAGTTAGAGATTACAATTAGTTGGTATTTTTTTATATATTATTTATTGAAGCCACGTATGGAAGAAGGCGAATGTTCCATTTTTTTGATTTTCGTTTTTCAATGGATAAATGAAGATTTTATTTGTGTAAAATTTAATTTAAAATATAAAAAAGGAAGATGTTTAAGGTTTATTCGTAATTAAGTATTAAAAATACTGCACCTAATCGAACACTATTAGACAGTTTTAGTTTAAAATCAGTTTTTCAAATTTTGAGTCAAAAGTAACTCAATTTTATCGAAATTAAAACTATACCTTCATTCATACATTTCTTCTATTTTATTATAAAATCTCTTTATAAAAAGAGAAAATTTGCAATAAACAAATAACATAGAAAACAAAATCAACAGAGAATATTAAATTACGCAATATTTTTTAAATTATTAAACTTTAAATAAAGAAAAGTATTGTATTTAGTGCTGTATTTTTATCTTTAAAGAGAAAAAAAATTAATTACAATGTCAACTGGATATTAATTGATATAAACTCGAGATTGAAAAATATTTTTTAAACATCATTGTAATTATTTAAATTTTTAATATTTTCCATAGTATTTGTTAAATCTAAGACAAGTACAAGGTTATTAATAATTACTATAATATACAGATATACTATTATTCTGAATTCGTTCATTATTTCGTTTACATATCGAACCTCTTTTCAAATTATTTTTTTTACTTTATTTCTAAAGTTTTGAAACAATTCATAAAGGAAAGGAAAACATACTGAAGTAGTCTAAATTAGCCTATTTTTTTAAAATCTTGGTAAAGTCCAACATTTCTTTGAATAATTTACAAAAGGTCCTAGATTGAAATTGATTTTAAATAAATATAATGTTACTAATTTAGATCATAAGATATATATCTGATTTAATATACTTTTATTAATATGCGCTAAATTAAAAAAAGCCTCTCAATTTTACGAAAAAGAAAGGAACCGTCATATTTCAATTATATAGATATTTCAGATCTTTAGAGCAAATTTATTAATTTTTATATAAAATATATGAATAATTAAAACTTAAGCAATTGTATATTAAAATTATAATTTTTACTGTAATTAAGCGCAGTCTTAGTTTCGAGCACTAAATCGTAACGAGGGATTATAAATGAATCGTAATCGTATCGAAATGTATTATTAGTATTATTTATCAGCAGGCCCCATGTAGGCTGGTACAAGAGCAAGAACAAAATTTTACTGGAGATGGATTTGTGGTACCTATGATTTTTATAAATTCCTTTGAATAATGACAAAATTACAACGTTAGGAACCTTCAAATGGCTCTCCCTGTAAAGTAGTATTTTTGCAGTTGTACCCGTTATGACAAATTGAAAAGTTACCAAGTTAGTTAACACTTTTTACAATCTAGAAATTTGCAAAACTTTTGAAAAATATTACACATTAATAAAACTAGCTTTTTACATTTCCCGCATAGCAGAGATTCTAGTGTCAAAACACTTCATTTTTTTATGTCCACCCGAATTCGAGATATTTCATATTTATTGAAGGAGCTCAACTCCGAGCTTTATCTCAACAGAGTGGGAAAATGAAAATAATTTAAATATAATTATTATCATTCCCCCGAGTGGGATTGAATTCACAACCATCACGTTCCCAGTCGAATGCCGTCTTACTGCGCCACGATGGCCACTTGAGTATCGAATAAAAAAAACAAAAAAGTTAAAAAAAAAGATAAATTCCTTACGACTTTCATGACCAAATTAAAAACAAAACAATAACTATAAACCGAACCTACGATAACCTGCTTGGAAACCAAACCGTTTAAACGATATATATCATAATTGAAGCGTAACATCATCATCTAGACTGTTCTCTACTGGACAGCATGAGACCAGCTCTTCAAAGGACATCCCATCCAGAGTCATGGAGACTGCGGAGATGCTTCTGAAGAGTGCTTCAGGGTCCAGATCTTCAGGCAGCTTGGTGAGAAACTGAGCTGCTGATATGAAGTCCATGTCTTTGAGCTCTTCTTGGTAAAGGTGGAGAATACCTGTATAATATATTTAGTTATAAATTGCATAAATTGTTATTTTAACTAACGGCACTGCTGCGTGAATTTTTTGATTCGTGATATTTTTGCATTTGCAAGGCGATTATTAGTTTGAAATTTAAAAAAATATTAATTGATTGTAACTTACTAGGTAAGTATATAAATTCAATTTTCTAAGTGTGCGAATATATAAATGATTTGTTTTTAAAAACGTTTTACTTTTATAACCTTTCTTTTTAAAAAATATCCCAAAATTCTACATTAAAAACACATATATTACAAACATATATGTTCCTAAAAAATAACTAAAGCAACGATTTCTTTTTTTTTTTTACCTTACTCTTTTCCCCATATATCAGTAGTCAGCGAGTCTAGTGACAAGGCATTCCGTTCTTAACTTTCCGTCCGAGAATTCGAGATATTGTGTCTTAAGTGGCGGAACTCAATGCCGCGCTTCGTATTAGGTACCACAGCGGAGAAAAGAAAATATTATAAAAAGAACTGTTCCCCGAGTGGGAATCGAACCCACACCAATGGCGTTTACGGTGAGCAGTAATAATAAATCAATGTAAAAAAATAAAAAAGAAAATTTTAACAAAAAGAAAACCGACGCTACGGGATTTTTTAATTAATTAAAAGAAATCGAAAAAGTCGTAGACAGAAGAAGAAGAAATATAAGACGCAAGCAAGCCGGTATTAGTAGGAATATCTGAAGAAGCACTGACCCAAGGCCGCGTTGAAGAGGAAGGTGTCTCCGTCGCGCAGGAACACGTCCCACACGCGGCACGCCGCGTCCAGCGGCATGGCCTTCGCGAAGGCCGTGAAGAGCCACTCCAGCAGGTACAGCTCGGGCGCCAACGCCGCCTGCGCCCGCGACAGCGCGCCCAGGTTGTGCCGCAGCAGGCGCGAGTACGCCTTCCACAGCCGCTGCGCACACCGTACACGTCAATACTCGCGTTTCCTCGTGTTGTAAAGTCGCACCGAAACTAATATATAGCTAACTTTACTCTGTTCTCATTACATTTCAAATCATTTCTTATTATCATCTAAAAAAATAAGAAAAATGTCTAACCTGCATAGTAGCGCCGTCTCTAGTAAACGCCGCGCGTAGAACGGGACCGTCCAGTAAGTTGGCGAAACACACGAACGCTTGTGGCGCTTCCATGTTCAGTATTAACACTGCCGCTATGAAAGACATGCCCTGAAAATATTGTTTATATTTATAAAGAAGGTCATTTTTAAAAGCTTCTGTGAATTAACAAACATTAATACTCCACAGTGTTTTTGATACAAAAGTAATTACATATAAAGGTAGAGTGATTTTTCTGTTTGTGTGACCCATAAAATGGTATGAGACTGATAAACGTTCTAGCATTCTAATGACATTCAAAAATTTACACTAGCACATTCGCAATCGGGGGCATAATGAAATATTAATTATTTTCATTGCCCTGCTCCGGAAAACAAAGCTCAAATTCAATACAAAATTCACCTGAATTCAAGACATTCTGGACGTAATGTTTTGAAAAAGAAGAACCGAGTGTCCTGACACTAGGTTATCTCCGCGTACGCGTGAAAAAGCGTAAAAAGAGCGTTTATTACAGAATAGACTTTGAAAATCTATTAGTACTCCATTATTTACCTCAAAACCTTTACATACATATAATAAAAATGTAACTGATCGCTGTCTGTACATGGGATACATATGTAAAAAAATATGATTAGGCATTTGTCAATCTAATAAAACCCAAAACAATGATTGTACGCTAATCTCAGAAACAGTTTAACCGATTTATCTGCGTTTTTTTTATTGTGGTAAGCGTCCCTCAACACATTTATTAACGCATTTAGTGTTTATTTCATTTTAATCAGTTCATAAGTAAATAAGTTACAGCCATTTAAATTATAAATTTAAGCAAAGTTTATGATTTAAATGAGAACACGGGCAGGTGAAAAGCTAATTAGTTTAGTTACGCAGGCGAAGCCGCGAGCGGCTCGCTAGTATAAATATAAATGTTCTAGTATCGCATATATTAAATAATAAAAATAAAAACTGTTTTTAAAACCTTACCTGTATATATCCAATATCGGGTCTGTAACAGACGTACGCCGCCAAAAGTTCGTGTAACACATCAAAATACGGCCCGCCCGGTTGGAATATACACAAATGTGGAAACGTCCGTGCTATGTCCAATTGTATCAATTCCATAGAGCACTCGTCACTGTACTCTAGTAAATTGGGATTAGATTTCGAACAGCACTTCTTCGGTCCTGGTCCTTCGACATTCAGAGTTTTCAAATTCTGCTCACTAAAATTTCTCGGCATGCCTAATTTTGGTTTTTCGGCTTTTTCCTCTAGCCTTTCATCAGTTTTCGATATTTTTGAGGATCTTTCATCTGGTTTTGGGAAATCTCCGTTAGTATTACCATTTTCGTTCTCATCCTTAGGTTTTACGTTTTTACAATCACACGTTGTTTTATTTATTTTTAACCTTTTCCGTCTTAATTGTGCCTCGTGTAACTTTTGCTTTGCTTTATCAACATAGTCCTGGTACATTTTGTGTGTAATCTTAAGCTTGTTTTCGATAGCGAGTTGCCAAACTCGCCCTCTAATGGATGGTGGGAGCCCGCTCCACCAAAGTTCTAGAGTACGCTTTGCGTTTTTCCTGTAAACCAATAAAATTTATAAATAAATCTCTAACATTTTATCGAATATATTGAGGTTTATAACGAATACACCACGTATATAACATATATGTCGCATTATCTTGTCACAGTTGTGACATGTCTGACATCACACACGATAGTTATAGGTTGAAACATGGAGAATTATTTTTATTTAAACTGTTTTCGTTTCCCTGATCCTACACAAAGGAATATTGGGTTCAATGGGTCTCTAGTCTTCATTGGGTGGAAAGTGGAAAATGAAGTGCTTATCTCGTAAATCTTCACCCAAAAATTAAATACAAAAACAATATTAAACTTCCCAAATTAAATTCCCATCATATAGGAACTACTACTTAACAAATATTACGAAAATATCAAACTTCTTCCATGAAATCAACGAAATATTTGCAAAAACACAACTCTTGCAAGCATACACAGTAAAAAAAAAAGTCATCTATTCATTATGTCTGATCAAAGCCAATTCCATAGAATATAACAATACGTTTTTAGAAAAAAAACAAAGGCGTTTTCACGTACAATGAATGACTGGTCTCATTAAAATTTAGCAGGTAATGTATCGACTGTCTGTCACAGATAAAAGTAGAGTACAGTACAAGGACATACGTTTTGAAAAAGGCAAAATGAACTCAAACCAGATAACTCTTCTCCGGTTGCCGCTCATTTAGATGTATATATATTGTAAATATAACTTCTATGTCGGATGAATGAATAACTACGAGAGTATAAGTTTAAATAATTTAGTTTTAAGTCAAAATGTTATGTTCAATATCCGTTACACAAAAATATTGTTTTAATTTTATTTCAAAATATTATTTATTCAAATAGACTATTACAAGCACTTTTGAACCGACGAATAAACATAAAGCTACCATCGACACGGAAATCAACAGTTCTGCCCAGACGAGCCGGCAAATACTTCAACAGTTGCTTCAAATAGTGACTAAAATACATTTTGAAATACAAACTAGTTTCAATTTTATTATTTAATACAATGGTGGCTAAACATTTTCCAATCCAGACGGTCTGACCGCTTAACCATACGTTCTATATCCAGCTACGTTGGAATTCTTATACGCTTGATACAACTTATTATTGTTGTTAGCATCTCTGTAGAGAGATTCGAATACTCTCAGTCTCTAAGCTACCCAAAAAACATTGATAAGATTTTTTTTTATTTTTTAGAATTTTTGTAGTGTGCGAATTACGCTTTAAAAATATTTGAAAAATTCATTGGCTATGCAAAATGCATATAAGCCGAATAATCCAATTTTTTGAAATTTACACCTTATCTATCAATTTTACACACTGGTTTCTCCGTCAACCTTAAAGATGCTATATTATTTTAATTATAGATTTCTACATAAAAATACTACCGGTGAGGCCATTATGCAAAAGTTGACAGCGTCTGAGTTTGGCTGTGGCTTCGATTCCTACTCGAGGGAATTATTATATTTAAATTATTTTCATTTAGCTTTGGTGACAAAACAATTTCCGGCGTTGAGTTCGTCCACTTAACACGCAATGTCTTGGATTTAGGCCGAAAGTAGAGAACGGAGTGGCTTGACAATAGATTCTCTGTGTCTACCCGCTATACTGGAAAAAGCGTAAGGCTGACTTAATACTTACATATTTTGCCAGTCAGGCAGTATAGTCTGTGTCCACTCTCTTGCGTGTCTTGCAAGTCGTTCCTCCATGCGTATCGATTCTTGCAGTCTTGCATGTCTAGCAGCAGCTTCGCGCTCCACCCTCCGCCTTGCCGCTTCCACCATTCTAGCATGTTCCGCTTTATGGCGGAGAGCTTCTTCTGTACATTTTGCCGGGAGATTTGATGGTCTGAAATTACATAAAATTCTACATAAATAAATATTGTTAAAAATGCAACCAGGTAAATGCTAAAAAAATGTTTAATAGCTTTGTTCCTTATAAGATAATATTATATACAACTATATAATTCTGATAAAGTTTATATATAGGTTAAAACTTAATAAGATTTTTGTTTTCGCGATTTTTCTGAATTTCAAATGAAACTAATTTAAACGTAATAAGTGTTTTGGTATTAGAAAATATGACTTAAAGTCAAAATTCTGTTCTCCACTTTCCGCCTGAATTAGAGACATTGGGAATTAATTGGAGGAACTCAACGCCGCGATGTATAGTTTACCAGAGCGGATTTATGTACACAATTAAATCATGATAATCCCTTCGAGTAAAAATCGAACCCACAATCAATCGCTAAAACAATCAGTTGCGGTCATAGTATTAAAAATTGAACCGGTATTTATAGGCACTACATAAACGGTGATGTAATTAGCGAATCTATTTAAACATTATTAACAAGAATGCCGATATAATTAACGAGTTGCAAATCAACTAATTGTTTTATTGATTTTCATGTGTTAATTTGAGACCTTGTCGGTAAAATAATTTATATTACGTATAACTAGCTATATTTAAGAACAAGGCCAATATTATTCTGTGTATTTATATTCCGTAATTATAAACGCGATGGATTGTGGATTTGATTCCCAGTCGGGGAAAAAGTCCGCTCTTTTACTTAAAACAATGCGCTTTTTTTATAGATAGGCGTTTGCTCTTGCAACGCCATTTTCTTTAAATATTTTACATTATCGTTAATATAACTTTGATATAATAGTATTTTTTTTTCGCTTTTTAGTATTGACAATAAGATTGATTCCTATAAAAAAACCATTATAATAAAAATGTTTTTATAGGAGTTACGTATGGCTTTAAGTTTTCGGAAAACGTATACACTTGAACGTGGCGGGACTCGAACCTGCACTTCTTGGGAATAGTTTAAGCGCTTTGACCGCTAAGCAATACGTTCAACATGTGGCTTAGCGATCAGAGTACCAATGTTCATCATATCCTAGGTAAAAATGTTAGAATACAGTACGTCTCTCCTAAAGCATACTTAGATAAAATATATATGAACTCTATTAAGTTCTTGACCTTTACGATCAATTTGGTAGAGTAATAAGTATAATCAATTTCACGTCAAGCAATCTGGGTAATGGCGCGTCGTCTTGACGATCTTCGACCTATAAGAAGACGTAAGTTTTAATGTACCCATATACGAAATTATTTCGTATTTTTGTTTCATACTTTTTAGTAACTATAATATTTCTTAAATTTTATATTACCGTTAAAAGTCACAGTATAATTGCACAGATATAGTTCTGTGTCCTTTTGTATGAAATTGTCCATACATTTATGACATTTTATCAGGTAAATAAAATGCATTTAATAGTTTGGAACTTGTTTGTTTAACTATTGTCCTTTATTAATTTATACATAGTAAGGATATGAAAACATTTTAAAGAATACATTTTTGAACGTAGCAAGACTCGAAACCGCGGCTCTTGGACAACGTCCAAGGCGGTCTTGGCTATCGTAGAGCAGTTACCGTCTGATTGTAAGCGGGACGGTTATTAATTCGATTACCACTCGAGAAATTATATATATATATATATATATATATATATATATATATATATATATATATATAATTTATAAATCTCCGTTTTTAAGACCAAACAAAGCGTTGAATTTCGTCTCTTAACGCGCAATGTTTTTAATATTTTACGCAAAATTTTCGTCTGAACCAACTTGTATAAAGAATAACTTGTATAGAGATAATCAATATTGTGAGATTTTTTAAAAACCTATTATAAGTAATCTAAGTTCAGATCAAAGTGGTCAAAGATTCTCAGTAATTGATAAAATTGTTAAAGAGATTTAAATTATAATTATTAGACCAATTACCGATCAGAAAGTAAATCGTTTCATAACAGAAAAAAATCTAATTCAAACATAGAATTTAATACAAAAATTTAAATCAATTATATAGCAATGTAATCAAATTAATCTCAACTAAGTTGGACACTATTTTCAAAATGAATAAAGTATATAATTAAAATCAGATAAGATTAAAGCTACATAGGATACTATTACGATTGCGGCTGGCACTTCGAAAGGTGTCAGTAAACCTATTAAATTAAAAATCAATAACGTAATACTAATCAGGTTTAGAAGTAGCAAATGCATTTTAAAATCACTTTTCCGAAATACCCATTAAAGTAACGCGTTCACTCTCATCATATCCTTCATAAGCAATATCTGTTCTTAAAAAAAAACATGTAGATAATTGTGATCATAACTTTGCTTTTAGGCCTTTATCACCAGATGAAGTTGTTAAAAGTTCAAAAGTCTTAACTTGAAAAAAACTGATGGTCTCTGGGACATGGCGTTTAAAGTGCTTAACTCCATTATATACAATATTGTCCTTCGTTTTTATTTTTAATAAATGTATAGAATGCGTTAGTAAGATGTAGAGAAGTGTAGTAAAATAGTACCGCTTTACAAAAGTGGAGACGGATTTGCACCTGAAAGTTACAGACCGATCTCTATATACCATCCATCCACCATCATTGAGAAACATATTTGAAAAAATTATATTTAACTAGTTCAATATTTTTTCGCTTCATATACAAAAAAGGCAAATCTACTACAGATGGATGGTGTTGCACTTCTAAAACACATTTATGATGCTTGGGAAAAGTCACAAAATGCTATTGGAGTTTTTTGTGATTTATCCAAGGCCTTTGCTTGTGTAGACCATAGAACTCTTTTACTAAAATTATATCATTATGGTATACAGGATGCCCTTGATCTTATTACCTCGTATTTGAATCAGAGAATCCAGAAGCAGTAATAAATAATGTAAAATCGTCCGGTTTTTCCCTAAGGACCTGAGTATTTAATTTACTGTACCTACAGTAAGAAGTCGGAATCCGAGTCTAACAATTTAAACAGAAACTTACCATGAAAGTTTTCTTGGATATAAGTATTGATCATAAACTCGAGTGGAATGCCCACCTTGAAACACTTACAGGTGACAGAGACACAAAGAGACTCAGCACTGCCACATTCGCAATAAAAGAAGTAACGACCAAGTAAAGACATTACGCTCGACGATACTGCCCGTCTATTTACTTTAGCTTTTTTCATAGCATTATGTATTATGGAATGCTATTATGGGGCAGTGCCGCAAACATAAATTCTATATTTATTCTTAAAAAAATTTGAAATTTGCATTGAGATCAATTTATAATCTGAAGCTTGACAACATTTACAGTGTTATGTTAAAAATTGTGACAGTAACAGAGACACATGATAGGGACGAGAAATAAAAATAAGCTTGTAACGCCAAGTTGTCACCTCCAAAAACTACAAAAGTCTTCGACGATTCAAAAGTGATTACAAAAGTCTATTTTAATAAAGGATCTCTAGGAAGTCTCGAATACGACCGGAAAGGGGTGAAAGGAGGGTCTTAATATTAAATTATACAAGTGTTAAATTTAACACAAAAACAAAAAAATACCTAGTATTACGTTTTAACGACCACCCCATTAATCTTGTAACAAGCAACCATTTCTCGAACATTTTTCAGAAGTACGAATTACGTTTAATAATACAAAACGAAAACGAAGCACTTGAGCGCATATAAGCATCGGGGTAATTGTAGGAAATTCCCAACTAACTGCCAATTGCAGCGTGGCGATACTTCGTGACTCGCCCTGCACTACACTGTTTGGGCTCTAATGCGAATTGAACCTGTAACCTTATGCTTTTAGGGGCCATAATGCATTATTTGTATGGTGCAAGCCATTCTAATAATTCAATACGTAATGATACATTTCGGTATTAACGTGTATTGGCGGTAGGGCTACGTAAAATATGGTGTGTTAGAATATCCAATTTATATTTTGCACCCATTTTTAAATCAAGTCTTGAAGAAAATTAATTATTTTTAATAAACAAGATCTTTCATAAAGTGTTAAAAATGCAATTATATTATTTACATATTTCTATTTTTTTTTCTCAAACTAGCATAGATGTCATGATACCAATTGTATTACACATGTTTTATTCAAAAATCTAAAGATATTCATGACGTAAATCAACATCAATCTTTATTAGATTAAGATCGCGGGAAAATACACATTTAACCAACCTATTGTGTGAAGTTCCTGGTTAAAATACGCTTATTCACATTACTAGCAACACGCTCGCGACTTCGCCCGCATGAACTATAGCTGATTCGTATTTTCAGCGGCCTTATCGTAAAACAATTAAATTACCGGAAAAACTAAAAAAAAATTGGAATAAAAAAGTAGCCTTTGTTCATTTCTCGAGTTACTTTCGCATCTATAATATAGAAGCCTAAAAAGTAATACGTATAAATTCTAATAAACGGAATATAAAAGCTCAACTTCGTACTGAAAGAGAATTACTAAGTCGAGGTCATTTCAAAGAAAGCTTTGCAATTTTCTTTTGAAAACGATAACAATTTCCGTTTAGCTTTCAGTAGTAAAGTTCACAGTAAAAACCTTTTTGGTACTGTAAAGAAATATCAAAAGAAAAGAAAACTTTTAACTTCACGCATGGATGAAAATGGAAATGTGTAAACTCTCTCCGTTTAAACTCCGTTCTCCATTTCCCTGAATGAATTTGAGAAATATCTAATGTAATATAATAACAGTTTAACAATACAGTTCACGAAAGACAAATCAGTGTAATGTGATAGTAGTTTGTCAATATAATGCATTCAAATAGGGTCAATGACACGTCACGTCATTTAGGCGGGTATTTACGTGCAAACGCTTGCGTTTTAAGCAAAAAAAAACAACTTTTGTTGGCGATTTAGTATTACAGTATAACAATAAAAAATGTTTACAAACACTATTACGATATCTTGAATCACCGTTATTGCTACGCTATTTAAAATGCATATAAAGCCATAAAAGTATTAGTTGTTTTTAATAATATGGTTTTTTATATATTTTATGACAAAATCAAACTATCTTCAATGAAAAATTGTATGTTTCATCAATGAATGATTTTTAAAAAATATTTCTCTGATGTACACTATCCAGGTATTATACTATATTATACGAAATATTATTTCTACCGGTCCTATTAGGAATCAAAACTTTATAATAATAAAACTAATCTCAATAACTGAAAGCACTAATTTTAGCACTGCTAGCAAGCGTGTAACAAGTAAGTAGTGAATAAAGATACTCGTGTCTCGAATTCGGGTGGAAAGTGGAGGTTGTAACGTCATTTATTTGATTCACCAGTGGTATACATTACATAAAAAAAAACTGTACAATAGTTATTATACCTTGTTTCTAATTGCATTACCTTTTAAGGTGTTGACAGTTGGAGTGATATTGATACGAATACATACATAAGACATTATTAACAGGTTACAAAACAAAAGCACAAAAAAAAGCACGGTAGAGCGTCTCCGTATGGATTCAAAACGGTTTGTCCGTATATTTCATAACGTTATATTCTCTGA
Source organism: Podotricha telesiphe (assembly GCA_038994665.1). Lineage (NCBI taxonomy): Eukaryota > Metazoa > Arthropoda > Insecta > Lepidoptera > Nymphalidae > Podotricha > Podotricha telesiphe. The sequence goes on along the minus strand of JAOYRR010000217.1, from coordinate 93,768 downwards.
CTGACTATTCTACTATACGCGAAGCTGCAACAAGTAAAAACAGAGAACTATGCTTTTCCGTGGTTTTGTATAAAAAACTGTAGTAATGACTAAAAAAATGGCGCCACTACTACTTATGAATGTATACAAATTCTAGAACTAAATTAATAAAAACTTCACAAAAATATGACAAATATACCATAATAAAATAAATGATAACTCACTCATATCGAAACATTAATTAGACGTAAAAACTAGCAATTCGAAACGAGTAACATTTTAATATTTATGTAATGCAAACTAACGCAACGTGTAATCGCTACAATGGTTACAAAGTACAACAAGTTTCAAAGTACCTATTAGTGACTTCATACAATATGTTATATAGTGTCAAGAAAGGAAACTTGCTATGGTGGTATGCAATTTGTTCAACCGTTTGAAACCATAGGAGTTAAGCCTGGAGGAGCTGAGCATCGTCTGATTTGTTTCCATTTTCACACGGGGCATAATTATATTTAACTATTTTCATAATTTTCACTCCGTTCTTGACTTTGAAGACAAAGCGTAAAGCTGCTTATAGGACACAATTAGCGTTTCTTGTTGTTGCCTTATGAACTTCTAATGCCATTGAATATTAATATTGGGTTAAGTATTCAAGTTTTAGCATACAAATAATGACTTCCATCATTTTGAATATATTAGTTTGTAATTTAATAAAGCTTTATGTGTTAATCGTGGTTATTATTAACTGGACAAAAATAACTGAATTCCATTTGAATTATTAGTATAAGAAACAAAAAACTTATATTGGTACATAATAATTGAGAGGGTTTGATTTCCAGCCTCTGGTGCACAAAACTCTGGTACTCTCGCATAACAGGTTGACTATCCGGCTATGCGAGAAAATAGCGTGAAGCCGACTTTTTGATAATAAAGACGGAAACCAAATATTATTAATATGTGAACACGTCATCACTTGGTCTTTTAACTTACCATACGCGATTCAGGAGATGTTTGAAAATATAAAAATTTTGTCTTATTTAAAAACGTCGATACGATTTTGGTATCAAGTGAATTCCTGAAATTTATATAGTACCCAACTTGATTATTGTTTTGTAATATACATACATTACACGGTATATAATACGCAACACTGACCTCGATAACATTAAATAGTTAAACAATTTATTCTTTGCGTTTTATCAATTCTATCCTTAACCTACAATAATTTAAACATAAAAAACCAAGTTTAATTATATGTAATGTAAGTCATTTTACCTTTTTACTCTTTAAATATATTTCTTGCTTTTTTCGCTTTCGCGCTTTTTCCCGCACAAACAGGCAAAGAGAACCTAGTGAAGAGACAGCCCCGTTCACCACTTTTAGTCCGATTTCGACACATTGCGTATTGAGTGACGCAACTATAATCATATCAACATCAATCAAATCATATAAACAACAATAATCATCGCATATACAGTCAGACGCTGTCACACTGCGCCACGATGGGCTAGTCTTAAAATATAAAAGTATATATTAAATGACTAAATACACAGCATTTGTAAAACATATATTTATAAAACGTTTAAATTTTTCAACGCAGCGGGATTTGAACCGTTAAGCCATACGCATACGCAGAGCGTATGGTTTCGAAGAAGCGCGGTCTCAAATTCCGCTGCGTTAAACTTTTTATACGTTAAAGATATATTTAGAAAACGTATAAAAATTTGAATGCATGTGTGTTTTCTAAATATGTCTTTTTCAATTTCCTTAGTGTGCGAATAACACTTTAAAAAATGTTAAAAAAATATATAGTTTTATACGTTTTCTAAAAATATGTTTTTCAATTTCTAAAGTGTGTGAATAACACTTAACATAAAAAATAACACATAAAAATGTTAAAAACAGCATGTATATTTTCATTTATATAATCTGTGAATATTATTACCATTGTGAGAATTACAAACATTATTTTTGTTTACCCACATCAAGCAAATTATGCAAATCAATGACAAACTGTCCATTTTATGCCCATTTATAGCACACTACAGGCCCGGTTAGTGTGTAAAATATGCGTTGCCTTAGCAACGTGTATGTCACTTTTGTGTGCACACAAGTGTGTCCATTTACTCTTTTTCTTAATTTCGCGACTGCTAATGCATTAATATAAAAAGTATTGGCTAAACTACTAAAAAGTTTTGGTAACTGTGCCAAAATTCATACTTGACAGCCTGCAAAAGACAGCCTTTTCGTGGTGCAACGACAGGGGAGATATTTCAATAAACATTCCGCTAAGTGGAAATATATACAACGAGCTAGAGAGATATTCCTACATTTCTACACTGCAATAAACATGTGTATAGATAAAAATAACTGTATGTTACGTTTCAATGGACTTAGAAAAGCAATTTTTAAATTTAAATAGTTCAATGCCAATTGTATTATTCTTTCTACTTCGAATCAATAAACACTGATTTTTCCATACGTTATGCATGAAAATAACAGTGAGTAATTAACTATGATACAACTGTTATTATTACCGTAAATATAAGTTTTTATTTGTCTGTCAATTAATAAGTTTATTCCACATGATTTATTCCGTTCGAGAGGCAGGTTCAAATCCTGCTGCTACGATCAATTTAGTAATAAATTAATTATGAATCAAAAAACTTTGCAATATTATATTCATTTTTAAGTTTTCCATAAAGTTTCTATAAATAAATAACTATATAGATATAAAATTTTATCTTCTCCCTCTTCTCTCTTTATCATTAAGTTTAAATATTATCAAAATATTATTAGAACTGCACTTACCTCTAACTACTTTATTTCAACACTAGTTTTGTACAAACACAAAACATATTTACTACAACACAAGTTATATCTACACGCAATACAATCCAGGCTAAGGATTCATAATACTTTTTTGTACAATTAACGGAATCACGAAAGCAATTAATTTATATTTGCACGAATAACTCTTGCAGAAGCTGCGACCGCAATTTTAAATTATTATTGAATTGCACTGCAATAATGTTTTTTGTTTTTATATAAAAATATATTTTTAAAATGCTCATAATAATTTCATTTAATTTGTTATTTTTCTTGAACACTCAGAAAGAACTTAGGTACAATACTCACCTCTCCACTTGCATGACATCCGGGTCGTGCTTTATCTTACGCAGCTAGGGAGATCTATATAAGTAAACGTTATTACTCTATCCAAGTATATTTAAACAATAAAAATGTATGGAATTAAGATAATTTAAATTTCATGCCATACCGTTGTATTATTGTTTTATAAAAATTGTAGCTTTTATAGATGGAAAGGGCAACTGTCGAGTTCCTTGGCGTCTCTCGGCAGAACTGCCTTCTGACCCGGTGGTAGCATTATGTTCATTCGCCGATTCGAAAGTGCTTACAGAAGTCTATATAAATAAATTTGGTATTTGGAAGCTGAATACTAAATATAAACTTTGATCCAAGTGTAATTTGAACCCAAAATCGCCTCTGTAGAACGATATTCTACTATAATCTCATGAATTTCATTGCAATGAAATGTGAAACCTTTCTTTATCAAAAATATAAACTGAAAACCAAATTTTACAGCAATATAAATCTTACAAGTGCTACACCGTTCGTACTAAATTAGTTAGGTTTCAATAGAGATGCTCGGAGATCGATTAAATTCCTGGCAAGCAGGCACCCATAAAACATTTCAAACATTGTTCAAGCAACCACTTTGTTCAAAAGGAGCTGAGTTTAAAACTTTTGTAATCAAAACTTTACACCATGTCAACTCTACATGTTTTCTCGATGAATCGACAAATTATCTATACACAAAATATAAAAATAAACAAAAAAATATTGATGATAAAGTTAAGATATAAAAGAGGCTAGAGATTATTGGTTGTCGCTTCTATTACCACTTCTTGGGGACATGATTATTAAAAATATTTTCTATATTCCACTGGTGCCTTTATCTTATGCACGGCGTTAAGTTGTGCCAATTAAGACGTAATGTTTGAATTCTCGGGCAGAAAGTGGGAAAACCTAGTATCTGGCGCAAAATGGAGAACCGAAAGTTGCGTATCGAGCGGTGTACTCAACGCCGCGTTTGGTCTTAAAATAACGAAGAAATTAATTTAAGTAGAATCATTCACCGAGTGGAAATTAAACCAACAACCAATCGCGTTTACAGTCCAGACCCTGGCCCAATGCGCAATAATAGCCAATAGACAATCTAGATTCGAATTCGCAGTAGACACCTGATGGGCACAATCATTCCATTAAGCTAAAAGTGTTTACTATGTTACCACACCGCGCCGTATTGCTATAAAAGCTATTAAGGCCAAAAATATTCATATACCGCGAAGAAACAAGCTTACTTCATATCAGCCGTAAAAGAGACAATAAACGCTACCACAGATTTTAAAATAAAACCATGAGCGATGCAGTGGCGATGTGTTCATATAACACCGGCTTACCATTTGTAAATTATAATAAATATATAAATTATCATTGAATATCATTATTTAATAATCTAGCAAAACAATATTTAATGATATTTTATAATAATAATAATAGTTCGGCATTTTATCACTATATGTCACTATATCAATTATAAATTGCTAAGCAAATAAACTTGATAAACCAAACGGAACGGACTAAGACAGATGTTATTTATATAGTCCAGGCCGAACCCAGATATTTTATATTTTTTTACCACCGGCTTACCTCTACAAGAATTTTACACTTCGCCACTGGAGAAATGGTAACACTTAGTGAAGCGTGATACAGTAACAGCGTATTGGGGCATGAACATGGATGTCGGTCAAACGTGTCGTTGTTCCCAAGCTTTGGTGGAAGTAGCCAGCAAGAGGTCAATATATCAATAAAACTATTAAAGTAAACTCAGCCTAAGCACAAAGGAACCTTCTATATATATGTATTTTTACAGCTGTTATAGGTGATTATGCATTTAAATATTTAGCCTTGCCATAAATATTGTTACAATGAAAAACAACATTTTTATATTGTACGTTGAATAAAAAATTGTAATAAGCGAGTGGAAAATGTTCAATGTAAGTAAAATCTATAGCGACGTCCATGTCGATTACACGTATTAGTTCATATTCTCAATCTTTACATAATTTTCATATTACTTTTATATGAGATATAAGAAGGCGCGAGAGGTATAACAGCGAAATCTTTCTATAACCTACTTAAGATCTCGACCTATCTAGAACCATCATCAGCTCATTTCTAGCACGAGTTTTGACAGCGGCATTAGTAGTATGTTTTCAAATTTGGTTAGGTAGAGAGAGGAGCTCGGATAGTGAAGGCAAGGGGTTAGTGCGCATTTTAAAGGGCCCCTTTTTTCTTATGCCTACACTTGGGTCACAAGTCCCACGCACTGCTTCGAGCTCCTTTTTCTGCGCGATGGGCATGGTGAATCCATGGAGACTAACGAGTTTGTTTTCATAAATAGTTCAACAATGAGAAGTTGGATCATACGAATTTGAATGAAACGTTTTAATTTATGTATTTCAACCTAACATTATAATTACTCTAAAAAAACACATCAGTCAACATTTAAAAAATTGTAACTATCGCCTCAACAGCATTTAATCTCATAGCCACCACACGGCAGCAGCTTAACGTTTTTCCCGCATAGAACAGTAGTTAGAGAGATCCTTATTGGGACACTGTTCTGAAATTGAATTATTGTTTGAGTAAGTATCAAAAATTTAATAGAATATATCTATAAAATGAATCTTAAGTAATTTATAATAGAAGTTGCTAAAACTTCCACTTGAAATCAAAAATCAAATAAATAAGTTATGATAAGCATATCATACTTATATAATTTAATATAAAAAATGTATCCATATATATATTTCTAAGATAAGCACCTCGATAATATAAACATAAACGGTCACTAACACCTATTGTGACCTCATATACCATACACCTTGGGTCAAGCCGGGCTATTGAACTACCCACGCTTGTAATTTTTGGAAGTAATTTATTATCAATACATTCCTCTATGGAGTGTAAAAGCAATATATCAAATAATTATATATTTGAAAAGGCTTTTACCCCAAATTTATTATAAATAGTTTTCATTATTCTCTTTTCAATATTATTGTTGTTAGTATAACTATACTTACAACGAGATATATTAATAGATACTACTTACTATATAAAACTATTAGCTTACATGGTAGTATATTATTGCAAAATTCATTGTGATATGATATCGATAAGTATAGTAATACGTAAAATAACGATGTATTTTTTATGTAAATTATGCAGACGAAGAAATATGAAATTTGGCATAGTTGCCAAATTTCATATTTCTATGCGTATTTTACGTGTCATCTAACTTCTTATGAATACAGTTTCGTATTTAATAAAATCATCGCTCTATTTATATAAAGAAATCGCATATAACTGTAAAAAAGTGGAATGTAATACTATAAAAATGCTTCATAAATTATCTGCTGCTTAAGTTAATTAATTATAATTGACACTAAATTGACGTATATGCCAATAAATGAAGACAAACAGATAACGAAATATAACTAAAAAATATTAATTTTGTAATTTATGTGCTAATTTAAAATAGTTCTTAGTAAAATATATTTTTTACCAATCTAAAAACAGTATGCAATTCATGAATATTTATCCAGAATCAAGCATCAATCGAAAAATGATAGTCTAAATACTTCAGGCTTAACAAATAGTGTGCTATACATATTTTGCCTCGCAATATTATAGACAAAATGGCGCATGACATCCATACATTTTTTAAATTCACGCATCTTCAAATTAGGCTTAGGCTTATGCTTAAAAGTATACCAAATTACAAAAAAAAACTTTATAAAAGAATTGTACAAATACAGATACTAAAATTATATTAGATATAAATTTTTATGCATAGAACGCACGAAGTGATACTAAGGTCTTTCTAAATATATATCTATTAAGGTAGAATGTAGTATCAAGACACTCCTTTCTTCTCTTTTGTTGTTTTCGCGAAATATTGAATGGCGGAACTTAACGCCACGCAATTGCATAAATTTCTTTTGTTCTTATAATCTTCAAACAAATTCACTACGATTATAAACCACAAGCAAACTTTTTCAAGAAAGAAACCGTAGAAACCAAGTCTTAAAATTTAATTAATCGTACCCCTATGGCATGACTTTATTAACTTAAAGAGAACATTTGAAAGGATATAACGCAGACAGCAATCAATTTAATCAACATTGTAAAGAAATTTGCGCAATTAACGATAAAATATCTATATACGTTTTAAATATTATTCACGATATGTATATATCATAATTCCCGATTGAAAATAACGCGTACAAAATAGCCGTGCCTAATGCAATTAAATATATTAAGGTAAACGAATATATGTATGTATGTAGCAGTAGTTTATCTAACATAGTCGGCAATTGATATAAATAATTACATGTAGAGATAAAATGCAAATTAAAAGCGATTCGATTCGATTTGTGGATTCGATTCCCGCTGATGAAAAGTTTTATAATTTATATTTATAATATTTTCATTTCCACTTTTCTTTATACAATGCGCAGCCCTGTGTTTAGTTAACAAATCAAAATGCAATGTAAGCAAGGTAAGTGTAAAATACCATGATGTACAATGAGAATATATATACTATATTAAGTATTATAACTCTGCAACATCAAAACAACTAAAACTAAATTAAAATACGAGCACTTTGAATGGACCACAACGAAAGTTGATACAAAACTAGTAGGTATTTATGAGTAAAGTTTTATTTACCGGGATTAGAGTTCAAACTTTCATATTGTCACAGTATATCACTGAAACTACAGTTAACTGTTTTTCAATTGTTTTGAAAATATTTTTAATTCGCCCGGCGGACAGCGAATGACGCAGTGTCTTGACTGCTCTCTGACTACCATGCTATGCGGGAAAACGTGTAAAGCTGGGAATTACGTTTTTATTAGCTTCAGTTGTATCTATGTACCTATCAATCTATGTAAGAAAATCTTGTAACGATATTTCTATCCACTTCATGCCATCTGCTTAAAAATCAAATTTGCAAAAAATAAAAAAAATCAAATTTGCAAAAAATTGAAAAAAAAATTTGCAAAAAATTTGCAAAGAAATTGCCCGGATCCGATGAGAATACAATATTAACATGACGTACTGGACAGTATGACTAGGATAGGTAGAAAATTACTATAAGCGCGTTACTTTTAGTTTCTATTTTAAACAAAACTTGTCAAATTTCTGTACATAAAAATGTACCATAACATAAGAGTTTACCTTGTTATATGTAATTAAAATTAATTTAGTACCTATTACACGTTATTTCATATTTTGATAAAGATATAGCAAATTATCTTTTTATCGGCCAAGTTCATATTGCTTCTTGGAATTATTAAAAATTAATATTTTAAACTTACTGATATCACTTTCTAAATTACTTTTTTTTATATTTTTTTCCTTTACGCTTTTCCCGTATAGCATACCTAGCAGAGACACCTATTGTCAACCCGTTCTCCCCTTGCATACCTTCCCTCGTATTGAGTACAGAACGGAGAAATTAAAAAAAAAAACAATATAATCATTCACCCAAGTTGGAATCGAACTCACAAACAACCGCATTTACAGTCAGACACTCCACTCTTTTATTTACTATGTCTAGAAATAAAGAGAGAAAGCTAGAAAGTTCAATTCCCAAAAACGACAAATACTGTTTTATCTGCATTTATGACAGTCACACTCGTTTAATCCGAGCAAATTTAACTAGAAAGCGTAGCGCAAAAAAATTCAAATAATGCTCATTATCTTAAGCTTTCTTGCAACAAACAATGCGTGAAGATATGTGCCATATACATGTATGTTTATATTTATGTATTGTATATATTTTTTTGAGTATTTAACTTATAATAATACTGACCCCAGTGGCATATTGAACATAATAATGTAAATAAATAAAATCATATATTTATATTAAAGTGAAATACGATTACTTTAAATAGCATTAACTTAAGATTATAAAAAAAAGCAAAAACTGTATCTAATATTCTATAATAGTTTCTATTTGATCTTTTCTTTTGAGGCCATCGTTGCGTAGTGTTACAGCTATGACTTTATACGCGATTATATTAATATTATTTTCATTTAATCTCCCTGGTACCTAAGACAAAACGTGGTGTTGAGATCCGCCCCTCAACAAGCAATGTATCGATTTCGGCTGGAATGTGGAGAACGGAGTGTCTTGACACTAGGGTCTCTCTGACTAAACTGCTATGCGGGAGAAAGCGTGAAGCTATGACTCTAGTCTAGCTGTGTTTATAATATTGTATAAGAGTTTCTATCTAGTCTTAAGTGTTTAAGCATGAAATTAGAAAAAAAATAAAAAGGTGAGTACCTGTCATGTTGTATGAGCGCAATGGAGCTGGCAACGAGATCATCAAACTGTTTTTCACTGGCAGAACTTCCTTGCCTCTTGTGATGATGAGGAGTGTTGGCTGCTGAGGAGGCAGGTGTCAGTGACTTCTGCACTTCAGTGCTTAAACTCTTCGTAAGATTCCCATTAGATTTACTCCCGAATAGACGCCAAGTTGAACCTAGCGCAGAATCTTGGCTTTTGGTCGAACTACTCTTCCATTGAAACACGCCTCTGTAACAAACAAAATATTTTAAATAAACAAAAACGAATAAAAAATAAAATTAAGATATAATTTGCTTGTTTTTTCTTTATATCATAGAGCATGTCATTATGACAAAGTTACCCATCAATCATCTCCACATAACCATGCAGACGTGTATCCGGAATGTTATTGTGTGATAATTTGCTTTCGCGCCTGTCGTGGGCGAAGTTGATAATAAATTCCACGCGAATTTAATATAAAATGTTTTAATAAAAATATTTAAAGAACGATTTCAATATTAGTATATTAAAAATCAATATATTCAATATATTCAAAATCAATATATATTCATTTAAGGATAAGGCAAAGTTTTGTCACACTACACTTTATGGTTCTATTCTATGTATTTGTTGGTGACAAAATATCTATAGAACAACAAAAACAAGAAAAAATAATTGGTAAGTGATTTTGTTCTTTAGTAAGTATCTGTTCGTTATATTAAAATAACAGCTTTTTACTAAATGCATACGCATTACATATACCAAAATTACATTTTTTATAATGTTTTCTGTCCGACTGTTTGTTTCGGCTTATCCGTAAAAAGGCTGGAGCGATTTTGGCGGGACTTTCACTGGCTGATAGCCGCTGTAATAAGGATTACTATAGGCTACTGTTATTATAAAATACTTTACTTTACTAATTAATACTTTTATTTTAAAATCCACGCGGACAAAGTCGCAGGCACAGCTAGTATAACAAAGCAAAATACAGTGAGGTCAATATTTCTACCTAATTACGACACGTAATGAGTGAAAGTGTTAACTTCACAAGAATTATAATCACAAATATCACTTATATAAAAAAGAAAACTCATATTTTACACATTTACATAATAACTACAAGTTATACATTTAAAACGAGTTTTTTTTAATAACTATGCAAAATTACGAGAAAACTTCATTAGACTAATATAACAAATACAATCAACTGAGTATATAAGATTTCTTGTAATCAATGAAGCATAATATTTTACATGTCTAACACAGTTTTTGTCCGAAATAACAGGTATTTTCTCCATTTAGACAAAATGTTACCGCACAATAACAACAATTGTAAAAAAATACACATAAAAAATATATATCATAAATAAATACACAATAATCGCGTGCATTTACACAACTTAGTAACCAAACGGGCGACAGAGAACGGAGTGACTTTATCGAGTTTTCGATTAACCCCGCATAGCACATAAAATGCGTGAAGATAAAGAAACACGTAATAAGTTTTACTGTTCACAATCTGAGAACAAAGCGAAGCTAGGTCAGTTTGATATAAGTATTTATAGTAGGTATGTAATGAACAGCCGCGATATAACGTCAATGCGCGTCCTTCTTACGATTTACGTAGAACGCGATAAATATTGACTTTGAGCGAATACACGAATATATATATAATACATAAAGAAGATTAAAAACTATTTTAATTTAAAATAAAACTATTGACGTAGCCATCGTGGCGAAATGGATCAATGTCTGACTGAAGACGAGATGGTTGTGAGTTTGATCCCCATTTGGAGGAAAAATTCTATTTATCTTATTTTTGTTTTCCTGCTCTGGTTAGACAAAATTCGGCATTGAGTTCCGCCTGAGAATATACATTGTAAATAATTAATAATAACCTTTTAGCATTTTCATAGTTAATCATCTCCATATATAACATATATATGCCTTTTGTACATTAGTTTTTTTATTATGTGTTACGTAACTATAGTATTTATTAATTTAATGTGGTGTACAGATAAAGTAGTATTTATATGCAACTATTTATATAGTTGCTAACCTAATTGAGGCCATTGTGGGCAATGTGACTGTAAACGCAATTGGTTGTGGGTTCGATATCAATAAGGGGGAATAATAATATTTAAGAAATATTTTCACTCTCCGCTCTGGTACTTAGGTACCAGCTATTTCAACTCTACCGGCTCTATGCCTTGCTTTGTTTAGACAAAGGCAAAAAAGACAAGGCGTTGAATCCCCAAACTCAACACGCACTAGATTCTCTCTGACAGCTATATGTGGAAAAGCTAATCAAGATGTAACGTCTAACTTAAGTAGAGTGAGGAAAAAATATATTTTTTATTAACTAAAATATATTTTTTATAAGTTATTGCAGAGAAAATATTTTTGAAGAAAATAGAAATTCTCTTTCATTTCATACTCGTTTCTACACAAGTTCCCTCCAACATACGTACATTTTTATTTTTCAACTGAAACTACTCGACAAACTTTAACTCAGCGTAGTTCTTCTTAAATATTAAATACGTAGAATTAATCAGTGAATACTGTATAATAGAATTAATCTTTTTAGTTTTTCTATAGCTAAGCTTTCATGGGTGAACGTCATAGTAGAGCAGTTGTGATATGTGCAAGAGTACCTAAAATTTCATTTTATCACGTTTCCATTTTTCCAGCAAAGCGAGGTAGGCAGAGAGAGCCTGGTGACAGGACACTCTATTCTCCGCTTTCAGCCCGAATTCCAGACTTCGTGTGTTGAGAGGCAGAACTTACGTTAATGTGTATGTTAACATAACGTTGGATTGTCTTACCAGACAGGGAAGTGGATCCCCCAAATGATGATGGTACCAACAAAAATTAATTAATATTCATAATTTAACGATTTCTATATTATTATATAAGCTATCTGTCAGTGAAAGCCCCGACACATTCAGTCCAGCCGTTCGAGATTAGCCGGAACAAACAAACACACAGACAGACAGAGAAATTTTATTTTGGTATATGTACCGTGTGTAAATACATATTACATATACCTTTAGTAAAAAGCGGTTACTTTAATATTACAAACAATTTCATTTATTTGTAAGTATAGTTGTATATATTACATAATCTATTTCTATACTTAAGAACGCATTAGCACTAATATTTATTGTGAAAATGCGTACGTAGGAAGTCTTAGAAAAACGAATGGAAAGCCCCGCTGTGCTGGCAATTAAAGTTGAACCATTTATGTGTTATTAAAATTGTACATAGACCTCGAATATTATACTGATTTACTCTACAAGGTGGATAGAACTTTCTAGCAATACCAAGTAAACGAAAGTATTTAAAACAAGTACGTATAATACGTAAAGGAAAGACTTTGGAACACTTTACGTAAATTTTGGGCGGAGTGTGAAATTTGTAGTACTTAAAGTTTTTGAGGAAGAGTAGTGAAAATAAATACTTTTTGTAATGGTGCATTAAAATATTTTTGACACGGTTGTTTGTTTAGTTGTTACGTATGAAGTGTATGTCAGGTCACTGATCAAACTCCTTCGTGTATTCCTGTATGGGGGCATACGTGACAATTTGTACGTTTAAAGCGCCATAACTAACGAACTGAACTGAAGTGTATGTCAGTACATATTACATTTGTGAGTGATTTTGTAAAAATCTCTCTACAGAGATGCTAACAGCAAATATAAGTTGTAATAAGCGTATAAGAATTTCAACGTAGCTGGTGGTGGTGGTGGGACGCATGGCTTAGCGGTCAGAGCGCTTGAAAGGTTTTCAAGAGGCGTGGGTTCAAATCCCGCTGCGTTCAAATTTTTATACGTTTCCTAAATATGTCTTTTTCAATTTCCTGAGTGTGGGAATAACACTTTAAAAAAATAAAAAAAAATGTTAACATATATTAACAATATATATTACATACATGTTTGTTAATAGACTACACACCCAAGGGTTACCCAAGGGTAACGCGTATTTTTTTGTTACCCGGTTTACTAGTATACTTATGAAAGTACTTAAAAAGTATTGACTCTACTTGTGTTAGGGGGAAGTATAGCAGGTACAGGGGATAAGCATCTTAAAATTCAAAGAGAATTAATTGGCACTTAGACAGATATTCGCTTAAAAAGTGTTATTTCAAAAAGGTAAAATTTTTAAGTAAATAGAAACTTGACAACAAAAAAACACATTTAGAAATTGACTTGTACAAAGCCAAGTACACCATATAATATCTTAATTGGCATCTTCACACAGCTTCCGATTTTCAAGAAGCAATAGACATCTATATGTCTATAAATATGCCTAAGTTCGAGATAAGAATCCACAATCTAAATTAACTTTCAAACAATTATTAAAATTATAAATAGAATTTATTTTAATTTTAAATAATTTTTCAATTATGCTTTAAGCTGAAGGAAGCAAAAAAATTAGTCAGAAGTCATTTAAAACATCCGCAGGTAATGCACACGTGCAACGGAAGTTATGAGATTGCGTCAAAGCCCAGTTAAGTGTACGAGTGTGTAATTATCGCTTTAAGATGATAAATCGAGCTTATAATAAACTAAGTAGCGCGTACAGATAAATTTTATGGACTAGTCCAGAAATATACTTGTTGGATGCGTATATTTATCCTAAATAAAAGTAAAAGTAGAAACTACCTGAGTGATTACATTGCAATATCACTCCCATAATCGGTTCATAAATGCTCGATTCTATGTAACTTTATTATTTGCGCTTTATTCCGCCCACAGATTCTATTTACATAGATTCGAGCATTTATGACCCGATTATGGGAGTGATGTTGCGTTGTTTTCACTATGTTTTTTCAACTTTTACCTCTATGATAATATCGCATCCAATAAGAAATGTAACTGCATTTGTTACATTTTTATTATATGTATAGATACGCTGTCTGTACACGGAAGATTTAAGAAAAAAAGATATTATTGGAGGCATTTATATACACCCAAAATTATTTTTATTTTCTTATCTGCCTGTCTCTGTGTATTTGTGCACGCTAATCTCAGAAATGCAATTTGCAATTTTGACTATTGTGTTTTGGTAAACTTCCCCTAACATTCAGTGTTTATTTGATTTCAACCGGTTCATAAATAAAAAAGTTACAAGCATTTAAGTTACAAATTTAAGAAAAGTTTGTGATTTAAGTGAGAACGGGCGGGCGAAAATACGAAATAGTTTAGTCATGTAGTTTAACGCAGGCGAAGACGCGAGCGGACCGCTTGTTAATAATATATCTAGTTAGGTTTCATATTTTATACTCTAATGTACACTCGTATTCAAGACTACGTGCATTATATCACGAATTCTAAGAACTAGAATCGCATAAGCGAAACAATTTATTTCAAAGTAAAGTTTTCAAACTTTGTTACGTATACTTAAAGGGTCAAAAATATTAGAGATCATCTTTATAAATATTTGAAAATTATAACTTCTATTGTTAAATTAGCTGATTGATTTGAGTTTATATTAGATCAATATAAAGCCTAGAAAATGTAGGCACTTTATAATATATACATACGTATGTATATAGAAATAATGAAATGTAATTTTAACTAATTTACGTAACAAAAATTTATTTTTTTTGAATCTATGGTTTTAACACCTTCACGATTTTTCCCGCACAGCAGAGTAGATTGAGGAAACCTAGTTGTCAAGATACTCAATGTCAATTAAAATAATTTAAATATAGTTATTATTGCCCGGCTGGGAATCGAACCCACAACCAGTCACGTTTACGATACGACGCTGTCCCACTGCGAAACGATGACCTCGATAAATATTCTAATTTTAAAATAGTTTATGTTATAATAATTATACTAGTATTTTTTTTTATTAACATCTAAAAAAATTTAAATAATATATTGAAAACTTCATACAAAGAATGCTTTCACTGTCTAACATAAACATCACTAATTCCATACATTTTAACAGTCTAATATTCACTTAATAGGATAGAAATAGCTTATATATTAATCCAATTGTACTAAACCTATTATATATTTAGCTTCTTATTTAACAGCGTGGAGACAGCACGCGTTGGATAATACCTGACGCCACAACATTACTACAGTTTTTCTTACTCATTGAATTTAAAGAAAACAATCAAAATAACATTTTCAGTAACCGTAAACAATTTTTTTTTTCATAATTATATATCGTAAAATAAGAGTATGGAAAATAAGTGGAGTACCAAATTCTTTTTTAGAGGCGTCGTGACGCATTAGGACAGCTTCTGACTGTAGAAACGATTGGTTCGTGGTTCGATTCCCAATCGGGTGAATGATTAAATTTAAATTATTTTCCTTTCTCCGTTTTTGTGACAACTCAAAGCGCGGCGTTTTGTTCCGCCATTCACACACAATCCAAGATTTATCCAATCTCAGTACTTAATTGTCGTAAAAATATATAAAAAAACAAACAATCAAAATAAAGGATCGACGTCAATAAAATTTGATTATGATATCATCCAACTAAAATTGTACAACAAACGTCAAATTCAAAAATGTTGAAAATAGAACATTAAGTAGTTTAGTACAGTCAAAGCTCCTATTTGCGCTTTCTTCATTTACGTTTTCACTATACAACTAAAAAAATGCAGATTCCCATATTCGCGGCTTAAGATTTCTTTCTGTATTCGCAGATCTAATGACCTCTAAAAACCTCGAAACATGCACATTAATAAAAAGGATTTCAATACGTATCGAACCAAATATTTTCTGTAAACGCGGTTTCTGTAATTTTTGTGGAAGTACAAGGAAGGTTTGAAAGGTCAGAAAACATAATAATAATTTAATGGAAAGTAGTAAAAAAATATTTATTTTCTCATACAAGCTATTTATTATCTTTCATAAAAAGAAATCTAAACGCGTAATAAATATTTGACAACAAATAGACCGACACCGGGTACCGAGATAGTTCTTTTCATTATCAGTTGACACAGTTATACATAAGGATGACGTAGCAGGTATCCTACAGTTTTAGACTTCAGTAGAATTACTGGAATTCAACTCACAATTTACAATTAAAAGTAGGACCTATTATCACCATGCCCCGCAACATTAATTGTGTCGCGTAACCTTAACAACTTTGATTGTGTAATGAAGTCGTCCAGGGAAAATACAAAGAAAAGGGACGTCTCGACCGCGCGAATACCGATAATTCCAACAGACTTACCATTTGATTTTAAGCGTCTTTAATTTCACCTGCATTTGCGATGACGATAAACAAATGGCAAGGCCAATCGTTGGATGTTTTTGGAATAAAGTTTCCCTGTACTGTCCCAACCGATCACCATTAAAAATTATATGTTTATGTATTTTTTTGTAGAGAGTGTGCTTCCATATTTTTTATTTTTGGTTTTCTATTTGTTTTTATTGAATTTTGACACATTGTTTAATTGTACGTAGTACGTAGTTCGCCGGGTCAGCTTGTATTATAATATAATCATAATTCCTATTTTATCTAAACACTGGCAGATTATAAAATTTATTATTAAAAAAAATACAAAAGCATTGTGCAAGTACATCAGCCAGATAAAGTTAATACGACGCAACAAAAACACGGCGCGTCGCGTCGTGCCGGCCCGCGCTTGGTACGGGCGACCTGTTGACTGTTGATGTTATGTTATGACTATATTGTAGAGTAAATATGTAGTGGAATATATTTCCATTATAACAAAGCATATGTTTCTTTATAAAATGTATATTTCTGTCTAAAAATATACATCTTATAAATATTTCAAATTCATAACTTTTCAATTTTTTTAATGCAATTTTCAGCTTCAAGCTTGTTTCCGTACAGTCAGAGATGACCTAGGTCAAGACACCCAGTTTTCCACTTTCTACTTGAAATCAAGACCATTGTTGTTTGGCATTCAACTCAGCGGAGTAGTGAAAATAATCCAAATGTAATGATTCCCCTGGGTGAGAATTGAACCCAGATCCAGTCGTGTTTACAGTCAGCTGCTGTCTCACCACGTCACGATAGCTCTTATTGCATCATTATATAAAGTCAAAACGTTCAGGCAATTAGTGTAAGTTCAAATCCATGAAAAAAGTAAAATATTATTGGGGCTATTTATGAATGCAATAGAACCCAAAACAATAATTCGCAATTTTCTTTTCTGTTTATCGGTGCGTCTGTGCATGCTAATCTCTAAAACAGCTTAACCAATTTAAATGCAGTTTTGATTATTTTCATTTCATAAATTAAAAAGTTACAACCATTTAAATTATAAATTTAACCAAATTTTGTGATTTAAGTGAGAACGCGGAGAGCAGGAAAAGTAAACAGTTTAGTCGTGTAGCTTACGCAGGCGGAGTCGCGATCGGGCCGCTAGTATTCAAATAAATACGACTACCCATTCTGATTCCAATATGGAGAAAATTATATAATTTAAAATTCAGTTGCGTTCAAAGATACCATACAAATACATAATAAATAATTAATTTATGTGGACAATATGTGAAATTAAAAAGTACATTTTCATATCTAATTATTCATATGAGAAGTGAACTGTGGAGTGTTTGAACTGAAAACCATGAAATTTGACATAGTTAAAGTTAATATGGGAAGGAATGCAGAAAGGAAACATTTTTGCAATAAAGCGTTAGAAATATAATACAATAATAAAATATAATATTACTGCTATACTTTTGTATAAAATTAATATACTCGTTGCTAAGGCAAAACATAGTTTACTCATCCACCAGGCCTCTAGTCTAAGTCTACATTATTCCACGTATTTGTGTTATAATTTAATTTTTAAAAGTTATAAGTATATGCCGTATAGAGTTCACAAAGCAATTACAAAGGTGACACTAATTGAACCCAGTCGTTTCATTGTGTGTAACATGAAAAGAATTTATTATATTTGTAAGAATGCGAAATAAAATTAAACGTATGATGAATTTAAAGTAGGCAGTTGCGTTGTGATGATTTTTTATTCGATATTACCTTATAATAAGACTGGCCTTTTATTTAAGTGGTAAGCGACAGAATGTTAAGCTGAAGGTCGTGAGTTCAAGTTCCATCCGTGATAGATATTTTTGTAATTATCGAGAATATCCGGTTTTAGGATGTTAATTTACCTATTTATATATGTAATAGTTGTCTTATTGAGGTGTAAAATACGCATTGCCATAGCAACGTGTATGCGATGTTACAACAAGTCTTACACATAGTGTAATATTTCAATAACTTAATTTATATATCTCACTATTTATACATATCACTAAATATCAAAAAAGCCAGATGTTCAAAGATATATAAATGATAACAATTAAGTTAAAAATTAGTTCTCACGAATACATACGCAAACCATTCTGTTGATGTACCTATTACGCGTATACTACCATTAATTATGGTCTTGTCGTGGAATCACGATATAATTTATAAGGTCGTGATTTTATAATAAAGTTGACTGTGTGTATACAATTATATCATATATTAGACTATAGCAAATATTCACAATACATGTTTCTTTTTACATTTAAAAAATATGTCGTAAATATAAGAGTATCAGGTAAAAATTACCAAAGTTTTATACTTTACGCAATCTTAGAGTAAAAAAGCGAGTTAAAAATGCTTAAAAAAATCTAAGTTTGTACTTAGTAACCTAGTTAGTTTGAAATTTGTTAAACATGCGCAGTGTTTACTATTCGTAACGAGACATAGTGAAATCTTCAACACTAAATATATAATGAAACAGCTTCACAGTTTTTTACGCATAGCAGGGTAGTCATTAAGTAGCTAACATGAAAATGTCTCTGTTCCCTACTTTCCGCTCGAAATCGAGACATTCGGATTCGACATTGAATTCAAAATCGAGACAAACTACCACTTACAGTTTATAATTAAATTTTATATTTATGGAAAGTACGTAAAATATTGAATAATAGCGAATCGAAAACAAAAAAGAAGTGTTCAACAGGTACTTATATCACATTTCAATTCAACTAAAGTTGCTTACGAAAGTATATGAAAGGCTCGGTGCGTGAGCAATAATGGTAGAAACTTGGCAGCTAGCTTCTAGAAACCGAAGTGAAATTCAATTGGACTTCACTTTGCCAATCTGAGAAAGGAAATTGTACGACTGAGCAAAAATCAAATTGACTGTGTAATTGTTATTTTGATTTAACATTTAAATCAAAATAACAATTACACAGTCAATGTAATGTAATGTAATTATACTTTTAAAAATTTATTCATACTAAATCTCCCGTTCACGCGTAAACAACGCGTTGCCTAAGGCAACGTGCATGCCACTTCATATAAACGTATATCAAACAGTATAGCGTGTGTTATATTTATTTTATAGATTTAATTTATTTTTTATGCATTATTTTAAAAATAAATTAGAATTCTTTTTCATATTCCTCCCTCCGCATAATTTCGAAAAAGGGGTACAACATCTTTACTTTACGTATTAATATATAGATTGGCTACTAAACAAATTTAGTTCAACAATTCTATATAAACAAGGTTCTAGTGAACTTAGTGCGAGGACAGGACATAGGTGCCAGGTGCCTACCCTGGAAAAAGCTAGAATAGAACAGATATATGTAATCTGTGATAATGAAAAAGAATTCAATAACAATAAAAAAATTGAAAATGGGTTCTTTTGCCAATGTGTTGGTAAAACATAGAAAGCATATAGACGACACGAGAAACCCTTAAAAAAGTGCGTTTCTAAACATAAGCACATTATTTGCAGCATTTATGGCGGCCTCGTGCGGCATGCAATAATGTGAGGTCAGGGAAAAGCTGCGGTGACCCCGGACCTTTTTTACTTCACTTTAGATTGTACTTTGAGTAACAATATATTTAAATACCTATACTTATACGATACAGTACACTTTCACATAAATACAGTAAAACGTCGTTTAAAATTAATAATCCTAATAATGTCTTGGGTATAAATATAATTACTCCCAGATTGGCAATCGAACTAACAACTAATTGTAATTACAGTCAGGCGTTGTCCCACTGCGCCACAATGACCTCAGATTTTATTTAATTATTTTTTAAGGATGAAGTCACAGTAACATCAAGTACTATAATAAAATGTCAAACGGAAAAAAAAACAAATATTATAATTAAGCAGAAAAAACTGCCATTAAAATTTCACCTTATCTCATTTAATAAAGATTGTATCTGTGCTACATGAGCATGTTCAAGTACTTGAATTAACGTATTTAAAACATGTTTTTTGTGATTAAATTCTACTGCAATATACGTTTTAGAGAATAATAGAGACGCCACTAAACTTTCTTTGTTAACAACAATTTGTTTGTATATATCATTTTCATAAACTTTACAGGAGACAGAAAAAAACTGTTTATTTAAAATTAACCATATTTTCTGTGTTGTTACTTGATACGCATAATTAAAATACAACACATAAAACAACGTCATACATATTTGATATTCAAAGCTTATATATGTGTAAAGTATTTTTTTAGCTTTTCGCTTTTTCCCTTATAATAGTAGGCAGAGAGAGACGCTACTCCTCGGTTTGAGCCGGTTTGAGTAGCCAGAGGGATGCCCTCGCGACCGACGACACCCTCTCAAGCAGTCACGTACCGCAGGCACAGAGTACCCTTTTCCCACACCCCCCTGTTGTAACTGTCAAAACCAATAGGGTCAATAGCATTGCACACAAGTTCGAAATAAAAAAGAGAATTCGAAACATTGCGTGTTGAATGGCACAGTGCCGCACATTGTTTTCAAAGTGGAGATATGATAGTAATTTAAATATAATCATTCCTATGAGTTTGAATCGATCCCACTTCCAATAGCGTTCACAGTCAGCCACTGTTCCACTGCGCCACTACGACCTCATGGATATAATAAAGCAAGATAACTTTGTTTTGCAACTTATAATTCACAATACAAATCGTTAACCCGTATCCAAACGCATGCGCCATACTAAGTTTCATCACCTAACTATAGTATAGGCAGGTACATAATATAAAAGCGTGAGTTACTGATCGACTGATATGTGTATATTGTAAGTCGCTTTTAAAACATGTTTCGATAGAATACTTTTATTTACAATCGTCGGTCTTAATTTTTCGAATTCAATCAAATTAAAAGAGCACTACAACTTTACTTGTATGTAACTGTGCTTTTTAGATAATGAATCAAGTGTAGTGTGTAGAGGCCATCGTGGTTGATTAAGACAGCGTCTGATTGTAATCGCGATTGGTTATGGGTTGAATTCATACTCGGAGGCTCGATCGTAATTACATTATTTTCATTTCTCCGCCTTCATTTGGTGAACAAGACAAAGCGCTGCGTTACGATATTTGTGAGAAAGTCAAGTAAGAAGTGTCTTAACACTAGGTTCTATTAACTACCCGGGATAAGGGATAAAGCGGAAGCTGGGAAATAATAATAATATTTAAATGTGTGTGTAATACTTATAATATGGTAATAAAATGGTTAGAAAGATACATACACCTTTAAATGTTAGCAAAAAGCAATGCTTGAAGAAACTTTTTAATGTACATTAAATCACAATAAATAAACTTATTTAATAATAAACAACAGCTGAATGCTAATTGGCGTTCTTAGTAACGGGGTCCCCGTTTCTATTTTCTATTTTAACTCTACGAATAACTTAACTTTATTTTAATAATTATTTGGCTCTTTTACGTTTTAAACTAACTTTATGAACAACAAAAACCTATTTCACATATTATCAACATTTATATAATAACTAATACAACTGTTCAATGTTTTGTATTCCGACCACGCCTGACGTGGAGTATCACATTCCACTTGTGACCTTCTGAGCATTGTACGTGAATGCGTGCTACTACCGTGTGGGTGTATAACCCGGACTTTCAATTTTGCGAATGTAAGCTATGAACGAGATGGTTATGGATTCGATTCCCGCTCAGGGTATTGCTTATATGTATTTTAATTAACTTCTCTGGTAAAACAAAGCGCGGTTTTATGCTTTGCCACTCAAACGAAACAAAGAATGTAGTGTCTTGTCTTGTCTTTTTGGGTCTATATGCAAGAGTTTTGAGTCAAATTAAAAATAAATGTGTATGCACAAGTCAAACAAGGCCATTTCATTCGTAACTATATGACAAATTTTATCGTTGTGACTAGAAATTAAAAAATAAATATATATTTATACTACAATAAATATATATTCGTATACGTCTACATAATATTTCTATAAATATTTACAGACATTATAATCGTTTAAATATAGAGATATAGATAGAGATTATTTCGTACATAAATATGTCTCAAATTGGAAACAAAATGCATTTACTAGGTAAACTTTCTGATCCACTAACACCTAAACAAACAGGCTAGTCAATTCGTAATTATTCATTATAGTTTGCAGCTTCAGGCTTTTTCCCGCATCGCAAGGTAGTCAGAGAAAAACTAGTGTCAAGACACTCCGTTCTACTTTCCGCCCGAAATCGCCACATTGCGATTATGTTAAGTAGCGGAACTCTATGTCTTAGCGCTTTGTCTTAGATACCAGAGCGGAGAAATTAAAATATTTTAAATATAATCTTTCCCCCGAATAGGATTCGAACCTAAAACAGCAGGTGAGTGACAACACTGCGCCACTATGGTCTCTAATTACTAGTCAATATGTATAATTACATATAATATCATAATAATTTGCTTAGTTATATAAAAAATTAATGTTATGCGATTTAAACTTTCTTTAAACAATTCTCAGTATGTATGAAGAATAACTGAATAAAACGTACTGTTTGAACGAAATAAATAAACAAAGGTTAAAACCGTGATCCCTTAGCTAAAATACTTGAAATATTTAATGAAGCGTAAAGACGGTTTGAAGATTTTAGATTCTACATCGAATTGGCAAATTATTATTGTAAGAGAAGATTTGTTGCGTTGATCGTGAGACTTTTGATTTAATATAATAGGTACTTTTTGCTACTCGAATCATTTTTTGTCCTAAAGTTGACATTTTCGATTATATAATATTAAATATAATTTTTATTTATCAGCTATTAAGTTATTCTTACAATATAGGAACACCGTTGTGGCAAAGCGATACGACGGTTTTAGTTTCAAATCCTACTTGGGGTACCATTTATAGTAGTAAGTAACCTTCGTTGCTCCTTATATTACAACAGCAATCTGCTAAGGAAAGGCCCGTCAAAATCGGTCCAGCTGTTCCAAAGATAGATAGACATACAAAACTTGTAAAAAAAAATATTTTGCTATATGTACCGTGTATATACACTTATGCATTAAGTAAAAAGCGTTTATTTTAATATTACAAATAACTTAACTAACAGACACTCCAATTTTATTTATTTGTATAGAAATATAACCAGTTTGGCTTGATGATAAAAATGTTAATAAAGGTGAGGTCTACACAGTTTCTCTAGGCGTACAGAAAGTTCAAAAGAAATGTAGCACAAGATTATTGATTTCGATTGAGATAATGATTTTAACTTTAACTTAGATTCCAAAAATAATCAGGCTCACAAGCAGTACTAAGACTGTTTTCAGTATATTGGCATGTAAGATGGACAGCCGTCTCTGTAAATACAAAAATTTAAATTACTAACATTAGGTTGAGCAATTTTCTACTAACAAAAAAAATATATATTTCAATAGCTTTTCGTTTCTTGTTTTCGAAATTTTAAAAAGCATTTACCCGTTCCTGACCATCAAACCCACAACCCATCGCGATTACAGTCCAGTCCATAGTACAGCGCCACGATGGCCTCTTAAAATTGTTTTAAAGATAATATCTATATATAACAATACAAAATTAACCAAACTAACCCCTCGTCAATGAGAGAAACAAGAAATGCAACAAATAAAAACAAATATATAAAACGCACATAATAAACAAAAGGCAATAATAATTAACTTCAAACATAAATAAATTCCAAGCAGGAATTTTTTCTCATCCTAAACAAGTTGTGGCACTAAAATTTATTACTCATTTGTCAATAAAACCAGATCCGTACGCATACATATTTCATTGTACTTCGAGTTGGAAACGTAACGAAAAGTATATCGCTTTGGGAATTCTAAAAATTATAATGTAGCAATATTGAAATATTTTCTTTAGTTTCAAGTTGTTTCCGCATAGCAGAGTAAGGCAGAGAGAACCTAGTGTCAGGACACTCCATTTCACACTTTCTGGCTGAATTTGTGTCGTCTGACATTGCCTGTTGGGTGGCGGAACTCAACGCCGCGTTTTGTATTGACACCAGAGCGGAGAAATTAAAAAATAATGGGTTTGTCTGTTTGTACACGATAATCTCTGACACTACTGAGTTAACTATCTTTAGTACAGCAATTAGCCCAGGTATAACAATAAGATATAACTATTAATAAAATATGTTCTCATGACGGATTATGAAATCATTTCCTTATTTAATAATGTATGTAAATAATAGTTTAAGCTACTGTAGTATGTCAACGTGGTAAAAGCAGTAAAATTTTGGGTCTAATTTTAAGTGACAACTAGTGAAAAGAAATAGTACAAGCAAGGATTTCACAGTCCACGCAAAAGAAGCTGCGGGTAACAACTAGTTTATACAAATAAATACTTTTTATTACAATTCTTATCTGTCTGTTTGTTGCGGCTAATATCAGATAGCTGATGTAATAAGGAACAACTTAGGCTACTTTTATTTTAGTTTTCGAAGCGGACGCGAAGTCGCGGGCACAACTTGTGAAATATAAAAGGCGTTACAATATTATTTAGTAACCAATATTTTATTGCATTACTGTATTACATACTTATAGCATTAAATTTCACAGTCCTTGATGTCGGTTCCAAGCGGATGCCCGTTTTAGGATACGGTCGCCGATCTACGGTTACATTAGTGAATTTTGCAATGCCGTCACAATTTCCGGCTGGGGACGACACTTAGCGTGAGAAATTACTAAAATAGAGATAGAGTCTAGATTTTTTTTGTGTTAGTTAAAACACAATATCTTGATCTAAGGCGGAGAACGGAGTGTTTTGTCAAAAGTTTGAAGCTGTTATTTTTATGAAAAAGGCACGGACACAAATTCCGCAACATTTGCATTTATAACAAAGCAGTGTGTATTCAAAAGCCATTTTACAACTCCAATTGTATAACGATTTAAAGAAAAATATAGTTGGCATAAATTATATAATACATACATACATAGATTCATATATATGTGTACCTTACCTCATGAGTTATTAATAGTACACTCAGAACCGCACGCAGAGCAGGACCGAGACCTACTTACAGCTACTCACGTTCAATCTTTCGCGAATGGAACAAACATTTGCCCTTTAAAAAGAATTGAATGAAAAATATTTATATTATGTCATCTAAATCAAGTAAAAGCTGTCGCCAATTAGATAAATGAGTAATTTTTTATATAAGTACGTAAAAGTAACAATTATTTATATATTAATAAAAAAAAATATTTAAACATACGTACATGTGTAGTGTATATCGTTAAGTCTTTATTAATAAATAATTAATTTATATATTTTAGTCATTCTTGTCGATATAGAAAAATCTATATTGCACACAAAAAAAAGAAAATAAAGATAGAACTGAACACACACACACACATATATATACAAAACGAATGCAAAAGCGGTCTTATTGCTTTAAGCAATCTCTTACAGAGAACCTTTGGCCGAGACAGAATTAATAGTAAAAAGAAAATGGAAATGAATTTTCTTTATAAACAAAGCGGGTCAATAGTTATGCAGAACATGAATAAAATTTGACGCCGCCAAACATATATAACATTTAATAGTAATCATATTATACTCCTACACTAGGAATCCGCTCGCCGCTTCGCTAGCGTGAACTATAGCTGTTTAGTATTTACGGCGGCTTCTTCGCAAAACAATGAAATTCCTGGAATGTTTTAAACAAAAAAATGGGAGATATAAGTAGCCTATGTTAATCCCAAGACTCTCGAGTATCTCTATATAAAATTTCATGACAATCGGTTCAGAGGTTCGGCCGTGATGCATTTTGATGCCGTGATGCGTGCATTTATATTATTAGTATGGATTACTATAACTACCAGAATGTATACATATTTTTAACTACACGCATTTATCCCGCATAAAATTGTAGGAACTGAGAACCTAGTGTCAAGACACTCCGTTCTCTGTTTCCCACCCAATTTGAAATATTGTGTGTAAAGTGGCGGATCTCAACGCCACGCTTTGTGCTACCAGAAGTATATTATAATAATATTCGCTTTTTAAAATTCATAACATAAAGTTCTCCCACTAAGAACTACAAGAATATATTAGGTCAAAATAATTAATGAAAGCAACTCACAGTGCGTCTGAAGACATTCTAGGAGCAATATTTGTACATGAGCACGAACAATAAGATAAATGCTAAAGCTACTTTGAAACTAAGACGACAATATGTAACTCTGTTATTATATACAAAACAAAAATAAATGTACAGGTGGCGATAAATTCATATTTATACAATTCGAAACATATGTATTTCTTTCAATGTGACAAAATTGAACATATTTTATACGAATATTAATATCAGTATCACAAAAACGTTATTGAATATAAAGTTAAATGACGAGACACATTAAAGATGAAAAATTTAATGGTAGTAGGTTCAAATGTTATTAATTGGAAGGTTTTAATACGATGAATGTATCGAGACATTGCGACGCGGGGCTCAACGCTACATATTGTCTAACTAGAGCCAAGAACTGAAATCAAGATAACAATAATCATTCCCCCGAGTGAGTATCGAATCCACAACCATTTACAAATAAACTAAATTTCACTAATCTGATTAAGCAAATATATTGCTGTGCCGTCCGCAATTCTATGCAATGTCTCTTTATACTTTAAAAAATAATTTGCAGTGTTGTTTTTTCTTTGAAGGTCACTGAGTTTAAATTCACGATATCTTGTTTTGTTGCACTTCATTAATACTTAGTTCGCTATGTTAAATCCTTGTGATTTGTGAATTCGGGTGAATTTTTCACTGTATATGACGTTTTAAGTACCTATTCTTTAAAGATCAAAATTCCTTTTGACATGCCGTAGCGTTTTCAATACGCCTTATCAATACACAATGATAGTTATAAATGGAGATTCAAATTACAAGTAGCACTCAACTCTAACATACAATTAATAAGTAACGTACAATTTGATAAAACACAACCTTGAAAGTTTTCCCAAGGCACTTAATTCCTTGTCCAATATATGCGATAAGAGCAATTAAATATGTGTGATTAAGGTATTATAAAGTAATATTATTGCTAGATTTATCGTTTACTTAGAATTGTTGTAATAATGTAAAAGAGTAAAATAAGGTATACATTTTTTTCATCTATACGTAGAGAGAATCTATAGTTTTCAATTATACATTCTGATTAGAGAGATAAATTGCGAGTTAAATGGTATAACGCATATAACAGACTCCATACTTTGTCTAACATAATTCAGAAAAATATGTGCATAGATATTATTATAAAAAAAGCTGCTTCACGCTTTCTTTTCTCATAAAAGTATAAGTTGATACAACCTAGTGCCAAGACACTTAGTTTTCCACTTTTCACTCGCATTCGTGACATTGCCTGTAGCGGCGGAAGTCATCAATGCGTTGCGAACTATAATAATTTAAAAAATAATCATTTCCCTGATCGCGTTTGTAATCCAATATTGCCTCACTGTGCCACGATGGCGCCAATATGGTATATTTCCCCTACGGAAGTATCCGAACTATAGCAATAAGTCGTCTGCATATAAATGAATATGTAATTTACTGTATAATAAGAAAAAACACATTTTACTACAACATTTTGTCTGGTAAATTGAGTTAAGTCCGTCACTTAACTTGGCGCATAACTGCCTTTGGTTTGTTTCTTTTTTTTGTTCTGAGACAGCACTGGTTACGGTAACTACAGTTTCATTCATTGTACTATTGCGTCAACCATGTTGCGGTGTAAGCTTTTTTTATTATTTATTATCTGTATCTATAAACTTAAAAGTTTCCACTTAAACATTTATTCTGTATATGGTTAGACATAGAGTCTGTTATAAAACACATGTTAAATAAAATCAAATTATGTTAACATTTAAACAAAGATAATCAAAAGGACGCTTTAGAATTCAAAACTAAAACTGCCTACAATTTTTTATTTAATTTTAGTAAAAAACACACAATTGACCCAATATATATTATACAATAGTTATTAAATAACAGCTTTCTCTATTTACGATACTATATCGACCTTGTACTTTCCGATACCTGGTATAGTATTTACGCCCGACAGTCGAGTTTGTGACGTCGATTTTCGTCAGTAGGCACTTGTTTATTTATAAATGGTTATCATAAGAACTGGCGGTCAATGTGGAGCGGTATTTTAAGTACATTGTTTGGCATGGCTGTCATCTCTAGAATATTAATATTAGTACTTTAAATATAATGTACTTGATGACAAAATGGCACAGATTAGAATTGTTTGAATATTTTGTTTCATATGCATAAGCCACCAAGACATCATCGTGGCGCAGTGAGATAGACTGAGAATGTGATTGGTCGTGGGTTCGATCCTCACTCGGGGGAGTGAGAATCTTTTATATGTGAAATATTTTCATTTCCCGCTCTGGTAAGATAAGGCCCAATGTTGAGGTCCATTACTCAACTTGCAGCCTCAGATCGGGGTGGAAAATGGAGAACAGTGTATCTTGACACTAGGTCGTTCCTAACTACAAAACTAAAAGCGTTAAGATGAAAAAAAAATTGTTGCATGTGATAAATAAGACAACAAGTCGACTATTTTAAAAGTATTTGTAAATTCCAAGAACTGTGAAGCAAGTGAACCTAATATCCAACAATTTTACGTGCGACTAAACAGAAACAATTACCGGGCTTTCGGCCACCTGCCCTCAGTTACGGTCTATAAAATAAAAAAAAATATTGTCGGTCATTCTTTCCAGTTCCAAAATTTAAAAAAAAACAATTTTAACGAGATGTCACGTTGTCATTGCCAAGAAGCCATATGTACCAGGTTTGTTTTATTACTCGTTGTATATGACGACCCAATTTACAGTATTGATTACATAAATAGTTTCAACGCATCGACAATTTATTTATTATTAGTTTTATATTTCAATTTCTTTAACAAATTAAAATGTTTAAATTCATTTACACTTTCATTACTTTGGCGTTATTAGCCAAATTGGCCATTAATGAACCAGAAATATGTAAATTAAAAATATATGTTACTTTAAATGTAAAAGTGAACGCCTTGCTATTTACTGCCTTAACGTTTTTATAATTGTGTTTCACTTAATTACTATCAAACCAAGAGATATTCATGAAAGACAGGTAAATCAGAATAATAGTTAAAAGCTATTTGTATACCCCTTTTTTACGCTTTAATAATAAACTATTAATAATAATATTTGTTTCATATATAATTATAAAGATAAGAGAAAAAATATAACCATGTAGTCAGTAGTCGCCCGCAACTTCATTTGCATAGACTTTAAGACTTTTAACTTTCTTAGTATTGGCAGTAAAATGTAAAATCCTAGTATTATTACGTTCTCATTAAAACTTCGGGATATCTCAGGTAAGTAAGGTAAAATACCTAAAATCTCTCAGGTAAGTAAGGTAAAATACCTAAAATCTACAATGAACCTACATGAGAGATTTCGGTAGCTCAGTGTGTTTTGAATGAACGAAACAGTTTTTATAATTTTTTATAATTTAAGACACATTTTACTAAATAGAATTTTATTATCTACCTTGTGAAAAATCTACTTAATATAAAAACTTTAATACATTTATTTTTTCAGCTTCGTGGTTTATCTCGCATACTCTGACATAGCTATGTCAGAGAGAAACTAGTGTCAAGACACTCTGTTCTCCACTTTCCACCCGAAATCGAGACATTGCGTGTTGAGTGGCAAAACTCGCCGCGTTATGTTTGTAATTACTAGAGCGGAGAAATGAAAATATTTTATATATTATCATTCTTCCGAGAGGGGAACCGAACCCAAAATAGTCGACGCTGTCCCACTGCGCTAGGCCTCACTTTAATAGATAACCTAAAGAATCATCATAATCAATTTATTCCTAGAGAATAACGTCAGTAATGTAGTCTACTTCCGGAGTTCATATATATTTTATGCCTTGAATACAATTAATAGTATTTGTGTTGACTTCAAATATCAAAAGATCTTATATTTACAGGTTGGAGGCCATTAATTGTATAAATAAACACGCTAACAAGAAATTCTTAAGACGCCTTATTAAAATAAAGTGGTGGTGCAGCTCTAACGACTATACTTCTCTGTATAGTTGAGTAATAGTTTCTCGTCGGCTCTTCTCAGCAGAACTGCTTCCCGAGCCTCTGTTCATTCAACGATTCAAAAGTGCTTTCAAAATTCTATTTGCATAAAGGATAATTTGAATTTAACTACATCACAATAAATAAATGGCGTTATACTTAGAAATAAGAAATATATAAAAAACAGAATAATTAGATTTTTTGTTACAACAGGCATCGGACTACTGTAAAGTAAATTGTACAAAATCGCGAAATCCTTCATGTTGATTTGCTATAGTTTTCTTATTATACTTTACTGTACTGTACTTTAACGACTTATTTCTATTTATGCAAAATTATATAAGCGATATCCTTCAATTTTAATTAGAGAATAGTCATCTATATTAACTTTATATTTTACCCGGAAATTGTCTTAAAGTAAAATGTTAAAAAAAATCATATTTATAACTCGATTTACTAAAATAAATAATTATTTTATTTACAATTAAATATGTAATATTTATTTAAATCAAATTATATTCATGCTGATATAATCAGGTATATCTTTAGTTACAATATAAGCATTTTAAGTGGTTTCAAATCAGGCAAGACGATGCAGTGCGCTGAGCGTCTTACACAACTACGAGTATAATTGACTCCCCATTACTCCATGTAACTTCCGTGAAAGAAAACGGCTTAATTGTAACACTTTCACTCGAATTTATAAATTTCACATCGGTCTTTTACAGATTGACGATATTTTAATAATAAATAAATCGACTTATTTAAAAATTCTTTGAGAGGTATTTATTAAATGCTGTTGTAACTCCGTAGGAATTGATTAGTAAGGTACTCTTCTGGACAAGATAACTGATTTTTATGGTATATTTCGTAAAAGCTTCGACTTAAATTAAACTTTTGAAAGATTGATGAAATTTTTATTTATCTTACCAAAATTAACGCTTATCTAATAAAAATTATATAAAAATCTTGAGACTTGAGGTGACTGACGTGACTTGAGCAAAAAATATTATTTTAGAATTGCGGTTGGCACGGTTAATACGTGTATTATAATTTAAATTAAACAATCAACGATTTTAAAACGATCGACGTAATGAACATCGAAACTATACAAATTTTATATAATTTCTATACTTAATGTTTAATGTCTAAGTTGTTGTATGTTTAGGTCTAATGTTTAACACTTTTAAAAATGTATGTATTCATTTCAGATTCAGGAATCAGAATTTGCTTAAAACAAAGCCCTATCAAATCATTTTTATAGCTTTTTCCATTCGGAGAAATAAACAGACAGATAAAGTTATATATTTTACTATTGGTAGAGGATTATTTTTTATCAGCATCTATCACAAAATATTCAAACTAATAAAACAATATATATATATATTAAATTCTACATATAACAATACAACAATAACATATCATTAAAAGGCTTCATATCTGTATATGATATTTGTTACATTTTAAACCTTTTATGCGGCATTACATAACATACTTAGACAGACTGATGACTGAGAAATTTATTCTATGTGAATACAATACCTACTCTTGGAGTGCCCGCGAGCTGACGCCATAGTTGGTTCAATTGATACAGCCGACATGAATGGTTGAAATAAGACCTTGTAAGACAACTTCTTTGACGTGGAAACAGCTAGTAATTTTGTGTTATAAAGATTTTGTTTCTTTCTTTTAGATCTTCATATTAATAAATCATAAGGTCATCATATCATGTAGTTAGTGCACGTCAATAGGATGAGTGTTAAAAATATGGTAAGAAAAATATATTGCGCAAAGGTAAGCGGTAACTGAGGTAGGGAAGACTTCGGTTGACCTTCGAGAACATAGTGTTGACAGTTGTCGCCCAGTTGGGCGAGAGTTACGTAAGTATGAGGACACCCCGGAGGTCATGTATGAAGATGGTTAATGAAAGCGGACGAGTCGAAAGAAGTCCCCGATAAAAAGTATAGCGTCATGCTGTCTGTACATGGTAGATATATGAAACAATATATGATTTGGGGCTTTTATCAATATATATGAACCCAAAACAGTGCTTTTTAAATTTCTTTTATATTTGTCCGTTTATATGTGCGTTTGTGCGATGTAATCTACGAAACGCTTAGCCGATTTAAATACTATTTTGACTATTGTATTTTGGTAAACTTCCCTTAATATTTAGTGTTTCAATCGGTAAACAAAAAAATTAAAAGCTAAATTATAAATTTAAGCAACGTTTGTAATAAGAGGTAGATATAACGCGGGCGGGCGCAAAAACGAAAAATAGTTTAGTCGTGTAGGCGAAGCCGCAGGCGCGTTGCTAGTGACAAGTATACTAATAAAAAAACTAAAAGAAACATGCTTTAAATTATTATCCAGTCCTTGTATTGTGACCGAACACGTGTACCATTTTTCAAGCAAATCGACCATCAAGAATGGGGTCAAAATAGCGTTGCAAGAATTTCTTATTGAATGATAGGTATATACATTTCAACCTTATAAAAGCATATTCACTATATGCAGGGAACAGTTCTTGCGAACAAAATAAAAGAAATATCGTCGATTCCGTTTCCATGTATTATACTGTATATGAAACGCAAAAACTAAAACGTTAGATAAGATTTCTCACGCGACAAACGATTTATAGGAAAGAAAATGTGGTAAGTACACATGACTTTTCTCCTCATAACAACGATTGCAATCTAATCGCTGTTTCGTAATTCCCTTATCCGTTACGTATTATGATAAGTTTTTTTAAAATATCTTAAATATTCTTTAATATGTACAAAAGTACAAATGTAAGTTTGTAAAATTACTTCGCTGAGTTTCGACGATTAACTTAGACCTATTTTTAGATATATTTATATATTTAACGCTAACTACAATTCATTGTTTTAATTGTACATATAACAATGTTTAATTACGCCTAACCTAACACGCAGTGGCTGTATTGAGACGAAAGGTGGAGAACAAAATGTCTTATCAATAGAGTGTATATATTTATTCTACAAAACGTAACGATTCAACGAAATATAAACTTATTGTATCTATGCGAACATCAGCAAAATATTAATTTTATCTATTTAAATATGCGTTGCCTTAGCACTTTATGAAAAGTGTATGTCTACATGGCAGCATGTGTAATATTTATTTTATAAATTTTATTATTATACAAAATATTGATATTCTACACTCCATTTCCATACATAAGCTTTAAGCGTGCCAAATTTCATACTCTTCTGTCCGCATACTTAAATACATACACATACTCATACTTTTCCTTCACGTATTAATATAATGATGAAATATATATAAATATATACGTATACTATATGTATACGCATACTATATATATACGTATATTATACATATACGAATTCGGACACGTGTCAGTTCGTACGTGTTTAATAACGCTTCTAATGTGAGAGGGCAGTGAATAAAAGCTCCACACATGAGAATATTTATATTTAATTGTCTGTAAATTGCTCCACTTTTTGCCCAAAATCGAGACAATGCGTGGTGACTGGCGTAACTCAACGCAGCCCTTTGCCTAAGGTACGAGAGCAGAGAAATAAAAATATAAATACAAATATAAATACCCACAAGCAATCGCGTTTACAGTCAAACGTTGTCACGCTTGCTCCACGATAGAATCTTTATTATTAATATATCTTATTTTAATTTTATCTTATACACGTTCCATATTGTGACATGAGCTATGGAAGCTACATTTCACTCTTCGCCTATTTAAAGAACCCAACAACAATTTCTAGTGTTAATATATTTATGATATAAATTTAAATAAATGTTTAGTGTGATTTAAACTTAGTACCATTATGTGCGCTACAATCACTATTGCAAAACCAGTATGACATCGAATAATTGAGATTGTGTACCAATAAAAAAATAACATTATATAAAATTAACTAAAAATATCAGCGTTTTTATACCGTTTGCATTTGAATGACCATAAGATTATCAAATTAGGTTCGACTTGAATCGACTCAGATGTTAGTAGCTATACATACCTATGACTCAACTAGTATTCTTAGTGACTACCAAACCATATTAATACAGTCAACTTCCGATTACTCATAATCGGGGTATACGCTACTCTTAAAGAAAGCAAACCCCTAAAATAATTTATAAATAAGTAATATTTAAATAAAATATGATACTTAAAAAAATTGGTGAGGCCATCGTGGCTCAGTGTCACTGTCTACGCTATGGTTGTGGGTTCGATTCCCACTTACCGGAATGGTTATATTTACATTTTTTCATTACTCCGCTTTAGTGACGAGACACAGCGCAGCGTTGGGTTCCGCCACTCAACACGCAATGTCATGGTACGGGTGGAAAGTCGAGAACGAGGTGTCTTGACACTAGGTTATCTCTGCAGTATATAATAATTCAGTAATACGTTTGTAATATGAGTATGTATATTTATCGACCGAACAAAACTCCAACAAAATTTAATACAGTTGAAGCACTCACTGTATAAGGTTAATAAATGCATTTCTTTGTTGCCTCTCGGCTACAGAGTTCCCTCTTCAAGAATAAATCTAAAATAACCAGCTTGTTTTTCTTAGAAGCGCTTTAAAGTACATTGGTTTATATCTTGTGTACGTAGTACTCACAACATTATTTATTGCTGCAGCGGTATTGTTTAAACAACTCCAATGCTATGATCGTTGCCAGACATACATTTATAACATACAGAAAGTTCTCAAGTTTGAATATATGCTAAAAGATAATGATATTGTAAAAATAGTGAGATATGGATTAAAACAAAGTGAATTGTAAAGAAAAAAAATGATATAAAACCAACAACCTACAGGAATAGACAGCCAACTCCTAAATGCGTCATATTATTCTTACAGAATAAAGAAAACTATATTGAAAGTTATTAGGTGGTTAAAGTATTGATTTACATATTTATTCATAAAGTCTGAGAGAACCTAGTGTCAAGACACTCTGTTTTCCGCCCGAAGCCGAAACATTGCGTGATTAGTGGCGGAACCCAACGCCGCGCTTTGACTTAGGTACCAGATCAGAGATATGGAAATATTTTAAATATATATAATTCCCCGTCGTAATTCCGAGTGTAACAACTAATCTCGTTTACAGTCAAACGCTGTACCACTGCGCCACGATGGCATCATATATTCCTTGACACTCCTTCATTTATTCATAGTTGAGTCATTAACTATTTATCGTAAACTATAATTATATTTTAGGTGTAGCGTATCGCTAACCATTTAGATATCTTTATGACCCAAACTCTTTATTGTTATGTCATGGTTTTGATTATTATCTTCATGCATTTCCTGCATATTTGTGATAAGACCATCTATTGATAAGTTCATTAGTCATTAATTTTTGACTATTAAGAGCTGCTGTGTGCGGAAACCAACGCCCATATGGTCTAACTTTAATCAAACCAAGGAAATAAAAATATTTCACGATGTTAAACAAACTGTAAATTCAATCGACTGAGATTTAAACCCACTTAATTTTATTATATCATCAAAAAAAAGGATGCGGGCATTGTTGCGATAAGTGCATGCAGAAAAGAATGCGCTATTGTTTAGTTAGCACAATGGGAAGTAGAAGCGATGCAATATTTAGTATAAAAGAATGTAGTTTTAGACCTATGTTTGAAGTCAAAAGTACTTGCCATGTATGGTTGGTAAAGAAATTAAAAAAAAATTGGTTCTCACACTAAGTTCTCACTTAGTGTGAGAATCTAACCTGCTATACGAAAAATTGCGTGAAGATGCGAAAACAATCAGGCTTCAAATCATTTAAAGTAAATATTCAGGCTTAAAAATATTTTTTTATTAAGAAGTTAGTAAATAAAATACAGCTAGTATAGACAGGCAAATATTACTATGTGTTAGTTTAAAGTGTAAGGAGTCAGTAACGTCAGTATGCAATTAAAGTTAAATAGCATATCCTTTAACTTTACGTTTTTCTCGCAAAGGTAGAAAGAGTAGATTCAGTGTCAAGCTTTCACCACATTCCACCCGAGCTCGAGACATTGCGTTTTGAGTGGCAGAACTCAACGCCACGCTTTATCTTGCCAGAGCGGAGAAATAGCAGAAAGTTAAATATTCCTCCGAGAAGGATCGAACACAGAACCTGCGCTGCGCCACGATTTCTTCCCTAATATATATGTCAAATATTACAATACATAACAATTTAATTT
The DNA here is from genome assembly GCA_038994665.1 of Podotricha telesiphe. NCBI lineage: Eukaryota > Metazoa > Arthropoda > Insecta > Lepidoptera > Nymphalidae > Podotricha > Podotricha telesiphe. The sequence continues at coordinate 56,800 of JAOYRR010000217.1, read as the reverse complement.
ACCAAATCATGTTGAAAAGCCACAAAAACTAAGATAGTAAAAGGAAACACATTAACAATATATGTAATTCAAAACATCACGCTTCGCAGATGAGGTCATCTTGAAAATATATTAACCTTAGCTTCGTAAGGAATTTGATACAACAAAAACTAAACTAAAACATATTTGGGGCACGATCGTCTATCTCGATTGAGCTATTCAGGCATAATGGGGTCGTGAGTAAAAGCTTTTGGATTATCAATCTTTTGATTCGAAATATTTATTTCTCCTTATATTATATATCAAGATCTTGGAGCCATCGTGGCGCAGTGGTACGGCGTCTAAATGTAAAGGCGGTTGTGGGTTCAATTCCCACTCGGGAAAAGGGTTGTATTTGGAATATTTTTAGTTCTCCGCTTTGGTACCTAAGACAAAGAACGGCGATTGGAGCTTGAAAATCAATATTATATCAATTATGAGTTTTTCACTGCTACTTATACAAGGCCGTTCAACGTTCAAAAATAAAAAAAAATCAAGGACACCCCGCTTCCTCTTAGAGTTTACTGAGTTGAATGGCCCTATGTAATATACTTAAATAGGTATAACAAATAATATTTCATGTATACTGAAACTGCAGCCATATCCTATGCAAATGGCAAATAACTTAATAAATCACTTATTTCTGTCAAAACATATTATAAAATCTTTCACAGCAGACAATTATGACTTAATATGCTCGGAATGATGACTTCGAACAATATTCATAAACAAATGAGGCATAAAGTATGCGTAGTAAGACATTAGTCATAGCTTCCACACAATGGTACTAATTACAGCACTTTAACTGAAGCATCAATTAAAATCTTATCTAACTAGAGCTATTTGCCAGATAAATATTTAATTGAATTCTCAAAATTGGATTTTTTTTGGAGAGAACAAGAGACTATGTTATCCACTTTCCGCCTTAACTCGAGACTGTGCGTGTTGAGTGGCGGATCTCAACACCGCACTTTGCTTTTTCACTGGAATAATTAAAATATAATCATTTCACGCTCCGGGAATCGAACCCACTGCCATCACATATATAATTGGTCGGACGCTGTCCCACGGCGCCACGATGACCTACAATATAAAGAATTTTCTCTATATAAATAGTCTAGTTAATTCCATAGTACCAAAGTAGTATAAAATGTAGAACATTGACATTTTTCCAATTGGCCCGAAGACAACTTAGATGTGAATGAAAGGAAACCTTGGTCGTAATTAACGGCTGAGCCGACGCCTCATGGGCAATATGACAATGTTACATCGCCAAGGCGAAGCGACTACATTGCCCATGTTTTCTATCGATAGAATATAGCTATTATATACTGTATAGTAATTAAAAAAAAATAAGTTATCTAAATAATTATTAGATTTCTTTAAGTCAGACAGTATTTTTGCCATATTTAAGTCCAATTGGCCGCAACTAAAATATATATACACACTTCATTAAGAAACATAATTACTCTTATTTATAACAAAAATCACAAAGACAGTACTATAAAAATGTTATTAAACTACATGTGCCTAGAAAAGCTTTTAGTGACGTCACTATGCCAAAATAAACTTAATTTTATTGCCGAAGCAGGCATGAGAAGAAGTTTACTATGTTTTAACTTAGAGATCTTTCCAATATTAAAAAAAAATTGTATAACTTTAGCTTTATACAACTTCTGTATAATTTAATGACCAGATAATATTTTTTTTTTCTTTATACATCTTTCAAAAAATTTTATTAAAAAAAAAACAATAAAATAATACTGATTCTTATTAAAAAAAACACAATCAAAATGCCAAAAACCAAAAAAAAAACTAAAAATAATCAACAACTACATAATTAATAACTACATTTTCAGAATTTATATACAACTAAGCTTAACAAAAATATGAATGGCTTGAGGTTAATTTGTTAAGGATTTCTTACTTTACAAAATATCTTTTTTAGGTTAGCTTTATAGGAATGTAGCGAGTCATTAAATATATCAAGGTTAGAATTTTTTGCTAATATATTATAAAGATTTCCCATTCTATTAAGTGGTGCGTTTGAATTTGTGCGATGAGATAGTTTGAAGGTATTATAATGCTGTAACAAGTCATCACAATTCCGAAGTTCATTAGTGATACAATCTCTATGCAATAAAATTTTTTAAGTTTTCTTTTGTATTCTTTCTAACCTATTTTTATGTGATTTGTAACATGGATTCCAAGCCACTGAACAATATTCTAATTGACTTCTAAGTAACGAATATATAACATCATAACTGTACTGGATTTTTTAAAAACCTTAGTAGACCTTATAATAAACCCTAATGTTCTTAATGATTTTCCTATGATATCATCAATATATGTGGAATGAAACTCATCTTTACATCAACTTTAATGCTTAGTTGAGTAACTATTTTAATGAGACAAGCATCCACCGTATAATTATATTTAATGTCAAATGTTTTTCTACTAAATGTTATGCGTTGAAATTTTTGGTTATTCAAATTCATACTATTCACATTTCATTATACTACAAGTCTGTCTAAATCTTGTTGCAAGAGATTAAGAGTCTTTTTCTGTTTCAATTTGTTTATAAATTTTAAGATCATCTGCATATATCAAGAATGCACTGTGGTGTAAACACATGAACACATAATTGAAAAAGTTAAATAAGACAGGGCCAAGTTTTGATCCCTGTGGCACTCTTGAATGTAAAAAAAATAGTCTTGACTCATATCCTCCCAATACTACACTCATTTGTCTATTTTGTAAATAGCTTTCTACTAACCTTAACAATTTCCCATGTATTTAATATTCATTAAGTTTGACTAATAAAAGCTTGTGATTTACTACATCAAACGCTTTAAATCTGTATATATACAATGAACTTGCTTATTGGAGTCTAATGATATTATTATATCCTGTACAAAAGATAAATTTGTTAAAGTAGATCTATTTCTTACAAAACCATGTTGTCTATCTGATAGCATGGGTTTCATGTGCCAAGTAAGGTAAACAAGTGACTAATTGTGACTCAAAAATTTTTGCAAACACTGATAAAATACTGATTAGTCTATAATTTTCAATGCATTTTTTTCTCCATTTTTGAAAACGGGAACAATTCTAGTCTTTTTCCAGTACGAAGGAAATTTACCATTTTCTCTAGATTTACAATATACGAGTATGAGATAAAGTTGCAGTTCGCAGTTTTTTTGATAAAAATTTGAGGTATATTATCGGGTCCTGCTCCTTTTTTTATATCAAGAGATTTAAATATACTTAAAATTTCAGATTCACTTATGCTAATCTTTGCTATAAATGAGTTACTCGTATTGATACCTTGCCTTGAAAAATAGTTTGCAAATTGATCACAAATATTATCTCCGTCTGTATAATCAGTCATCCAACTTCATTAAAGCCGGATAATCACAGTTGTTGTTACGAAGATTTTTAATATAACTATAAAAATACTTTAGATTTATATTTATGTTTAATTCTACGCTATCCACGTACTTTTTGTAAACAATATCTATAAGGTACTAGCATCTATCCCTGAGTATTTTGAATTCAATCTCATCAAGAAGATAACCAAACTTTTTAAATAACATTCTATATTTATTTTTTTCTTTTAAATGTTTTTAGGTTATATGAGTACCAGATCGGATATTTATTATTATAATATTTAATATATTGTTTTTTTTTATACGTACTTCTCTATTATTCTATGTAATTCAGAATAGAACGTTTTGACCATATCATCTACATCATTACAATTATTAAACAATACGTCCCAGAAATTCTGAATTTGTTTGTTCAATATTTTATAATCTGCTTTCACAAATTTCAATTTGCTAAAAGTACTCGGTTCTAAAAATAATTCTACTGATTTCAGTTTTATTACTAGATCTAACGGCGGATGATATTTATCTATAAGGTAAATATAAGTTTCACCATACTTGTAAAAATTAAGTCCAATTCTTTACCAAAAACATTATTAACAATATTACATTGTGAAAAATTTGTAAGGGACATAACATCTTTAATTAAGGAACCAACAGATGAATTATTGTTTTTCATCTTATATTTAGTAGGTACTTTACTATCGAATACCAATGTAAGGATGGTATATTGAAGTCACCAATTACTAAGGTTGTGGATTGTTTAATAAGTAGGTTTTCTACATTTTCTACAATGGTCTTTAGTTCATCATATTTAAGGGGCGACGGAATATATAACGCGCATATTGAAATAGTTGCTGAACCAATTACTAAATTTACCCACAAATCTTCATGTCATCAATGTCAATCAGTCTATAACTTTTAATTTTATTTAAGACTTCTATAAGGACACTTCCACCTTTACTTTTTGTGAAATTGGTAGATTCTCTATCCCTTCTATATACAACATCTATCATCTATGAACTCTTCATTATTAATACTACTATTAAACCATGTTTCTGTAAAGATAATTACATCAAAGTTATCATTAAGTATAGGTAGGTAGGTTTCATTTGTCCTAATACCTCTCACATTCTTGTACAAAATTCTAAAAACACTCAACATTAAGCAAAAGAAAAAACTAGTAATATAATAAAATATATAATTTTTATTGCTCGCTCGAGTGGACGTTTGCTCGTTTCTCATCGTATAATTTCTACTAAAAATATTGGCTGGTTCTCCAAGCCTACCATTACTAAATAAAGTAAGTAACAAAAAACATTTGTAGAAAACGTATAAAATTAGGAAGAGAAATGCGTGGGTTCGGATTCCGATACGTTAAAATTTTATAAATTCTCTAAAAATGTTTCTCATATAAGAATAAAACTTTAAGCTTAGTAATTGTAAGGAATACGTTAAAATTAATAATTGTAAGGAATACAAAGTTTTGTCCTTGAATTAAAACAACCACCTGTATAAAAATATTTTTTTTTTTCGCTAGAAGATATTTACATTTTACAGGCAAATCCTGTTCCATATTTATACAGGCAAAAAGCCAATACGTTCGCGAACAAAGCCAAACTATCCGCATAACTTTTTACAGACGAAATCCTTCAACTAAAATATCCTTGAAACACAGAATACTCTATATCGAATATCTTAAGGGAAGGCTACTTTAATATATACTATACTAGGAATGCACGATATATATCGATATTTCATAAAATATCGATTTATGGTCTCGATATATTGCTTCAACTCGATATTATCGATATGTAGAATATATATATTATGAGATATATCACGAGAAATTAAATTGACATTCAATTCCTTTTCTTACTAAATTTACTTCATTAAATATTTACAGTTGACAACTTGAGTGAAAATAAAATGTAAAAGACCGAATTATTGAAAACTAGCTTTCGCTATAACAAAATACAAAAACACGAGGTACTACTCTCCGTTGGTAAAAATAATAGTAAAAAATATAATCTGTCACATGTATTATGTATGTAATTTGTGTTTTTACGATATATCATAAAGTATCGATATAACACTACGATATAAAAATAATGTACTTCATAAAGTCGACCGATCGATTTCTCCTTTATAATTTCTTGAAGTATGCTAAACGTTTATAATATAGCAACATAAGAAAGAAAATCTTCGTTTAACCAGACGTTTTTTTTTTTAATATTCTTGAACTCAATACCATCGAGTCTACAATGAAACTTGTCAACTTCAATCTTCAATCATCAACTTTAAAATTCCACACTAATTTCATCGAAAATAAAGTAACGGGAGGAGGCGAGTGCATCAAAACACTGGCACGAACGCATCTGTAGTAAACGTTTGTGGAAGTTATCATACAAAGGCAAGTCGCGTCAGTTGGGTAGCGTTGCCTCGGCGAGCAGGTTTTTCCAGTATCAGGCTTAGGTTAGCCATTTTACGTTACGTCTGCTTAATTTTATAGCACATTGTTCCAAGAAACTCGTTCTTGTTGGATTTATTTTTATTTTCCACGCGGCCAATTAAGTTGGTTTCGAGTTTATGGTGGAATATAGTAATACCCTTTCTCGTGTAAGAGCTACAGCCGTAATTTGAACTAAAACTTTTATATTGCGCAGAGTCGCGCAGTGAATGTAAATGCGATCCTACTCGGGTGAATGATTTCTTTTAATTATTTTCATTTCCCTGCTCCAATAAGGCAATGCTTAGCTTTAAGTTCTACCAATCAACACGCAATGCCTAAAATCAAGCTGGAAGCGGTGGACGGAATCGGCGAAGTGTCTTTTATTAACGGATCTAAAAGCTTTCACTTCTACTTACGTGCTTATTTATGATTATTCTATTTGTATTGCATTTTGCTTCACGCATTTCCGATACGATGTGGGTAGTGATAAGTCAATCTGTTTTCCGCTCTCCGCCCCTTTAACTATGTTCTAAGTGTGATAAGTTATTTTTTTTTTATAAAAACGCTTTCGTACTCAGTACCCACAAATATCACAAGTACAGTCAGATATACTTATCCACTGCACCACGATGCCGTAATTTGAATTTGAATTTTTTTACGAAAATGCTTCCGAAAATTCTAAACAGCCGCAATTCACGCGGACGAAGCCGCAAGTGGGTCGCTAATATATTATGTCCACAATTGTTATATATAAAATTTTTAATTAATTATTCTCTTAAATTAGTAAAAATAATTATAAAATGCACTCTTCCATTTTACTTGAGTCATATACATAAGTATGGATGTATATATTTTTGCAGCCGTTAAATTCATAAATTAAAAAAAATATACGATTAACAGTTCTATCAAAAAGGTTAAATCAATACTAAGAAACTCAATTCCCACAAGATAATTATATACCATTTTATGTAATATACACATACTACTGTGAAACAAAGAAAATCTGCTTGTAACATTTTAAGGCTCAAACATTGCGTTGTTATATAATAATAGTAGTTTTATGCTTTGTCATTAAATTTAAAGTATATTGTCTGAGAATAATTCCTCAGATTTTAAATTGTTGTAGATAATAAAATGATGTTAAAACCATGTTTATTACGCTAAAAATGCGCATGAACACTCACCTCCACTGTCCGAACACCTCTCTAACTAAACACAATTGAAAAGATTCTACTAATGCCGACTACGAAACGCGTGCTAAAAATTAATTGATAACAGTTCTAGAAATTCATTGATAACAGTTCTAGAAATGAACTGATAACAGTTCTAGAGTTCGATCTCCGCGGAAAGTAGAGTTGTTTTAAAGAAATAGCAAAGTGAGTGACGATAATCAATGTTATTTACTAAATAAAAAGAAGATTTAATTGAAAATATTGAAATAATATGGTTTATAAATACATATAACTATATTTATATTGCTTATGAATTCAATACACGATAAAATAGGTATATGATAACATATACTCGTAGCGTATCATCTGGCGGATGACATACGATAAAAATATTTAAAATATATTACATGTATATTTTTCATATACACCATACATATAAATAATAATTAGTAATTTATTAATTCTTTGTAATATAAGTTAATTAAACTTCAAACCTATAGGTTATATAAAATGACATGAAAAATTACAATTCTGGTAGTAGCGATATGACTTGCAAAGAAACGTACTAAATTATGAATAATTAGCCTTGGGAAGTTGAACCTATAATAACCACAAACTTAATAACATTTTTTTTGTATTAAACACAATCATAAATTTCTCTATGAAGATTAGATCAATGTTACAATCACTAAAAGTACGAAAAAGGTTAAAAATTTAAAGTTAAATATAATATAAAAATAACTTTCTTAAAAAAATAACTTTCCAATAATATATATCCTATCCAACTAAACTAAACTTCTAATCTCGAACGTCACGCACCACTGCTAAGGTAATGTAAAAGGGTTGCCGATTTATATATTTATCGTGAGACTATTTTTATTCTTGTAACAATTAGATTAAAAAGTAGTAAAGATCAATTTTTAATGGAAGGTCTATTGTTTTCCTTTTAGTTTGCTTTCATGGTCTACTTTTAAATAAAATGACATAATTAATATTGTTTTGTAAAAAGAATAATTTTATTTTAAACAACCAGATATTAAGTTAATTCGACTTTTGGTCTAACTAGTTATTTTTATATTTTGTGAAAAAAATACAATCACTATATAGGCTATTGATGCAATAAATTACGGCTTCTCTTTTAATAAATTAAATTAATTACGAGATTAAGGGACGAAAACATTCAAAAGCAAATATTTAAACAAAAAAGGAATAGGTATAATAATGTTATAGGAAAAATTAATATAATATAATAAATATAATAATTTTATTCTTTTTATATTATTTATTTTATGGCAGTGTCCACTTACATAATAACTGCCACACACTTCCTATATGACATAATTTTAACAAAACTTTTATAGCGCGACATTTAAAAAAGTACATAAATGCGGTTAAACAATTTTTTAATGCTCTTGAAGTGTTTGACGTTTTGAACCCCGCAAACATACAAAATATATGTGTTTATATTTAAAAAAGAAGTATAGTATACTAACTTCTCGCTTTTAACTGCATTTCATGATTTACAGAGAGAATCTAGATTCAATACCCTCCGTTCCTCACTTTTCGCCCGAATTTGAGATATTGCTGGTAAAGTGGCGGAAATTAACGACACGGTTTGCCTACCAGAGTGGAGAAATAAAAGTAATTTAAATATAATCATTCCTTCAGGCGCTGCCCACTGTGGGCAGGATGGTCTTTAAAATGTTATCTATTTTAATATAAATGTTAGCCTTAGTGCCATCGGACTGAACTTGCCTACAAATTTAAACCGTTATAGGTACCTATGGGTTATGCCCATCTCACTCCCGCTTACGTATACTAAACCATTGGTTTCTTTGTTTGTTTGTATTGAGATTCGAAAACCTGTTTACATGTTTAAAACGATCTAAATAGCAAATTTCAAATAAAGTCAAGGATAAATTTGAACATATCTTTCTAACAAATTAAAATGTGGTTTTACTAATGATCAAGAAGCTAAATAAATAAAAACGTATATAATTGTTGAACATTAACATTAATTACAAAAACATCCGTATGTGACATTTGATATCTAATCATTTTATCTGAACTCGCTACCCTGGACACAATAAACACTGCCACTGTCGTATCGCTTATAATACGAGTACTCGTACAACACATAAACAAGTATAACAGCAAACAAATATATAAATATGATAGTTTTATTTAAATATACATACATATATATTGTACGTTTATTTCGATACTAGAGGCCTAACTCAATATTCATAACATATAAGGACTATTGGTAATGATACCGTGGACTTGACGCAGTGCGCATGCAAAACAATTTGCGAGTCACCTAATAACAGTCAGTTACATTCCGCGCCTCTTAACAATCGGCAGAGGAATGTCAGAAAAATATATATATAAAAGTCAGATATACATTATTTTATAATTTAGAAGAAAATTATCCAAAGACTGGTTCGCACAGTGTAATCTGCAATTAGCCTGTATATCGTCTGTTTTTTCTAATACAAACAGTTAATATTTGCTACCATACACAGGACTAACGGTACACCAGCAAGCGAGAGAAAGCGTAGAGGATTCCATTCGAGTGAAAGCACGACGCCAGTGTAGACGCGATATCGATATAACCTCAAAATGTTTCTGATAACATCAATAACAATATTATCAGTGTCTCTTGGTGTATACTGCTACATGAATCGACAGAAGAAGTTTAAATATATATTAAGAGATTTAATAATCGCCTTGGATATGCAAGGGGCGGGAGCTGGTGGTTTGATAGATGACTGGATAAGTGTTTGTAAAAACAAGACAGTATTGCCAGATGCGAGCAATAAAGTCGCCGTTATAACGGGAGGAGCCCGCGGCATCGGCCTAGAAGTCGTTAGAGGACTTTTAAAAGCAAATGTGACTGTTGTTATGGGTGTGAGAAATCCCAATGCTGTTAAGTCCATGATGGAAACAATGGAGAATGGTGATAAAATCCGTGCATATCCGTTAGACTTAATGTCTTTGAAATCTGTTAAAGAATTTTCAGAAAAAGTATTAGAGGCATTTACAGAAATCCATTTACTAGTCAATAACGCCGGAATAATGTTTGGAGATTATAAACTGACTGAGGATAATGTTGAAATGCAATTTGCTGTAAATCACTTAAGTCACTTTTATTTGACACATTTATTATTGCCAACATTAAAAAATACTGGGAAAGTTGCTGAACCAGCTAGAATAGTGAATGTTTCTTCATGTGCCCATTATGCTGGGAAAATTTACTTTGATGATATTAATATGAAAGAACATTATGACACTACAGCTGCGTATGCACAATCTAAGCTTGCACAGGTAATATAATTCAAAATAAAAAAATAGATATCAGTAAAATATAATTATTTAAAAAAGTATTATATACTTCTTTTCTTATTATACTTTGTGACCTTTATTAACTATGATGATGATGACCTTTTATCCCTCATATTTTTACTATATTATTTAATTAACTTACAGGTAATGATTGCTAGATATGTAAATAAAATTTTAGAAGACAAGGAGGTTCCAGTGAAATTTTACTCAGTTCACCCAGGAATTGTTGACACGGATCTTTTTGAGAAGTCAAATTTTAGAAAATTTCCGTGGGTGAAGAAAATGTTCTTCAAATCCCCGGAAAAGGGTGCTATTACTGTATTATATGCATGTTTTGATAAGGATATACTATCCAAAGGTGGATTGTACATAAGCAACTGCAAAGAAGGAATTAGCAATAGGTTTTCTAAAAACGAAAGCTATCAAGAAAAATTATTTAAGCTTTCCTGTGAGTTAGTTGGTGTTGAAACACATAAATTTGGTAGAGAATAAGTATATAAGTTATCATAATGCTGAGTCTTAAAGAAATTAAAAATGTAAAAGAAAGCCACATAATAGCTCAAATATAATATAATCAATTTATTTAAAGTGGTGTCTTTTGACTAAAAAACATGTTATTTATTCAATTTATACTAAAATTTTTACTCCTGTATTATAAAATATTTATTCAATAAACTGTAGATATAAAATGTATTATTTATTTTATTTTAATTTATATCCTGTTTGATAAAATTACAAATTCACCTTATAGCCAAATGTATCAAATGTAATTTACTATAATTAAATATATGTAAGAACAAAGATGAAGTTGATGATTCATAAGTTTTTGGTGTATGTAAACAACACTAGTGTCAAATAATTGTCCCTATTTTATTATTATCACCTTATTTTTATACATGCTAAAATACTCCTATTTCTATAGACCAACAGGACAAAGTATTTGTTACTTCAAAATATTTCTATAAAATACAAAAGTATCTCAAATTATAAATAAATTAAAATTATTAGCAAATTGTATTTATTAGTGATAAAAATACTGCTTTGTTACAAATAAATTTATTAATATGTAAAATGTATCAAAAGCCTGCAGTAATAAAGAAAAACAATAACAGGCTTAAATGATGTATGGATATACAATGTCCATGTAGAGTTTCTCAAATCCAAGTGAAAGTTTATTTTATGTAAAATATAACATTACATATATACAGCCAATCTGTACTTTGATGATAAAAATATTTACTGACCTGCTAAAAAATCCTGATAATCCTTTTTTCTTTAGCTTTGCATGTTCTTGAACATTTTTTACATCACCCAGATCGTCCTCCCGTGAGGTACTAGAGCCCAGGGAACATTCTGATAGGCTTGAGACTGTACTTGAAAAAGACCCTCCATCCTTTCCTCTTTGATGACCACTTACACTGCCACCCCATTGAAGAGTACTTTTGGGAGAGTCACTAGTATCACTTTTCTCACATATAGATATAGAATAATTTCCTTCATCACTAAAACTACTCTTTTTAGACAATTTATCAATTTCTTCTGAAGTGTCCTCTGATGGCTTCTGAATCTTGGGACTCACAAAATGTAATTGTTTTGTAATAGGATTATAAGCTAATTGTATATTGTCTAGGGCTTCGCTAAGGCGCATCCCGCCTTTTTGGCACGGCGACGACATTTCGAAGGTTCCGAACTCAGACTGTGTTTAAAAATTCCATCCATTTTTCAATAGTGTACTTTTAACTGTTTCTTTATTAATGCCTTCATTATAAATCATTATTATAAATATTAGCAAATGTTAGCACTTCAGCTCGTTATCTTAATTTGATATTTGTAATTCACATCACAAATGAAAACAATCAATGTAAATATCTCGATATAGAAAGCCAAATAATTATCTACTTGAATATGTACACAATAAAATTGAATAGTAAAATTTTATCACTAAGAATTTCTACACAATTAATAAAAATCAATAATATGTATAACACTATGTTTTTATTACAAAAAATGATACGGAACTAAAACATAAAGCAAAGCAACACACCCACCACCTTTTCCTTTCCACTGTAAATAAATTGACATTGGCATTTAGCGTTACTAGGTTCGAAAACAGATCACGAGACTCCATATTGTCTGACTAAATGAAGTAGGTTCTTTTGTACCAACAGTATATAGACAGTGTTCGTTACGTCAAAAATACGCCGGATTATACAGAGCTATAGAGGTTTTCAGACGAAGTAACTACAAATAGTAATTGTTCATTTTAAAAACCATAAAATAAATTAATTTTGTCGAAAATAATAGCTTCTATATACAAAATATATTTTTTGTTAAATGTCGACGTTGAACGCCTATTAAATAATTATGAATCTATGGCATATGGTAATTCTTCAAAGCGCTATGACATAAGGTTTAATGTCACTAAAATCCTAATAATAATCTATGCAGGGATTTAACGTACTTTGTTGTTTTAGCGCTTATTATTCTGGTATGCTTTGTTACTTACCGACTTTGTTTATTAATTAGTCAATGATATCAACGAATACACTAAATTAAAGCCTTCAAAATGGCAGACAAAATTGGATTTGATGAATTGCGAGTGAAATATAAGGTAAATTTTATAACCTTATATTACATACATGCTTGTGTATTTTGGATTATCAGTCTCAATTTTATACAATTAAGTTAATTTTTTGCAGGATGTCCTATCAAAAGCTTTTATAACTAATAATATAGACCTACTGGACTCTTTCTCAAAAAATGCCAATGAAACTGATAGAAAAATTGCTATGGATCAGGCGTTTAGAGACAAACTTTTGGAGTTACTTATCGAAGAACCAGATACATTGGAAAACTTTATTTCATTTTGCATAGAATCTTGTCGGCGGCATATGGTGACGCCTACAATGCCAGTAGTTCTCTTGGGCGACATATTTGACGCGCTTACTTTAAACAAATGCGAAATGTTATTTACGTATGTAGAAAACGGTGTAAATATATGGCGAGAAGAACTATTTTTTATAGCTTGTAAGAACAATTTGCTCAGAATGTGTAATGATTTATTGAGACGTCTCTCACGTTCACAGAATACAGTATTTTGTGGCAGAATATTATTATTTTTAGCCAAATTCTTTCCTTTTTCGGAACGATCTGGACTGAATATAGTGTCGGAGTTTAATCTCGAAAATATAACTGAATTTGGTGGTGATAATTCCAGTACATTAAAAGATGCTCTTGATGAAGAAATGGTCATAGATGACGATAAAAATAGATTGGCCATAGATTATAATTTATACTGTAGATTTTGGAGTTTGCAGGACTTCTTCCGGAACCCAAATACCTGTTACAATAAAATACAGTGGAAAACATTTGTTGCTGTAAGTTGTATAAGTCCTATTAAGTTAAGTTGCTTGTTTGTTCCGGGTACCAAGGAGTCAAGGAGAACCTATTGTCAAGATACATTCCCCACTTTCTGCCAGAATTCGTGACATTGTGTGTTGAGGGGTTTAGCTCAAAGCTACACTTTGTCTTGTTCACTTATGTGGAAAAATGATAATAATTTAGTTAAATTTATAATAAATATATATTTTTATAACTAAACTTTGTATTACATTTTCAGCATTCTGGGAGTGTTCTTTCAGCATTTTCATCATACAAATTAGAAGCAATTGAGTTGCAAAAATCTAAATTAAACAGATTAAAACCAGTGAACACTGATGTTGAAATGCAAGGAAGTAAAGAACAACATTACTTTGCCAAGTTCTTAACTAATCAAAAGCTTTTAGAACTACAGTTATCGGATTCAAATTTTAGAAGATGTGTTCTTATCCAGTTCTTAATCTTATTTCAGTACTTAACTTCTACTGTTAAGTTTAAAATGTAAGTTATAACATAAATTGTACATATTTTTGCATACTTGCTTGCTGCATACTTTTTCTTGCATAGCAATGTAGTCGGAGAGAACCTAGTGTCACTCCATTTTACACTTTCTATCTCTATAAATGGAAGATATATGAAAAAAATATTGGTGGCATTTATCAATGTAATCAAACCTAATACAATAATTTAAATTTTTGTGTCTGCATTTGTGCCTACTTATTTCAGAAAGGGCTAAACTGATTTAAACGCAGTTTTGACTATTGCATTTTGATATTTCCCTTCACATTTAGTGTTTGTTTTATTTCAATTACTAAATTAATTAATAAAATCAATAAATAAAATAAAAAGTTACAACAATTTCAAACTACAAATTTAAGCGAAATTATTGAGTGAAAGTGTAAATCTGCATGATTTATTATGCAGTTTATGCAGGGAAACTGTGAGCAGGTTGCTAGTATTATAATAAAATTTTATTTTCAGGGAATCTCAAGAGTTAAAATCAGAACAATTGGATTGGGTAAAAGACACAACTTCACTACTGTACAAGTTGTTAGGAGAGACACCACCAGATGGTAAGAGTTTTGCTGAGTGTGTCAAAAGTATACTTAAAAGAGAGGAGCATTGGAACAGCTGGAAAAATGATGGGTGTCCAGGTACAATGCCTTTTTTATTTTAAATAATATATTTATATTGTATTTTGTAGCTTGTTGCTTGAATTTTGGGAGAGTGGTAGTCTACTACTCAATGGTTTTTTATTCGAATTTATTTATTTTTAAATGTAGAATGTAGTGTTTTGAGAGTAGATTAACTCTAACTGCCCACCTGCTATGGGGGAAAATAGTAAATCTTAATTTATACTACTGGTTATATAAAAAAATAAATATTACTCTAGACTAGGGTTTCTCAAAGTATGTGAAACCTTATTGGTTTGCCACGGCTACGGTAGGTGGCTCGCGACAAATAATGAAAACGAAATACAGAAATCAACTTGATTACCCAAAATTACTCTTAAAATATTATTTTGCAACAAGAAACAAGTTTATCCATCTTATTAATATTTAAAAGATATTAAGAATAATTTTATAAATTAGACAATAATATTTTCTTTGGAGTTAATCTCTCAAGATTTGCTGTCATCTGGAAATTTTAACAGGTGTTCCTGGAGCCAAAAAATTGAGAAACCCTGCACTAGAGCATTGGAAAACAATGCGATATTCTATCATCGAACAAGTAATAATAATAACAGCTTCACGCTATTCCCCGCAAAGCAGGATATATAGTCACAATACGCCACATTGGCTTCAATTCATATATGTAAATACAATAATATTAATAATTATATATATATATATATATATAAGAATAATTTATTCTAAGACATATTCCGTATATATAATTAATATAAATAAGCTTAAACATGTCTTGGTAATACAAAAATAAAAGATTTACATCATTAACCCATAATTTACATATTACATACATAAATCTATTTTTGGTTTCGTTCAAACCTTCAACCTATAATATTCTTTTTAAATTACAATTATTTAATAATTGGTATATTATTATTATATTAGAATTTCCAAAACCCAAACCGCCAGTGCAAGCCGAATCCACTGACGAAGTAAAAAGAGCCAAGAAACGTCGTCGACCAGTCGGCGATATTATTAAAGAATATGAGGGACAAGACAAGTTTTTTATGGGAAAGTGAGTTTAATCTTAATATAAACAAAATAATATTCAATTTATATCTTAACATATTTTTTCAATGTTAATAGCAATTATAGTGTAAAAAATATTTTTTGAATCCAAATTTGAACGAAACCTAAGAATTTCATCGTAGCTAAATGTGTTATACATTTAGCTACGACGTATGTCTTAGCAGTCAGAGCTTTTGGATGGTCTGCAAGAGGTACGGGTTCGAGTCCTGCTACGTTCAAAATTTTATACGTATTCTATAAATCTTAATATTATTATCTGTCTTGTTGACAATCGGGGTTTTCTAAAGTGTAGTACATATATATAAGTACCAAAATCGATGCTATTATTATAGTGAATATAGTTTTATTTAAAATGTATGCAAACAACTTTTGTAACAGTAGCTAAGTATAAAAGTCATTGAGAACCTAGTGTCAAGACTATCGATATTGACTTTCCGCCCCAATTCGAAACATTGCGCGTCGAGTGGTGTAACTCAACGCCGCGCTTTGTTATGTACCAGAGCAAAGAAATGACAATAATTTTAATATAGTTTTAACCAATCGCGTTTACGCTCACACCGTGTCCCACTGTTATTGATGTAATAATAACTTTTATTAGAAATTGCTAGAAAGTTGATATGTTGCTAAAAGTATAAATATTTAAAATTTAAATATACGTCAAACCAAAGTTTGACAAAATATTTTGATTACTTTGAATATAATTAATATTTTGTAATGCGTCTCTGTTAGGATTATTTGTAAACACGACTGAGAGTTAATAAATCGATGTTGCTCTACTATTTCAACTGTTTCATACAAATTTAAAAAATTCATACAAATATTTGTTAATGGAAAAGAGTTTATTAATCGTATTAAGCGAGATTGTATTAACAGGATTTTACTGGGTAGATCGGTATGTCACAGACCAGCAATTTGTATGTCACTTTATACAATCGTGTATATCAAACACATAGTAGTTGTGTAAGCTATACGACAGACAGTAAGACAGTAAAAAAGTTGTGTCTGTACATTGAATATATTTACGAGATATCAATTTAGGGGGATGTTAAAACAGTAATAGAATATGTATCTATGTTTTTTTTTGAAATTTTGTCAGGCTTTAGGGTAAAATTGATTTCAAAGAGTGGAACACGTGATGTAGAACGATAAACGACCAGCTAAACTATAACAAATAAAAAAATGTCACCTCGGCCAAAATTGATCAGCGTGATCAAAGTGCAAAGATGCAAAGTGCGCATTTGCCGTTGAAACATAAAAATTCAAGACACGGAACAGCTGATGAAGAACCATGATAGTCTAGCAAATGCCGCCGTAACAAAAACTGTTCAACGTGATAACCTTTTTGTGACTGTCTTATAACAATTATAAATCTGGAAAATCTGACAATATCTGCCTTGTGTTCTTTGTGAAGGCCGCCGAAGATATGAAACAGTTATAGTACACGCGGGAGAAACCGCGAGCGGGTTGCTAGTATATAATATACATATTAATTTAGTAGATTAGAGAAAAAATATTAAAATGTATGATTGTATCAATTTCAGTAACGACTTGACAAAGTTGTGGAACCTCTGCCCAGATAACTTAGAAGCTTGCCGCACCAAGGAGAGAGATTTTATGCCTTCTTTAGGTATACTAATAATATTTTATATTTTTATTAAAATAAAACTTATATATTTCACATGAAAAACTTAAGAATTGTTAGATTTAAGCTTTTTCATAGCCTACGGCAGTGACAATCTAGTGACAATACACTCCGTTCTGCACTTTCCATCTGAATTTAAGACATGTTAAGCAACGGAACTCAACGCCGCCCCCTATCTGATCAGACAAGGAATATGGATAAATTAAATTTAGTCATTATCATCGAAGTAGGGATTGAACCCACAACCGTCGTGGTTACAATGAGATGTTGTCCTACTGTGACACAATGACATGTATACAAATGAATAAAATTGCAATGTCTGTTACTAATGTTGAAATAACCGCTTTTTAATGAGTAACTTTTATTTTAGAATTACACTCGGACGAAGTCGCAGGCACTGTTAGTCTGTAATATTTTTTTTATGTATGACATTACTATTCTATATATTATAATACACTGATATATGTATATCCCCAGAATCGTACATGCTGAGTGGAGTGGGAGGTGCTGGAGGTGTTGGGGGTAGCTGGGGGGGAGGTTGGGGGTGGCGTGCCTTGCGCCTGCTCGCTCGTCGCTCGCCACATTTCTTTGTGCATACAAATAATCCTATTGGAAAGTTACCTGATTATTTAGATGATATGGTATGTTGAAGTTATATGGCTTCTTTATTTTGTCTTATACGGGCTATGGGCAGAGAGAACCTAGTGTTGGCCAATTTTCACTCTTTGAGAAGCATTGTTTGTCGATACTGGAACAATAAATAGTTATAAATAAATCGAATCAGATATAAACAGAGGCAGACGCAGTGGGACAGCGTATGACTGTAACCACGATTGATCGTGGATTCGATTTCCACTTGACGATTATTTTCTTTGCCCTGCTTTTTAATTAGAGACAT
Organism: Podotricha telesiphe; assembly: GCA_038994665.1. Taxonomy (NCBI): domain Eukaryota; kingdom Metazoa; phylum Arthropoda; class Insecta; order Lepidoptera; family Nymphalidae; genus Podotricha; species Podotricha telesiphe. The sequence continues at coordinate 38,290 of JAOYRR010000217.1, read as the reverse complement.
TAAGCGTTGAGTCCCGCCACTCAACGCCTCTATATGTCTCTAATTCAGGCGGAAAATGAGGAACGGAGTGTATTCGGAGGTTTGCGGGAAAAAGCGTGAAGCTGTATAATGAAAATATTCTTTATTCAAATATACTATAATACGCACTTTCGAATCGTCAATAAACATGAAGTGTCAGTATTGTTAGTCCTACTAGCTACTACCAGCTCAAAGCGGTTCTGTTAAGAAGAGCCGGCGGGAAACTCAACAGTTATTCTTTTTAAATATAATTTTACAATTAATTCTCAGCTCTCCTCAGTGAAAACCTTAATGTTATCTGTTACTTACACTTATTACAAATTTAAATATTTTTATATATGAATTATTTAAAATGTATTTGTAGTGGCTTGACGCTTTTTCCCACAAATTCATAGAGAAGAACCTAGTTTCACTCCGCTCTCCATTCTTCTGACTTCGAGACATTCAAGGTCGCGCTTTGTTCTTAAGTAAGAGAACGGAGATATGTAAATATTTTAAACAATCATTACCCCGAGTGGGAATCGAACCCACAACTAATCACGTTTACAGACACCACTACGCCACGATGGCCTCTCAATAATAAAAATACATAAATTTGTGTTATAATTAAATTAATTAATATATATTTTTTATTATTAGGTAAAAAAAATAAGCCGAGAAGTAGCAGCCAATGCAGCATCCAGTAATGTGAACGGAGACTCTGTCAACAATGATAAAACTAGCAAACAGGTGGGATATTATAAATTATCACATGTTAAAAATAATCTTTGAGAAACGGAAATTTGTAAACTTAACAGTTTTAGTTATGGGGTCATTTGCCATTTTCTAATTTGGATGCTAATACCAAAAATAAGTTGTAACACAGCATATAAAGACTTTGAATACTGGATATAGTATAGACCGAACAAGGGCTCGCAGTTTCGCCCACTTGACCCTCAAGTATCTCCATTCAAAATTTCATCGCAATCGGTTCAGTGGTTTAGCCGTGATGACGTCACAGAGAGACAGAGTTACTTTCACATTTATAATATTAGTATTCAGATAGCTTAGCGGTCAGAGCGTTTGGACTATAAACAAGAGGCGCGGGTTCAAGTCTCGATTTGTGTACCAATAACATAGTAGTGTTATATTATTTCGTAACAGGAACAAGTCGAAGAGGAAATGGCGGAAGAACAAATCGAAACAGATATTATTAAAGAAGAAGACACTACTGATATGGAACAGGTATTTGATAAAAATATATTATTTATAATTCTTATAAAATATCTCGTCGTTTGCGTTCCAATTTGATTAATAAGATTTTATTTTCAACCAAAATGATATTTATGTACTCTAAAAGTTGTAACAATACTTGTATTTAATATATTTTTTTTAACTTAAACTTTTCTCATACAATCTAGTATAACTGTGAAATCAAATTATTTTAATACGATTTTTAAAGTTCATCAAATACCAGCAAAAGTACGAAAAAAATACAGGAACTATTATATATACTTTTCCCGCATGGCAGGCAGTGTCACGACTCGTTCTCACGCATTTAAGATTTTACTTCTTGAATGGCGGAGTTTAGCGCCGCGGTTAGAGCGGAGAAATGGAAATACTTTTTATTTATTTATTACGGAAAACAACAGCATTACATAATTAAAATACATAGAAAATTTTTACAAAAACAATGCCAATAACAGTTTTACTGTTACATACTGATTTTAGGTACAGACCTATACGTCATTAAGATTATTCCTGTTATAAGAATATTGTAACAATTGTATAATAGCAATAATGCAAAAATAAAGTGAAATATAATCGTTTCTCTGTGTGGAAATCGAATTCACAACCGATCGCGTTTACAGTCAGATGTTTTCAGACTATGCCAGGATGGTAAAACTAAAAGAAAACTACTATAAAGTATAGTTAATAAATTTTGTAAATACCTTCTCCAATATAGGTGCCAGATTCAACACATGGTGAAGAAGACGATAAATCATCAAGATCAAGAGTCACAATGATAACGCCCACGCAATTAGACTCTTTGGCGGCAAAACTAAGCGACTGGAAGAAGTTAGCAGCAAAATTAGGATACAAGACTGATGAAATACAATTCTTTGAAACTGAGAATGCTACAGAAGTTTCTAGAGCCAAGAACATGTTGCAGTTGTGGTTCGATGACGACGAAGACGCGTCAGTGGAGAACTTGCTGTATATTATGGAGGGGCTCAAGATGGCGGACGAGTGTGACGCGCTGCGGGGCGCTAAATGACGACTGCTTAAACGGAAATGGAATGTTGTGAAGTGATTTGAGAATGGGGAAGGAGGAAATATATATTTTTGAATCTGTGTTGTTTTTTTTTGTTAATTAAGACAAGTTCAGACGGTTACATCCTCTGACGATAATCGCGATAGGTTGTGGATTCGATTCTCATTCGGAGGAAAGATAATTTTAGAATTATTTTCATTTCTCTGCTCTGGTACCTAACTAAGACAAAGCGCGGCGTTGAGTTCCGCTGTTCAATACGCACGACGAGTGTCTTGACACCAGGTTGTCTTTGACTATCCTGTTAGGCGGGAAAAAGAGTGAAGCTGCAAAAAATGCAAGTTTAATAAACTAAAATTAAAGACATAGATAGAGCTATTTTTTTTATATCATTACCTTGCACTGTGATATATCACAGTGCAAGGTAATTAAAAGGCTTTAGTTCACTTAAAGAAAAAAGAGGACTGCGTCACGGAGTATTGAACTTCTTGTACTGAGTTCGTTATTTATTTTAGCCTGAAATCCCGAAATTAGAATTAATTAAATATATAAAGTAGTATATAAGTATATTATCTTGTATCTTTAAATTGTTCTCCGAACCACTAAATACTTTTAATACAAAATATCTTATATAGTAAAAAAGAACAGAAAAAAGTATTTTCGTGCTATTATTATATACAATACTTATACTTATATAATACTTATATGTATATTTGTATTGTATTTAATTCAAAATTTGTTATAAAAAATTAAAAAAAGCTAACCTAAATATCTTAATTTAACATAGAAAGACGATATAAATAAAAAAATGTTACGTATAAGCGGCTTAATTAATTTAAAAAGAATTCGTAATTTTTTCAATTTTTGAAGTATAGATACAAGTAAAATGAAATATAATTTATTAAATTACAAAAGGTTCAGATTTTTTTAATATAAAACGTATAACAACAAAAATAAGTTGTAACAAGTATATTAGAATTTCAACGTAGCTGGACAGAACGTATGACTCAGCGGCCAGAGCGTTAGGTGCGGGTTTGAATTTATAATATTTATCAACTTTGATAATCTATACAAATAATAAAATTGGAGTGTCTGCTTCTAATAATAAAATATGCTTGTCACTAAATGCATATGTGTGTTTACACATACGTATGTACACATGGCAATATAATTACAATTATTATTATATTATACAGTAATTATTATATATATTTTGCAATTTTTTTCTGTGTGTTTGCCTGCTTTTTACGGCTTATGTCTGGAACGACTGGGCCGATTTTGACAGGACTTTCACTGGCAGATAGCTGATGTAATAAGTTTTATTTGGAGATTCGCGGGTACAGCTAGTTAAAATATATAAAAATGAGTATATCTACAATATTTGATGTTTATTGGAAATGTTTCTAGCATAATTATACAGTAAAATAAATAGGAGAATATTCCTCTGAAGATTTTTGGATCTATGTAATACGTACGTAACCTACGTTCAAGGTTAGTGAGTGAATATTGAACATCATGCTAATCTGGGTGACAAACGCTGGTCAAAATAAGATTTTTTTTATGTTTACACATGTAAGTAAAGTAGATGAAACACGAGACAAGATACTATTATTTATGTAAGTCTAGTTCTAATAATAAATGACGATAACATTTATTATTAGAACTAGAAAGCTCGGCGTTTAGTTCCGCCACTCAAAGTGGAGAACAGAGTGTCTTGACACTAGGCTGTTTCCGACTACCGTGCTATGCGGCATAAAGTCGTGAAGCTGAAAAGAAAATGTCGATATAAAACCGTAAAAAATAATGTGACACTCCACTCTCATTAAGAAGAGTTTGTTTAGTAGTAGAACTCAACGATAAATTTTGTGGAGAAATAAAAAAAATGCAATAAAACATATCTACTTGTAATATATGAAATTAAATTAAACATATATAAACAAAATTGTCGTTTCCGTTTGCCCTGCCAACTCCAATATTTACACATTTATCAAGTCGTAGCAAGTTTCGCAAACGTTCACACCGCACACGCTGGTTCCCTAAGGAAACGCGTACGCTACAAATTTATAAAACCATTAAACAATGTCGGCCGTTCCGAAATTATAACGCACGCATTTCCTCATCGCGTCTGACTCACAGCGCGCCTAAAAGAGAACTTATTTCTTACAAACTTTAACACTACTGTATGCTTTACTCAAAACACAATTTTCCTCCCCACATATAAAGCTTACTCCATCTGTCCGTTTAGCTTTGTGAGATGGTATCGCAACCAATTGTAGTTGGCCCACCGGGTATCTTTCGTAGCCAAATGTTTACAATATTTTCTAAGAACCACATAGTGGGGTACAGTTCAACATACGCTGGCCGCATTTCATCACCACTGCGATGTTTACAGAATCGCGGAATAATCGCTGCACCGAAATTAGTTTGAAACGACGACGTCAATGGTTAGACGAGGCTTAGTGCTGCGCGAGCGGTCAATTCTAAAATATTTATATTTTTATGATTCGATACGAGACTACATATTTTTATATTAAAAATATACGGCAACGGGCGTGACGTGCGTGCGCGGGAGTTTGATCGGGATTTTTGATTGCATCGTTTTTACTGTAAGTAGAGACCTGTATACCTTGCTTGATTTATTTTAGAGGTAATATAATTTTTGGCTTAGATATTACATCTAGTCAAAGAGTTTTTTATAAAACATTTTTATAGTCTTGTCTGTTTTGGGGCTTTTAATTATGAACGAATTAGAAGAACATACGAGTGATGAAAGATATATTTTTGGACGTTTTAATATCAATATTATATTTTTGAAGTACTAATAAATAATAAATATTAAAATTAAAAAAACATGTTGATATTTCACAGTAGCAATTTTAACAATATTGTTTTTTAAGAAAGGAAAATGGTATTTTTTTGGAAAATTTTAAAAGCATTATTTTTAAATCGTTTGCTGTATTCTGTAAGATATTTTTAATTCCAAAAGTAGTTATTTATATGAGCATTTTTTTTATATTTGTATTTCTATCATAGATCATGTTAATAACATAATTTAAGGCCATTGTAGCGCAGCGGGATAGCGTCTGAGCTTAAACTCGATTGGTGGTGGGTTCGATTCCTACTCGGAGGAATGATTATAATAAAGAAAATTTAAATAATTTTAGTTCTTAGTTCCACAACGCAACAAGCAATGACTTGATTTTCTCTCTGATTGCCCTGAATAAGTTTAAAGCTGCTTTATTTTATATTAATATATATTTTTTAATTGAACTGAAAGTAACTGTACTTATTACGTACGTAAAATGTATTTTTCTTTTAACACATATAATATCCAAAGATCAATTATTCAATGTATATCTATATATACATTAAAATTATATATATAGTTATGGACTAACAACTTAACCGACCGGCTATTAGATTATTTTTGAGCATTATTAAAAGAAATAAATAATTTATATCTATATTTCACAGATTACGCAAATTTCATAGTTTAATAGTTATTCGAGCTTTATGACATAAGCGATTTCATCTATTCAAATGAAACCATGAAATTGATTGGTTATAATTATCAAAATTAAGCAATAAATTAAGATTAATAGAATATTATTGTAATAAATACAGATTATAAATAGATGCACCATTAACTCAAACCATCTGACCATGATGGCGCAGTGTGACAGACTGTAAACGCGATTGGTTAGAGTTTAATTCCCACGCGGGGGACTGATTATATTTAAAATAGTTTCATTTCTCTGCTCTGGTACCCAACATGAAGTCTTGGCACTAGGTCTCCCTAACTACCCTGCTATTTGGATAAAAGCGTGAAGCAGCAAACCATCTGACAGTAATAACTTGAAGTCACAACCAAAATCTGTTAGATAAATCTAGACTACAAAATTCAACAAGATATCAGTTTTATTCATAGCAACAACGGTACTTTGAATATTTTGATTCTTGGCGAAAAAAGCTTCGGGATATTTTCGTTTTTCAGCACATTCGGTACGCCCGACCATAAAGTTTTTATGATGATATGATCTCACTAAATCCTTTCGTTCGAAAATTTAGATTTATGATTCTTGCAGTAAAAAAATTAAAAATCAAAGTCGTATCGTATTCTACTTGTACTTTGGTAAATAATTATTTATCGTATTTAGTAATAAACTAAATTATCTCAACAGATTAACAGTTTTCCAATTTACTGTGAAATTGGTAAAAATACTTTTTGTTTAAACAAAATTTGTGTTTGGCACTATAGTTGTGGGTTCACAAACCGAGTTGATTTTGACAAGCTTTTAGGTCCCGTCACAAATCAGGCACGTAAGTACAGGCGAAACAAAGAAGCTTAAAGAAAATCCAAATAAAGAAAATTGTTGTATTAAATAAAACTATGCTAATAATTTAATATTCGATAAAATATTTAGAAGCTCGTTTTTTAAACAATTTACAGTACCAGTCTACCTGTGACCACAGGAACGGGATATAATAAATTAATCCGTTTAAAATAATTGCATTCAATATGTGTAAGAATCGCGCAACACCAACTATCATATTACTATAATTCAGTTTAGTTTGTTTGAAAATACATTTCATCGAATCACTAAATTCATATAAAACGGTAAGCAATTTGGATATCAGCAGGTTGATAGATAGGTACGAAGTTGATCTAATTGAAAAAAGATGAAATTCTTGAAATATGACGGCATCAAAAGCTCGTAACTCCGATTGTTTACAGTGCGCGCCATTTGCGTTAACTCACGACTTGTAAATGTGCGAGAAAATAAAGATTTTAAGTTTTTGTTGATCGTTTTAAAAGTCGGTAACGCTTTTTCCGAATTTTTCTGTTTAATGTACAATCGACATTAGTTAGACAAGAGTAAATACAGTGGTTGGGGGTTCGATTTTGATTCGGGCAAATGCTAATATTAAAAAAAAAACAGTTTAAAGGATTTGTTATATTTGGATAACTTTCTTACAGCATAAAGTTGTCAGAGACTAAATAAATATGGCGCAGTGAGACAGCGTCCGACTGTAAGCGCGATAGCACTTAGGCAATGATTATACCTAAATAATTTTTATTTCTCCGCTCTGGTAGAAAGCGACAAGTGGAGAGCCAAGTGTCTTGAGACTAGGATATATCTGACAATTAGCGTGATGCTAAGAGATTATTAATAAAACTAAATGTAATTAGTATTATTGAAATCACAATCTCAAAAACATATTTAGAAAACGTATACAAATTTGAACGCTGCGGGACTCGATCCCGCACCTCTTGAAAACCGTCCAAGACGGACGGTTTCCAAGAGGCGCGGGTTTTCTAAATCCCTTTTTCAATTTCCTAACTGTGTGATTAACACTTTAAAAGTGATAAAAATATCATAATCTCAGTTAATTGTTCTTTCACAATAATTTAATATTACTGAAATCCACATATAATTTTGTATAAGAAAAAAAAATCAAATTTCTATATTGTTAACTTTTCAGTTAAATTATTTTACCAATGATACTCATGAGTAAAATTCAAAATCATACTGAAATAATTATTCTCGTTCATTACTTAAGCTCAAGTACTTAAACTTATTTATATGCAATCACAATCCATTACCATCTAAACTATATTGAAATGGACCTAGAAATTAGACGTGACGTAAAATATGGTTATATGGATAATTGATCGAATCCTCTATCTTCTGGTAACAACAAAATAAATATAAACGATGGCTTTCTAAACATTTTATATAATATCATTAATAAATATATAAAAAAAAAACGTTTATTTTATTCATTGTGTTACAAGAAGCGAAAAGTACAAAAAAAATTGAAAGGCATTCAAATCTGAAATTTGCCATACACGTTTCTTCGGGAACTGGAAAAGATTTGATCTATAAATCTATATATTATATAACATTGTATGTTTAATATGTCCACCACCTAACTCGGCTAGAACAGATGGCTACTTAGCCAAAAGACCGCCATTTGTACATTTACATTTTTTCAATGTAATGTACAAATGAAGTAATAATAATTTCTCAAATTTATACGTTTTTTGTGCAGCTTCAAGCTTTTTCCTTCATCATAGTAGGTAGGCAGAGAGAATTTTGTATCAACACACTTCGTTCTCCACTGTCCACCCGAATTGACACATGGCGTATTGAGTTGCGGAACTCGACGCCGCGCTTTGACTTATCAACAGGGCGGAGAAATTAAAATAATTTGAATATAATCATTCCTCCGAGTGTTAATCGCAACGTTACTCCAGCCAAATTATTTTTGGGAATTTAAATTTATGTTTTTACAGTCGAAAGTATGGAAGATAGAAATGGAAATAGTACCTTTTTCAAGGGTCGTAAAGTCCACGCAAACGACGTTGACGGCCACATGTAGTTTATTATGTAATAAATATCTTTCTATTTTCTATTACATGAATATTTATTATAAGGAACATAAACATTAACCTTTTAAACAATAGATATGATTTTCAGTACTTAAATTATTTATTGCATCACGACTAACGTGGAATACTGATAAATAATGAGAACAAAACCTTATAGCTACGTATTTCACAGTAGTTTTTTTTTAATAAGTTCTTTGATTTTCACGATTATTACACATTTTAAAATGAAACTATTTTAACCGGATTAATCGCGTATAATTATGGTATTCGATATAAGATTTCTTTTCGTATTTCGTATTCGTATAAGATTTCTTTTGCTAAAAATATTTAAAACAATTAATTACTCACACATCTTTTTATTAATAAATTGACTTACATATTATAAAAGTTGACATCGCTGGCCACCTCAAATGACATCTGACAACAGTTTTCCCCCATAGTAAGTCAGAGAGAAATTTATTTCAAGACACTCCGTCCACCACTTTTCACTCGAATCGAGTAGTATACCTCAGCGTCGCATTTTATCTCGTTCGCCAGAGCTGAGAAATGAAATACCTTAAATACGATCATACCTCCGAGTAATGACAATGAGAGTAGAACTCACAATCAGACGCTACCCCGCTGTGCCCTCTGGCATCTAATGTATCTAATTAATAAATTTATTGAGTGAAAACTTGATTGCCTGAGCCTATCCAAAACTTGAAATTGTATCAAAATAATAATAAAAAAAATAAGAATTTATTTTCAAAATCCCATTACTATCGTGTTTGGTAGATGCCCTAAGTTTATAATCAATCCTCCTATATATAAGTATTTATACTTTCCTTTTTTTTTAAAACAGTTTCCAAATAAAAACATGAAATAAATGCTCGATGCCACTTTAGAAGTTTTCTTTTATATTTTATTTTCGATGTGACATTAATAGACTATAATGTGGTGATACGACACTCATTCCTTTTACCGTTGACAGAACATATCGTTCTCGCAGTCCCTTTGATATATACGAAATACTGAGATTTTAAAATATTGTTATAATAAATATTAATATATATGTTATGGCTTCCGTTATTATTTAAAATTATTGAAACATTAACGTTAACTATCAAATAAAATCAGTTATTTAACTAGTAACGTACCTAAGAACCTAATATTGAGTTCTCAATAATTATAATACAGCTTCATACAGCGAATTTTCCACATAGCAGGCTAGTGGAAGAGAACCTGGTGTCAAGACACTCCGTTTTTCACATACCGCCCTAAATCGAACCGGAACCCAACGCCGCCCTTTGTCTTAGGTACTTTATAATATAACATTAAAAATATAAGTCACGTCTTTTCCAAGTCTAGACTTTTGAAGTGGCAAGTAAAAAAAGAGGAAATATCATTGGGAGAAAAATATTTAACAGGTCATTTGATATTAATCGTTAACACTACTATAACAGGCTAGAAATATGTATTTGCTGGTCTCAGAAAATATAGTAAGCTTTGTTATTCGATGAAAACCCAAAAACGTAACATTACACAATCTCAGCCAACCTATTTGACATATTATGAAAAATCAGAATCGGGCGCGTCCAATAAATATCACTGTCAAACGAGGCTAATGACGCTGTTACAAATTTCACGTCTTATTTTAACGTCGAAAATTTCATTCATTTGGAATCTATCCCTCCATCCATTGAGACAACATACCTATATATATGTGTACGTACGAACTACCAACGAATTGAGATCGTAGCATAAATGTTTATAAGAGTTCTGCCGCTCTACTTTACCAAAATACATTGAAAATCGTTTGAAAAATGGACCGATGAAAGTTAATCTGCACTCCCTCATCGACGGATGTTTGTGTGATTTGAGTAAATACCTAAGTTTAGGTTTTATTCACCGGCATGCCCTAGTTTTAGTATCCTAAAATGACGTTGAAATAACCATTTCTCCGACGTAACTCGCGCAATCAGAATTGTTATCGTTCCGTTCTCAATTTTGAGTGTCATAAGCCAACGTTGTATTTTGTGTAACCAAGTCGATCGACTATTTAAAAAAAACCCCCGAATCGAAGCCCCAAATATCGTGCAAATGTTCTCCACTTTTACTGTACCATTCAACTATTTTTATATACGCTGGAATTCTGAATGCGCCCTGTTCAGTATATTTTGAGTCCGACAGTGAATAACGTACCTGGCAGACGAAATTACGTCGATTCAACGTGTTTCTCGAAACATAATGTAGATGTGAGCTCCTAATTTATATTTTAAAGTCACGCCACGACTTGTGCGACGGTATATATTTATTGAATTTTATTAAATCTCTTCTGTTAGTGCAACGCTAAAATAAATTATCTCTTCCCAATGTATGACATACACGTAACATATTCATAAACATATTTATGGCTTCTTTACTGTTTCTAATAAAAAGTGTAAATGACGTTCTTGACACGACATAATTGTAAATATTTAACTTGTGTTTTATATAATATTTTATTTTGTCTTATGTACCGAGTTTGTATACAAAAATGCAGCTCTCTGCATCTAAATCTATATATCTAAACTATAAACTTAGTTATAACTCTTGTAAAAACAATGGTCATAATTTCTCTAAAATATGGCCATTTTATTAGAGTCATGATGTCATATCATAGTTGAAGGGTCTCTGGACTGTGCGCTACGATTGTAGGTGCAAATCACACTACGAGATTTTTTTTAATTATGTATATTTTTGTATCTCTTATTATTAATTTTCACAATTAACGATAATATATTTATGCAGTCTAAATATATCTGTAGTCTTTATACATATAATAAAAATGTAACTGAGCGTTATCTGTACATGGAAGATATATAAAAAAATATTATTGGGAGCATTATCATTATCGATATTATATAACCAAAACAATGATCTCCATTTTCCTTTCTGTTCTCTTCTTCTTTTTTGTTTGTCTGTTTATCTGTTTGCCTGTGCGCTTCTGCACGCTAATCTCAGAAACTGCTTATCCGATTTGAATGCTGGTTAAACTTCCCTAAGCATTTAGTACTTATTTCTTTTAAATCGGTTCATAAATAAAAAAGTTACAACCATTTAAATTATAAAGCAGTGAGAGCGCAGGCGGGTTGAAAAATCGAAATGGTATAATGTGTAGTTTACGCAAGCGAAGCTGCTAGGTGTATAATTCATAAATAAGGCTGGTTCATGTTCAAAGGATGGATTTCGGTATAGTAAAATCGCACATCCATAGAGGCCATCACTGCCACTGTAATCACAATTTATTGTGGTGTGTGGTGGTCGACTCCCACTTAGCGATTTTACTATAATTTTAATTTCTGATCTCTGATGCACAAACCGAGGCGTTGACCTTCGCTACTCAACATGCAATGTTTCGAATTCAGGTGAAAACCCACTTTTCAACAGAGTGTCTTGACACTAGGTTCTCCCTGGTTCTATCTTACTATGCAGGAAAAGTGTAAAACTATTAAAAAAGGTGAATTCTTAAGAAGTATACAACAGATAGAATAATACAACAGCAAGTAGCTCTTAAGTAGTATTTACCTTTTAACGCAGACTCAAACGTAGAATAAGCTATAAACCTCCGTATATTTGTTAGGAACACAGATGTGGGACAGGTAAATAGTATTCCTGCTAAACAAATACGCTTAAATAAATATATCTGTTCGATTTCACTAATATAGATCTAGTCCGTTGCTTATGTTAGGAAACGTTTACAAAAAACATACCTACATATGTTGCTGGCCGTCGCGGCACAGTGGGACGGCGTCTCATTTTAAACGCGTTTGGTTGGTTGTCAGGTCGATCACCACTCGGAGTGATTTAATTAAATTAATTTAATTTCACCGCTCTGGTGAATATGACAAAACGACGAAAGTGGAGAACGAAGTGTCTTGGGCTATAAGCTCTTTCTGACTACCGTGATATGCGGAAAAAAACGTGATACTGAAAAAAAATAAAAAAAGGAACATTATGTATCTACAATATTTGTTTAAGATTATTATTTATTATTACGTAATTTTTTATTAATTTTACTTAGAAAATATCATCTAGGCACCTACTTAGCTTCGTCAGGATATAGCTAATTATGTAAAAAATACTAGCAATCAAATATTAACTAAATTATCGAAATGAAAAACAGTACTTGTTTTATCTATTAATTAAAAAGAAATAGAATTTCGGCAATCAAAATGACGCAAGGTGTTTTTCCTCAGTAACCTCATAAAATTGTATCCAAATTAGAAGCGTGTTTAGCCGTCGCGTTCACAATATGCATCCTTTTCCGTCGTTTTATCGTTCTAAGACTTTATAGCCACTGGAATTACCTTTAGAAATAGAATATTCTATTTTATAAAAGTAAAAAGTAGTCCTGCCAGTAAAAAGTAAAAAACACCAAATTTTCATTATTAAAAATTATAATATATAAGTCATTTATACTTTTGTTTTAAATAATATGCATAACTAAAACTAAAAGATAGTCTGTTAGTTCAGTTAGTTCAGTTCAGCTGATATCACAAATAACATTTTTCAAAGTTTTGGCAATCATTATTTTTATAAATTTCCAGTTTCATATTAGAAAACATTGCTTAATATAAAAGTCTATATACTTTATTTATTTATATACATTAAGATAAAAATAAAAATGTAGTTAAAAATAGCATTTATTCATGATATGTTTAGTTTGTGATGTATACTTTTTTTTGTCGTATCGCATTATCTGTGGCTGGTAGGCCTGTAGCTAATGTTGAATATAAATAGGGCAGAAGTAGTTACATGTAAGGCGGAAGTAACACCTTGATCTGATATTGGTGTTGTATTTTCTAAGGTAGAATATTGCCCTACAATACCCTTCTTAACTAAAGGCCTAGCTGGCAAGGATAACACAATTTCTCTAGCTTTGTCAATCTGTCAACGAACTTTCCTTACATGTTTTCCACTTACTGATGATGAAAGACAAAGACTGGATACTGGACTGGATAGTATAATACTATTTGCCTTGTCTTTTCCATAAGAAGCATAAAAAGTAAAACATTACAAGCGTCAATGTCGAATGGGCTAGAAGCCCATTCGACATTGATCAAATCTAATTATCAAAAAAAAATATAATTATCAAAAAAAAATATTTAAATATATGTAAATTATTCAGGCGTTACTTTTAAAAAAAAAACTCTTCTCAGTATCTACTACATATTCCACGTTCTGGTTTTTCTAGAAAAGTGTGTGGGGCTAATAGTTTAAAAAATATTAATAATAATGTTAAACTAATCGACTAATTACCATGGCTTCCGCCTCTAAGTCCTACCTATGTTTTGGCAAAGTTCAGCGGAAGTAGCTAATGACGCACGTTACACGCCGAGTACAAGTACGTATAAATAAATGTGAACTATTTAAAATTGTGAACTAACTATTTTTGTTTAGCTTTTCAGGTGTTTTTTTTAAATATACGATTATGTTTTTAGAACTGTGAAAACTAAAATTAGAGTCGTAGTCTATTTTAGTGATTCGACTTCAAAAACAAATAAAGACACAACTGTTAACAGTATTAGGAAAAATTATTGAAAATATATTTTATTTTCTTCATATGAACTCAGTGAAGACAAGACTGAAATGTCATACCAAGAATTTTGCCTTCAATCTTTTAATCCTTGTTGCTTTTTATTTTTTTTCTGTGCTTCTACCATAATTACACGAATAATTTGTTATTAACTTAAAATGTCTTTATTATACATTTAAAAACACGAAAAGAATTAGCTGTACTTTTCCTGGCAACCTTAAGGCATAGGGGTAACGGTTAGGAAATGGGCTGGGTATGCAAAACAATATGTAACATTAGGCTACTATCAAAAATATTCTATAGCATTTGCACTATAATAACTATCTTATTCTAGTAAGAAAGCAATAAAAGTATCTAAGCAGACGTCTTATAATGCAGCAGTCATACTTACTGATTTATGCTACAGATTGTAAGCTTAATGTTTTATTATTTTTGTTATTTTGAACACGCTTTCAAATTTTTTTTAGGCTTTTTCCCACTTAGTAAGGTAGACAGAGAAGCCTAGTGTCAAGACACTTTGTTATCCACTTTTCACCCGAATCTGTGATATTGCATGTTGAGTGGCGGAACTCAACACCGTGCACGCTTTTATTTGGTTCACCGATTGTTATCTAGCAATTAATAAATTAATCAACATAAGAAAATCTCGCAATGTTATTGTATCTGAATTGTCGACGGCTTAACAAATTGCAGTCTTTTTCAAAGTATATCGTCTATGCCAGGTCTTCATTTATACTTTACTTTTTTTTAATGAATTTGTACTATTTATAAACATACATATCATCCATACATATCATCCAGCGTACATGGCTGATGATGTATGCCGATGACATAGCGCTCATTGACTAGAGCTGGTTGAAGCTGGAGTAGGGAGTGAACCTCTAAATGTACGCTTGAGAATGGCGATCGTAAACTAAATATGACGAAGACTGAGTACATTACTTGTGGGAGCCCGGACTCTAGCACTGACCAAGCTTTACGTACCAAAGCGGTGAAGTGCCAATATTTATATCTTGATCCACCGTGTGGGATTCGAACCCACAAGCGATCGAACTTACAGTCAGACGCTGTCCCACTGTGCCACAATGGCCTCAATATTTTTTTATAAATTATATTAAATCTATTTTCAGGATTCGGTCCTTATTTATTAATACGTAATTATGAATTTCATTAAAATCTTTTAACACACTATTCAACTATCATGATTTATAAGTCTGATTTCTTTGCAACTAACAGTTATTTGCAGACCAACCTTGAGTTATTTCCATCCATAGGCCAAAGCAGACTAAAACTTAAATATAATTCTAGCAAATTTAAAAGCAAATAAATAAAACGTGTATGATGCGTTGTAACAGACACCTGTAAATACGGTTTGGATGCGCGCCAGATGATAAGAGCTCTATGATCTAAGCTTCGATGCTACATTATAACTGAGTCAGATGTGTAGACGGATCAATTTATATGAATGATACTAACAATAGTGTTATTTGTTCCTAAAAATGAACATAATTATTTTCATTTCCTCTCTGGTAAGACAAAACGCGGCATTGAGTTCCTCCACACGCATGTGTCGATTTCTCGCGGGAAGAGAACAGAGTGTGTTGGCTGTGGGTTCTCGCTACTACCCATTTTTTACGTGCGAAAATCCGTTACCAGAACGATTGAGAACTTGAATGGGTTATACGGGACTCCGTACTAGCAGATGTAGGCCGTCCGTATAGCCACTAAAAACTACGGGAACACCAGTTTTTATGTGAAAGTTTGCTGGTCACCCTTGACGGCCTGCTAAAAGTAGCGTGCCAGCGCGCGCCTACTCGAGCCAGGAGACTAGGCGATCAGCTTCTCTAAGCTGACCTCTCTCTGACCAACCTATGGAAACGAAGTTGAATAAAAAGTATATGGATTAATGATTGATAGCCAATTGAGGCAATCGTGGCTCGTTCGTAAATTATGATTATGAATTCAAAGTTCACTTAAAATGTTAGTAATTTAAGTGCTTTTTTGTCTGACTTTACTTTGGGTTCCATTTATCAAGTTTAATATTACGAAAATTGGCGGAAAATTGAGAACATAATCACATTTGAATACAAGATAAATAATGAAAATTGAAGATAATTGACTAAAGCAGGGCAGCCAGAGGTGTCAAGTCACACCTTGCTCCACTTTCCTCCCGAAATCGAGACATTTGGTATTCAGTGGCGGACCTCGACGCAGCGCTTTGTCCTAGGTACCAGAGCGCATGTACCAGCGGAAACATGAAAATATATTTAATATAATCACTACCCCAAGTGAGAATCAAACCCACAGCCAATAGCGTTTTCAGTCAGACGCTCTTCTCGACGTCTGATCTCAATTAGATTTTGTAATGACTTTAAATTTCTGTATTGATGAATACTTATAAATAAACCACTTATCTGAGATTCTCTTCATTTAGTTATTAAATTAAGTGACCTAACTGAATTCTGGAGTAAAGACGTAAATTACGTCTATTTTGACTGATATAGTAGCTTAGTCACACATCACACAAAGCTACTGATGAAATGTTTAAGAACTACTTTTGCACACTAATCTCGCTCCTTACTCCACGCTTCCCTAATTATTTTGAATACCGTAATTATATTATACAGAGAAGTCAATTTTAAATAAATAAGTACGAGTTTGTGATTTATTAAAGAATTTACATAATTTTTGGATTTGGATTTAGGTATTTTTTTATGGAAAATGTAACAAAAATTACGTTGTAGGATTCGAACCCGTGCCTCTTGAAATACCACCCAAGAGGCGCAACCTGAAATCCAGCTATGTCTAAATTTTTATGCATTTTTTAAAATATTTTGTTAACCAGAGTGTATGGATAACAATTTAATAAAGTTATTAAAAACAAATTTACCTAACTATAACTAAATCGGATAAGAAATATTGTGTTAGTAAAACGGAAGTTAAAAGGTAATAGACATCTCGGAGTGCGACAATAGGAATAATTTGTAAGTTCTTTATTATTTCTAAAACACAGACTGGCGAAGTATTAAGAAAGAGAATTATATAAGAGAGAGTATTATTCCCTTGAATAAAAAAATAATAATGAGGCCATCGTCGTGGCTCAGTGGGACAGTGTCTTACTGTAAACGCGATGGGTGTTGGTTCGATTCCCACTCGGGGGAATGATTATATTTAAATTATTTACATTTCTCCGCTCTGGCACCATTTTAAACATTAATATCATTCCTTATTTAGCACACTCCTGTACCTTACAATTAGTTGGATACTTTGACAGGCATTGATAGATTTCAATATTGGGCTGGGATTATAAAATGTACTTCACATATCTATCATTTCTTTTTCAGCCAACCTCGCATAATGAGTGAAGGAAAAAATATCTTAGTTTGTCAACATCTCGAGGTTATTGACATAGAACCAGACGTTTGTTCGTATTTCATTTCAGTAAATAATATATTTTTAGCACTGAAAAAATAAGTATGCAGTTAATTTTTTTCTTCATATTTTGTTTAATGGCTCATTAGTCTTTATTTTCACTAAGCAGATGTTAATTAACGTTTTTTTTAAAGTTGTTTTTAAATATATATTGCCTACGTCTATATATGTTGATGACTTGGGGTCCTATTATCGTTTGCTACAGAAAGTTCCGAGCATTTCATTCACTCACCCAACGCGTTGCCGAAAGGGTAGCTCAGAGATCTGCTACTTGTGACTTGGAACTTGTGGACTAAGTATCAGGACACCTTTGAAATGTACATTATTAACAAAATTTTAATATATTCTACTCGATCCTACTATTTTAGTAAATTATAGCGAATCTTCGATTAATATGAAATGTCAATTAATACGAAATTCCAATATCAAAATTCAACTTGAATTATTCGAAAATAGTTATTTACACCCTTTACTGCTATATTAAGTGCTTGATAAATACAATTCTTTACAAAAAAATATTCTGGCCTATAACAAATTAAGCGTGGATTCAAATCATCTATTTGGATGACAACATGAGTTCGAACCAATAAATTAACACCGAAATATTTCTTAAACTTACATCGGCTATAAACATTAAAACAAGTATTATATAAAATATTTTTTTTATTTAGGTAGAACAGAATAAATTTTACAGCCATTATGGAGAAGTGGCGCAGACTGTACTATAATCACAATTAGTTTTGGGTTCGATTACCGCGCGGAGGATTGATCATAATGTTATTATTTTCACTTTCCCGCTCCGTCACCACTTAACACGCAATGACTCGAATTTGGGCGGAAAGTAGAGAACGGAGTGTCTCGACACTAGGGTTTCTGTGACGGGTAGTCGGAAAAAAGCAAGAAACTGTAAAAAAAGAATAAATATTGCAATCTGAGCTTAACTTTTGTTTTTGGCACAGTAGTACAAAATATTTCCAAATATTTTATTATTGTCAGCCAACTATAAACAACCTCTCTGTCATTCGTCACTGTTCTTAATTTGAATTTCAATAACATTTTGTTTAGTTTGTACCTGAAATAATATTGTCATTTCAGATATCTTATGTGTGTTTTTCACTTCAATACAAGCATTGAATGTTCGTCTCGTTTACATTAACAATTATATTAAAAAAAAATCTAATATCGTTTTTCTTATCCTAAGTGTTTGTTTTCTTATCTAAATAAAATAAAATAAGTTTTATTACTTTAAGTAAAAAAATTAAGTTTTATTGTTACCCTAAATAAAAAAATTACAATTTAATATTATTATTATTATCTAATAAATATAATATGTATTTTATTTATTTGACAGTATCTATTAGGTATTTACTATATATCTACATTGTTAAAAGATCCTAGTGATAAATTACTTTCCGCCTACTTTATGTTCATCAAAAATCCATTACTAGTTGAGCGACAGACAACGTACAGCGGAAACTACTCGACGTAGAAAGTTGTAATTTGGTAGAGCTACAGTATAGGGGAGATATAGGGGATATTTAAGATTAAAAATCGTAAAGTCCACTCAAACGATGCTATTTGAACCAACGACTGTCAATATCCTATATATATCCTCGTGTCAAATAACCTATGCGAATTGCTACCGTGACGTTATTGTACAAAAAAAAGCCGCTTCCCGCTTTTTCTCGCATGGCAGCGTACTCAGAGAGAACCTGCTGTCAAGACATTGAATACTCCACTTTCCGCCCGACATCGAACTCACCGCCTTGCTTTGTGTCAATTTAAATATAACCATTAAGCCGAGTGGGGATCTAAACCACCACCAATCACGTTTACAGTCAGAGGCAGAACCACTGCGCCTTTATGGTCTAATTTTTTTACAATTATTGTATGAATTTTAATAAAATAAATACGCAAT
Organism: Podotricha telesiphe; assembly: GCA_038994665.1. Taxonomy (NCBI): domain Eukaryota; kingdom Metazoa; phylum Arthropoda; class Insecta; order Lepidoptera; family Nymphalidae; genus Podotricha; species Podotricha telesiphe. The sequence continues at coordinate 18,720 of JAOYRR010000217.1, read as the reverse complement.
AAAAGTCTTATTCATCACAAAAACTTTTATGAAACCAAAACAAACAGCTAAAAGTAGCCATTGCAACGACGTTGGCGGATATTTCGTTAAAACAACACAACCCTAAAAGACGGAAAGATAATTCTGAATCTGTGTCACATTTCCCGGAGACAAATCGTAAACATTAATCGAATTTAATTGCTCGTGAAAGTCGACGTGATTCTTCGTAACTCCCAAACAAACGTCGGGCTTCTGCATTTTTTCGTATTATAACTTTGGCACCACATTAAGCTGTCCATCTAAAGTATGCAGATGATAAATATTTGTTCTTTGTGAGAATTAAAACAAATTCTCATTTTTAATCAAGTTCAATTTTAATAAAGTCAAGTGTCGATAAGTCAACCCTTTGTAATATCTCTATTATTATTTTATTAAGAACATTTGCCAAACGATTTCATAAATTAAGACTTTGACATTTATATTAGTGGTGGGAGACACGTTTTTGGACGGGGAACTTTTGCACACAAAAATTTGGCGTACAGTTTGTACGTACGTACAGTACAGGTACCAAATAATAACTGACCACGTTTTAGTTCTTTACAGCTACAGGTGTATTTTTTTGTTTGATTTTCGAGAATACCTACCCAATACGAAAATCGTAATTCCTTTAGATACTGTACCAAATATTTATAGTTTCTACATCTCTTTTCTATAAAATATCTTGATTTATTTTATTGATTTAGTTAATGATAACAAAAAATAAGTCTTAAGAAATCAACTTTCATATACTCCTCCTATACGTCGAATGTAGGTGACAAAATGTATCCGAATGTCTTTGTATCCGAAGTTAAAGCGAATTCCTGTGTTATGTAGAGTTAAAACAGTTTGTTTTGCTTTTAATCGTCTAACAACATTATAATTTCGTCTTTGTATTATTTAATGTTCCCTGGCATCCATTCTATTTCAGGATTCGCCCTCGCCTTAATACGCAAATATACATACGTTATCCATAGGTATTTCATCATTAAGTTGGGTTCAGTAGTACCTATATAGGGACAAATTTTGTAACTATAATAAACGTAATTTATTGTTATCAAGAAGGTTATATTTAAGGAATTATTACTGAATAATTCCTTAAATATTATACTTATTTTTATACTGGTAAAAGATGGTACTGGATACTAATTAGAAAATCACTTTTACCAAAACTATATTAATTTATGACTCTTAGGTGTTGAGCATCAATTGGTAAAGTGATTAAGAACCGTTTACTTACTGTGGTAAATTGGTAATCGTTACTTTGAATATTCTGTCACTGCTGTTTTAGTAATACTTATTGCAATGCTGTTTGTTTATCAATATTAATAAAAATTTTAAAAAAGGTAAGAGAAGTAGAAAATAAAAGAATCCAATATTGCTTATGAATAATGATTAAAGGATAGAATCGTTGTTTAGGAGAAAAAAATACTTACAAATAATAGTAATACAAATTATATTGCACATTCATATTGATTGCTTTTTTCCGCATGCCAGGGTAGTAAGAGAAAATCTAGTGTCAAGACACTCCGTTCTCCACTTTGCAAATTATAATATAATAATACGTATAAGTTACTGTGTGATTGACAGACAAGGCACATTCAAAATACTGAACGTGGATAGCTGAAATTTAACATATCAGTTCTTTGAAAGTGTAGCACTAATTATAAGAGGACAATAAGAGTTTTCGAAGTTTCTGGGAGCGACTAAAATGAAATAGCTTGCCACTGGGTTTTCTCTGACTGACAAAATATAAGCATTGCCTAAAGAAACTCAAATTTTGTATCGAATAAATTTCTCTATTTAAACCTATACAAATACAAAATCAATTTATTTCCAACAAATGTGTAATGTAGAAAGAAGCACTGTGAAAACTAAACAAATGTAGTTTTTATACATATAAATCGAGCGTTCTTTGCATTAAGTTGTACGTTTATTTATACAAACGAAATTTTGTTTATGTTATTTCTAACACCATTATATGTACCATACAGAGTTCAAAATAGCCGAAGTTTCTTGCCAAGATTCAGCTAAAATATAAGATGGAAGAAAGACAATTAGCCAAATATTTGAAATTGGAAATTATCCTTTTTTTTTCGTTTTATTAGTGTCGTCTTTGAATATGCGGAGGAAGTGGCCACTCGCGAAATTAAAAGACCTAGTTGGTTAGTAAATCTGCTCAATAAATACTTATATATTTTAACAATAATTGTAATGCGTTTATTTCTTGTATCCAAAAATACACATTTAATTTAATTTCTGTCAAATTACAAAATAATGTTTTTATCTTAATTTGAAAATATTTTTCAGGTAAGTTCTGTGCCGGCTTAAGACATATCAGCTTTCGATACTTGCGAATTAGGAGCTTAGCTGTAAAGTAAATTATATAAAATATAATATATATTATAAGAGATTGTGTTGTAGCTTACTGCCTATAAGCCTTTCGGGTCCCCGTGAGGTCGAGGGCCCTGAGCAGCAGGTAAGCCCGTATGGTAAAGACAGAACTGGGTAAAATACGATATTTAAATTGCAATTATGTGTTATTTTAGAGATCATTATAAATTAACTGGCTGTAAAAAATATTCAGCTGTTCCCGGAACAAACAGACAGACAGACAAAAAATGTAAAAACAATATATTGTGGTATGTGTACCGCGTATACATACAGAAACTTCAATTTTATTTATTTGCATAGATAGACACAATAGGAACAAATATATATACAAAAGGAATAATAACAAGAAATATATTACTAAAAGAAAACAACTGTTCTCGATAAATTTGTCTTTTTCCGCTTTGCTGCTGATTATTATGGAATTTCAACAGCAAAGTGAAAAGGTCTCCTTTATCAGAACTTTCTTCGGGGGAAATTTTCGAAGAATTGAAATTGATGAAGAAAATGTGTTGAAGAAAATCTGGAGAAACGTTAAGGACTCGAGAAGAACCTGTGGAACATAAACAAATACTGTTAATTGTTTTTTTATATCCAGGCTTTTAACGTTTATTATTGATTTATTGGTATTTTGTAACATTTTTAACGGTTATCTAGGACGAGGTCCAAGGAAGCGGGTTCGAATCCTGCTGCATCCAAACTTTTATACCTTTTCTAAAAAAATTTTTAATTTGTTGTAATTATATTTATAAACTTAATTCACTTTTAAAATTATTTATTATAATTTTAATTCTATTAGTAGTGTCACCATTGACGCGATACTAAGGGAGATTAAAAGACCGCGTTGCCTTAGCAATATATATGTTAATTTATATAAAACTGTATGTTAAACCATTATAGTGTGTTACATTTATTTTGTTAATTTAATGTATATATTTTTAGGCATTATTTAAAAAAAAGTATTAGCATTCTGCTCATCTTCTCTATGTAAACTATAACTGTCCTAAATTTAATACTTTTTCGTTTGCGTAATTTTCGTAAAAAGGGATACAGCATTTGTCCTCGACGTATGTATATATATATATTATACTGCTAAGTAGATTAATATATTTTGAGTGCAATCAGTATGATTACTATTAAATTATATTTAATAATAATAAGATAAGTGAAGTTGTAGGTAACAACCGTAGGCCGTATGCAAGTTTCAGAATGAAAAAATTTAAAAGCCAAAACATGTTATCGAAGAGAACGTGAGTTTAAATCAACGTTCAAAGTTTTATTTAATACTATATCAATATTTAATATAATAATAAAATGAATATTTTATCCTTTATAAATATAAGCATAGCATTTTAGCATATTTTGCTTCTGCTTCCGCTTAAACAATTGGTAATAATTATTTTAATCTCAAAATAACAATATCTTTGGATGATTCGATTTCGGATGGAAAGTTAAGGCCGACGGAGTGTATTGACACTAGGTCTTTGACCACCTTTCTATGTCGGAAAAGAGCGTTAATTTCTATTTATTTATGAGCTTTTTATTCGTATTCTACAAAATACGAAAGCACTATAGAATAGTGTAAATATTTAATAAAAGAAAACCATCACAAAAACGTAAGCATCCAAGAAAAATAATTTTAAAATAACTCGAAATCAATTGAAAACTGCAATATTTTAAAACGAGCTAACCCTGAGGCCATTCATAATATAAACATTTTCGATGCGTAGTTGTAGAAATATTCACAGAATCCTATGGCGTAATGTTGGCCCGAATCTTCTGATTTACAGCGCCCGCTAATTTAAGACAAGTGTTCGATTTAACGTTCGCAACTCTTGTGATTCAATGGTTACAGGCTGAAAAACTACATGAGTTACTTTTGGTCTTTTTTTGGTCTACTTATCTATAAATGATTTTATCTCAGTTCTTAGCCTGTAAGTAACAGGAAATAAATTGTAATAATTTAGAAATGGCTAACACAAGGCACGGTCCACATGCCCGTAGTGACACAAAAGAAAATAGTATATAGGGCATGTACATCTTATTTTCATTACAACTTCACGCTTGTTCCCGTATAACAGGGTAGTCCTCTACCCCGTTCTGTTTCCAGGAGAAATCAAGGCTTTACGTGTTGAATTGCAAAAGTTAGTATTTTACTTGAAAAATTATTCAATTTAGATGAAAAATTATAATATAATCATTCCCCCTAGTGTAGATCGAATAAACAACCAATCGTATTTCTCAGCTCAGGTGACAATACGCGGCGTTGGGGTCCGCCATTCAACTCGCAATATCTCAGATTCGTGCGGAAAGTGGAGAACGAAGTGTTTTGACCCAAGGTTTCGTCTGAAAACCACTATGAAAAGAGAGTAAAGCTAAAAAAATTACACATTTCAAGAGAGGTAGAGGCTGAGGCAACGCACAAAGTATAGCCGACTACAATATTGCTAAATATCTTGATGTTTGTGGTTCCAAATCATATTCGTTTATATTACTATATACTATATATTACTTATATACTGAACTACGGTAGTAGTCACTTACCTATCTACCTTTTTTTTTCTAATTTGTTTTGCCAAGAAATTATTAAAACTTGGGCGAAAACGGAGAACAGTACAGCTACTAGAGTAGTACGCCTAACCATAAAAAATATATAAATTGCGTGAAGATTAAAAAAGTTTCTACGTTTATATGTTGTAAATCGTACATCGGTGTGTTAATGTCTACTAATAATAAATCTTATTTGGACCGTCCCACTCAACAGTGACCACGCCCTCTCGTACTATGCATTTATTTTAGTAATTAGGTACGTACATAAAAACTAAGGCGCTTTAGAACTTTAAAATTCTTGAATTAAGATATTTATTATCGTATAGGATACGCCATCGTGGCTCAGTGTGACAGCATCTGATTGTATATGCGGATGGTTGTGGGAAAGATTCCCACTCGGAGGATTATATTTAAATTATTTTCATTTCTTTCGTCTGGTGCCAAAACAAAGCACGGCGTTGAGTCCCGCCATTTATAACGCAGTGTCTAGGATAACGGCGGAAGGTGGAAAACGTTTCCTCTGCTATACGGAAAAAATTGAGAAACTGTGGTTTATTTTGAGACCATTATTATATTGATGCAGTGGATCAGTCTCTGATGGTTGGCGACGATTGTGTGTTCAACCCCCCTTCGGGTAATTGTTTTTATTGCCCCACTCTGTTAAGACTTTAAGAAGAATTTGGTCAGAAAGCTGGAAACTAAGTGTCTCAACTAATTTATTTCTAGATCCTCAGCACAGCTATCACCGATAAAAATATATATTTAGGTATCAACCACACATCTCGATTCTGCTTGTTTAAATAAGTGTAAATCTTCCATGTACACTTGATGAGTACATCTGTAAAAATAACTAGATACTTATTTTTTTCAGCTTTACGCTTTTGCAGCAGTGCCATTTTCCGCCCTTTTGAGACATTTCGTGTCGAGTGGCGGAACTCAACGCCGCACTTTGTCTTGTCACCAGAGGAAAGAAAGGAAATCCATTTACAAATAATCAAGTGAATAAAGGTACCTACTTCACTTTTATATCATTTGCCTATATTACTTTACTATGAAATTAAAAAAAAACTTATTTTATATCTTTAGGCATCTCCTGCATTTTTATTGATATATTATATATAATAGAGAGAATCTAGAGTAATAAATTTATAAATGTAATGTGTCACATTAAATTTATATTTTTTGTTTAAAAAAAACGCATAACTTTAGTTAATTAAACGCGGCGTTAAGTTCCGAACCGAACACCAACTCACTTCAGAAACTAGGTTCCTAAGTTTATTTTCAGTAGCAGTATTTTTGTTAAGAATATTTGTAACCTCTGATTTCATAGGTTTTGGTTGATTCGTTAAGTAGTTGTTATAATTTTTTATTTTTCTATTTCTACAACGAATATTGAATTTTGTCAAACTATAGGACAGCTGACTGTAAACGTGATTGGTTGTCGGTTCGATTCCTACTAAGTATTCCCCATACTTATATTTGAAATATTTTCATTTCTCTGCTCCTGTATCTAAGACAAAGCGCGACTTTGAGTTCCAATTAGGGCGGAAATTGAAAAACGGAACGTTTTGACACTAGCTTCTTTATACCTACTCTAGTATATGCGCAAAACCTGTGAGGTGACGTCACGTAAATGCATCATAGATTTATTACTTTAAGATCTCCGGTTTTAAAACGCCAATTGCAGATTACGATGTTTACTTTACACAGTACACTCATGTTTTAGAATATTTTTCGTCCAGGTTTTAGCATTTGATGTTTTCAAGTAATTTGTTACAAATCTTGCAAGTGTTTATACGCGGTGATTGTCGGTCGTTATTTGTTTATTTATTTTTTTATCTATAGGCAAGGCAAACGAGCGTTCGGGTCACCCGATGGTAAGTGATCACCGCCGCCCACGACCACGCACTTTTTGAAAGTACCCATGTCGAGTCGACCTGGAAACACTGCCGCTGGTAGACCATTTCTCAGTTGAGTGGCACGTGGAAGGAAGTTCCTACGAAACCGCACAGTAGTAGAGTGCCACGTATTTAGACGGTGGTGATGATATTTCAGTCGGTAACGTACTGTGCGGTTAGATAATTTAGGAATCAAGTCAAACAGTTCCCCAGAACACTCCCCATGATAAATGCGGTAGAGAACGCACAAAGAGGAAACGTCAAACGCCAAAGTGTCAAGCCTTTCACAGATTATTGGGTCCTTAACGATTTGAATGGCTCTACGTTGTATGGGATCAAATATATCAAGCTGATACGGGAGTGCACCAGCCCAGAGATGAGAACAGTACTCCTACTACTGTGAGGCTGAACCTGGGGCCTATACAGGGCCAATCGGTGTTTAGGCGTGAAGTACTGTTTTGCTCTGGCAATGACATCCAGCTTCTTCGAGGCCAACTTGGTCTTGCTTTCCAGATGATCACGACACTGGCAGTCATTTGAAACGTTAAGGCCCAATATGCTGATTCTGGGCGTGGTTTTAAGAGTATGCTCGAACCTTGCCCTATCAATTTGCGACTTAAAGTACCTAGAAGCTCAGTTTTATTTCCTTTTTAAGGTTTTTCTTCGGATCTTTAGTGGCCAGTGCCTCGGCCCAGGCTTGGATTGCATTGCGCTTGCCAATGGCAACTTGTTTGCAAATCGTACCAAACCAAGGCTGTGATTTGCTACCAATCGGCACCACAGAGATAAGAATATAAAGATCCATACCCTGTAGAAGCACATCGGCGACAGCAGCGGCACAGGCACTAGGATCATCAGAAGAGAAGCAAACCGGCCCCAGGTATAAGATGAGTAAAAAGTACGCATCGCATCCCAATCTGCTGACTTATATAATGTCAGACACAACGAGTTGCGGGTGTTCTGCACCTATTATATATAAGTTTAAAAAAGGCCCTGCTCGCTTTTACACGCATAGCAGTATAGTCAAGGGAACCTAGTGAAATACTGATAAATAATTAATGAGAACAAAACCTTCTAGTTATAGATACGAGTATATGGTGAAAATAATTTCATTCATTTCATTTCACTCAGAATAATTCATTCATATATAATCTAATAATAATTTCATTATAATAATATAATTTCACTTAAAATACAAATTTAGTTTATAACTTATGTATTAATTATTGTGAGAGTTATAATCAAGCTAAATAATGCTTTACAAAGTTACATACACAAGAAAAACAACTACATTCTGTTAGACATCACGTTATTATTAAAGTGAGAATACACTTTGAAATGTGTACTTATAGTTACCGATAACTACACATATTAAAGTAACTTTTTTTGTTAAAGTACCATAGGGTAACCACTAATAAACAAACAGCATTCTTCTTAATTATATTTAAAACTAAATTAATTTATCATGTTTTAGTTATAAATAATATATTTACTTACGTATTATGAAATAAAAATAATTCAAAAACTGACAGTTGGCCTGACCCCAGATTACATCTGACATTTTTTTTCCAGCTTCACACTTTTTTCTGTCTCACGTCACATAGAACTCAGTGCCTCGATTCGAGACATTGCGCGTTGAGTGGCAGAACTCAATGTTGCGTTTTGTCTTAACAGAGCAGATAAATAAAAATTATAATTTCCCCAAGTGGGATTCGAAACCACAACCGCGCTTACAGTTAGACCCACTGCACCACGATTGCCACTATTTTTATATTATATAAAAACCAGGAAAGTGTTGTTAATAGGTTTTGTCGGCCTTCGGTGGAAATTATAGAGGATATGATTAAATATAAATAAAAATATATTATATAAGATATTAGATATTCATAAACTTTAATAGTATTCTTATATCAACTACACGATATTCAGTGTAATTCTAAAATCTTCAATATTATATGCATCAATACCGAATTATTTTTCATGACAACACAAAATGAAACAAAAAGTTGTAAAAAAGAGCAAATTTTTAATGTAACAACATCCACTACACTAGTCACAAATTGGAATACATACAGCCAATAGTAAATACAGATTATAAATAAATGCGAATACGTAGTTCCTATTTATATAGTCTGTAGTAAATTAGTGTTCGTCCAAATGGGCGTAGACTCGTCTAAGTTTCTCTCTTTTATTTTTGTTCGCATGTTTCTTCTCGTGCTTCCATGGCTTTCCTATGACAGGCTTGTCACCTTGTGGTACTGTGACACTGAAAAAAAAATGAAAACTTAAGAAAAGAAAAATTAGATTCCCCGTTTCCATGGCGTTACAGAGAGAGGAGTTCGAGCTAGTGTCTGGGACTTGCGAGCTTAGTGTAGGTTAGCCAACTTTAAAATGTGCATTAAACCTCGCCTCCACTGTCCGAGTTCCACTAACTACCTAATTAAATATGAAAAAATTCTACCAATTCAGCTTTCGAAATACGTGATACAAATGAACTGATGATGATTCTACACGGGTAGATAATAGAGAGAATTCGCTGTTACACCTCTCGCGCCCACTTTACTGCATATAAATGAACTGTAAACTTATACCTAGGGGAAAACTTATATTCAGAAAAAAAATGAATGCAGCGGGATTTGAACCTGCGCCTCTTGAAAACTGTTCAAGCGCTCTGACCGCTGAGCCATGCATTCTACATCCAGCTACGTCTAAATTCTTACACTTTTTTTATTTTTACGCTGGGAAATGCCTCCTACGCAGACTGCCCATGCGCAAGGCAGACCCTTGTGGGACTCAACGGGAACCGAATCCCGATACTACCCACTAAAACCCAGTGGAAACCCTCTCCATCCCAATGAGACGTCAAAGGATCGCTCACGCATACTACTGCAACGTCTCCGTGGACAGCCCACCTATTGCGGGCCACTGTCGCCTTCAGGGTTCCTTTCGGAGCACCCACAACCTTGATGACTTGCAGGAGGATCATCACGACGCTCTTGCAGTCTAGGGGGAGTTGGATATCCGCAAACCGCTTTCTCCTCCCCACTGGCCTTCGGCGGCGGAGCGGATAAATTCTTATACGCTTTTTACAACAATACATTATTATTTGTTGTTAGCATATCTGCAGAGTTTTTTACAAATATCTGCTACCCAAAGATATATATTTAGAAACGTAAAAAAATTGAGCGCAGCGGGATTCGAACCTGCGTCTCTTAGAAACCGTCCAAGCGCTCTGACCGCTCAGACATGCGTTCAAACGTATAACAATTTGAACGCAATTTTTGTGAATAGCACTTTAAAGCGTTAAGAATCATAGGGCAACCTAGCCTATGTATAGCGAACCTTATTGTAACAAATTACTTGATATAACCAATTACTTTATAATTCCCTTCAGTTTTATTATATCTTCAAAAATAATCTACAAAAATATAGCTCGATTATTTAGATCTACTGCAGTTAGACATATAATATAAATATATACGAAGAAAGAAGTAACTCAGGTGAGTAGATAACGTAAAAAAGTTTATTTGGTCCAGTGTCATTTTCATAGTACTGTCAATTCCACTTTGAGTTTGTCTGATATAGTAAGTATGGATATAGAAATAAGTAAATTGCACACAATATCTTAAGAAGTCATACTTTATATATTTTTTTACTGATTCACGCTTTTTATCACGTGTGTTATGGTATGTACATTGCTGACTGGCGGAACTCAACGCCCTTTTCGTCTTACCAGAGTGGAGAAATGCAAAGCCTAAGTATATATGAACACAAAATATTTTAAACAAAATATATTTCCCCTAAGTGAGTTTCGGACCCACATCTATCTATCTATCGATTGATTTTAATATCTTTAAATAATGCAAGAAGTTATTTTTTACAATCATCTACATTATGACTCCAGACGTCATGTTACTCGTTCTTTAAATTTATAATGTATTACTTCTATGTGAATATTATAATAATTTAGCTGTTGAAAACTTTTCATTTCTCCGCTCTGGTAAGCATGAGAAAGCCAGGCGTTGATTTCCACCACTCAAAATCTCGATACCGTTCGGAGAACGGAGTGTTTTGACACTAGGTCTCTCTGACAACCCTGTTAACCCTGCGGGAATAAGTGTGAAGCTGTACTATTTAACCGTCTAAAGTATAGGTCTAAGTGTGATGTAAAGTGAACTTGTGTTGTTTTCTTTTTAAAGGTTCTATAGTATAGAGCAGGGATGGCCAACCTGTGGCTCACGAGTCACATACTCGTACAGCTCTTTGACGAATTATTTGTGGCAATGTCTGTCGATAAATGTAGTCCCTTTAAATTTAATAACGGTATGCGAAAACATTTATGTGTAAAAAAAAATCTTGGACTTCGAGCTTGGCCACCTTTGTATAGACTATAGTGTGTAAAATGTGTATAGACAAAACGCAAAAAAATTTAAATTACCACAGATTCGAAATTAACTTTACATTTAGTTAAAATTCATGAAATGTTAGATCCATCTATATTTCACGAACACATTTTATTTCTGTACAAACTTTCTGTCGATTTAATTAAATACATTAGGCTTTACATAGAACTTTGTTAACTAAGATAAGAGTCAAACGTTAAACAATATCAATTATAATAGTTAAAATAAACTTAAATATAACTTCAAAACGGTCCCACTGGACGGAAGCCAGGCGTTAATTCATAAAATTTTAACTGCTTTACGATGGCGGTTAACGAGCGTGAAAACGAGCGTTACAGTAAATACGGATGCAATAACACGACTACTGTGGAATGTGAATTATACTATAGGCACGTAAGTACTTAAGCAAATGACACGAGTAAAAAGAGACGGAACGGTAGTTGTTGCCCGCGATTTCTTCCGCGTAGTAATGAGCACCGCTCTGCCAAAGTTGGTAGAGAAAAAAGGACTATCACAGAAATTTTCTAGATATCACCTCATTAATCCGGCTCTGTCTACTAACTATAAAATACCACATTACCAAATTTGATGTTTGTATGTCAAGTACGAGTATTTTATGTTAGTGACCTTTCGCCTTTATACAAATACATAGGCGCGTCTGTGGATTTTTTTGTATAAACTTTTTCACCACTTATGATGGATGTTATCACACATACAACAGGGTGTTCAGAGAGAACCTAGCGTCAAGACACTCCGTTCGCCGCTTTGTGGCGGCACTCAACAATTCACCAGAGTAGTGATGCGGCTTGAATAGGATTTTGTGATTCGATTCATTCGAGCAATTTTACTACCTCACTCGAGTCATACTCACACTCGAGTAAAAAACTCAGTTGAGATTTTGTAATATTAAGCAAATATTGGAGGAGATTGAGTAGGAAGGCAGACCCTGGCTAGGCCGCAATAAGTGCCAAATAGAAAACGAACGTTCAATTCGAATGTTAAACTTATTTAATAAAATGCAATTTTAAGACGAATTGATGGTATATATTTTTGAATTAATTAATTTTAAAAACTAACAGTGCGCCCGCAACTTCATCCGCGTGGAGTTCTAAAATAAAAGTAGCCTATGTTACTCCTTATTACATCAGCTATCTGCAAGTGAAAATCTCATCAATATCGGTGCGTTTCAGAGATTAGCCGGAACAAACAGACAAAAAGACAAAAATTGCAAAAAAATGTTATTTTGGTATATGTACCGTGTATATGCATTTAGTAAAAAACAGTTATTTTAATATGACAAATAGTGACTCCAATTTTATTTATTTGTAAAGATTACTTTATTATTATTTGTACGATACAATGAAATTCTAATCACAAATTGAATTCGAAATTACGCGTATTTTACATTTTAATAGACTAATGTTTGACTACACAGGACTCGAGCCGCACCACTACACTACAGAGTGGATAAATTAAAATAATTTTAGATATAATCAGTTCTCCGAGTGGGAATTGAACCTACAACCAATCGCGTTTTCAGTCAGACGCGGTCCCACTGCCACGATATTCTCTTATTTACACATTACCTACTTAGTTTTATGAAATAATAAACATGCTCCACACAAATGCATTACTGCATTGCTAGTAGTTTCTTGGAGAAGCACATACTAATAATTTACATCGTCGTATATTTTTTTTAACATATATTAAAAAACATATTAGAAATGGTATCTCTGAATCCAATTACAGTATTATTACTCGAAACTGTCGCCGTCTAGTTCTAAATTTGCAGCTTATTAAACGTGATGCTTGAAGTTAGTAATATTACGGTAAATATAGGTTTAATTTAGATGTCTCCCGAGAGTTCTGTGCCATTTCCCTTTTATACCCCAAAGTATTAATTAAGGTCACAAGATCCATTACAACGTTGTGTGTTATTTTTAAATAAGAATAGGCTTGTAATGATAGTTGTCTGGCACGTTTTGAAAGTAAAGCGATTACAAATATATACGTACCTAAGTTTTTATGGTAATTATATGTGTAAGGTATGTGTAATGTGTTTGTGTAATGGCGTAATTGAGATGTGTGTATGCGGTAATTGTGAGTTCATATTACACCTCCTTATTTTGATATATACTTATGTTCATAAAACAAGCTGTTACTCCAATCCATCACAGAAAGTTAGGTCCAAAATGAAAATACCTTGAAAATTTAGAGCAATACGTAAAAAGGAGCAAAGGCTAAGAAAATAGCAAATTGTTTACAATTTAAGAGTTTATTATTCAGAATGAATAATAAATCAGTCTTCAAATCCCTACATTTGGTACATCCATCTTCATTTTCAACACAAAAACATCTTGAGATAAATAAAATTTAGTACGCAGCATCTCTGGTGCTATAAACACTTTGGTCTGTCGTTGATATTGCCAAGAGCAAAAAATCAAAGATCAAATAAATCAACACATCACTATATGATACATAATTCAAAAGAGTATTTCTTTTGAAGCTGAAAAGTAGTATGTAAATTATATTATAGACTAGGGACCCGCTCGCGGCTTCGCTTGCGTACACTACACTAATAAATTATTTCGTTGCTACGCCCGCCCGCGTTCTCCTCTTAATCACAAATCACCTTCATCAATTTTGAACCCTTAACCATAACAACGTTCTTGAATGATTTTCAAGAGGCATAGGTTCAAATCCTGCTGCGTTCAAATTTTTATACGTTTTCTAAATATATGTTTTTGAATTTCCTAAGTGTGTGAATAACACTTTAAAACAATGTTAAAAAAATATTTGTTTTAATTTATAATTAAAATAGTTTAAATAGTTATTTATTTTTACTTATTTATGAGCCGATTGAAATAAAATAAACACATTTGGAGTTTATTTTATGGAAAGCTTACCAATATACAGCAGTCAAAACTGCATTTAAATCGTTTAAGCTGTTTCTGAGATTACCTTGCACAAGCGCACAGAAACATACAAAAAGATAAACAGAAAATTTAATATCATTGTTTTGTATTCTAATATAATATATTGATAAATGAACCCAATAATATTTATTTTATATATCTTCAATGTACAGACAGCGATGACATTTTTATTATATGTTTAGATATAGATTTATCTGAATATGCCACTTAGATCTTCGTGACAAGTTGAGCAGAGTGACTTTCTTCTCTTTGACTTACTTTTCTTATGCAAAATATATAAATATGATGCATATATCAAGGCCATTATGGCGCGGTGGGATAGCGTCTGACTGTAAACGCGATTGGTTTTGGGTTCGATTACCACTCGTATAAATAATTATATTTAAATTATTTTCATTTCTTCACTTTGGTACTTAAGACAATGGGCGGCGTTGAGTTCCGTGATTAAACGCGCAATGTCTCGATTTCGGGCGAAAAGTGGAGACGGAGTGTTGAAATGTGAAATGTGTGAAGAATAGTTCTCCAATTTCCCACACTACTATTTGTTCAGCGAATGTTGTTCATATAGTTTGTAGGTGTTTGTTTTAGGGGATAGTCACAATTAGCGGCGCGCCGTTCACACATCGCCTCGCCTGTAATATTCAGGTTAAGGTCCCAGTACTAACTTATTATTTGCTAATTTTTTATAGATCTATCATATTGTTCATGATTTTAATAATTTCAATAAAAAAGGATTATCGAAAGTTCTGTAAGAAAATTAAAACTGACATAAAATGTATGTGAAATGCAAAATATTTGTAAATATAACTATTTTCCCGTTTACAGTCAGACGATGTTCCACGTTTTGATGGTCTTTTGTAACTACGTTGCAATGTACTCGTGACGCGATTTATAAAGTCAGAGTCATTTACACGTTATGGTTGTGGGTTCGATTCTCAATACGGGGAATGACTAAGTATATATGTATTTTTATAATTCACCGACGATCTGCATTGGTAACTCAATACACAATATCTTGCAATTGCGCTGTGAGTGGAGACCTGGCCGACTTTTCGGTGCCAACCATGCTGTATGCGGCAGTGGCTTACCTTTTGTAAATTATAATAAATAATTAATAAATTAATAATTTAGCATCCCACTACAAATATCTACTTTTATTAATACACTTTCTACAAAACACTTTCTACGAAAAATGCATTTCTTTACTGAGTGTTTTTACATAAAAACTAACTCGCAGGACAGGCTGTTGTTTCATACTAAAATTTCGTTCATTCATAGAATCAAAAGTATTCCTGTCTACTAATCCGTTCACTATTTTCCTTGTATTTGAGCAACGCCTATTGCGTTCCATGAAACTTCTCACTTCACTTAAGTAACGAAAGTAGACCGGAAACCATTTACCATTACCAATTACCATTTAATATTACTATTACCTTACATCTTATATAAAGTAAAAATATCGCACAACTAAATTTAAAAACAATATGTATGGATGTATCTAAAGTCAGCCTTTTTAAATAATCAGTGGACAGCGACTGTAAAAGCGATTGGCTGTGGGTTCGATTCCCACTCGGGAAAATAATTATATTTAAAAAAATTAATTCCTCCGCTCTCATGAGAAGATAAGGCGTGTAGTTGAGTTCCGCCACTCAAAAAGCCTTGTCTCGAATTCGGGTAGAAAGTGGAGTATAGTGTGCAAAATTAGTATGTATTTAAATCAAATCTATCTTTAGCTTTAAAGAGGACCATGGTGTTTTATGTATATTTCAATAGCTTATTTTGTTTTTATAGACGAAAAACACTATACTTCTAACATAAAATGGAAAAGCATAAAAAACTATTTTATTTAATAGCCAAAGGTGTTTTGATTTAAATCATGATTTGATTTTTATATGCAACTATTTCGCGGATACAGCGCTGCGCTGTCGTTAAACAGTTTTATTGGAAAGCTAACACTGAGAGGAAAAGATTTGTTTTATTGTTTTAGAGCAACATTATAGTTTAGTGCTTATAAATGTGAGTGGAGGGAGGTATTGTGAATATAAAACGCTTAACAGGCTACCATTCAGTTAGGAATTATAAATTGTATGTACTTCTATTGTACTTTTGTTTAATATATTAAGAAAAGATACATTGTTTTGTTAGGGTATTTATTACAGAACCATTTAAAGTGTATTTTTTTATCCATGTGGCGCAGTGGGACAGCGTTTGCTTGCAAAGGCGATTGGTTGTAGGTTCGATTCTCACTCGATGGAATGATCATTATTTAATTATTTTCATTTCTACGTCTGGTAAACATGACAAAGTGCAGGTTGAGTTCCGCTACTCAACATACAATGTCTCTTATTCGGTTGGAAAGTGGAGAACGACGTGTCTCGACACTAGACACTCTGACTTTTTCTTAGATTCTCTTAGATTTTTACCTGTTAAATCGTGAAACTGTTTTTATATATATACATAAGATATCTAAAAGTACCGGATATCTGTAGATTTTTTTCGATTGGATTAAGGTTATGTGTTTTTAATCCATTATACCCTCTGATGTTATCTTATTCTTCTCTGAACAGGGAAACCTTCTTTCTGCCACTCAGTAAAACACGCGTTTATTGCCGCAATATTAAGAGGTTCCACTGTCGCAGTGAAGACGATATATATCGTATATATCTATCGTCCTAAATATACTGCAACAGCGTTAACGGAAGAAAGACTTAACTTATTTAAATATTATGAAGACAATACTTATTCTGGCGCCCTTTTTATATTACTCAGCTATAAAAAGGCCTTTTACAACTACCATCTCGTTCGTATTCAGTATAGGGTTTCATTTTAATAACAACGCCATTGACGTCACGTACTTGGAAAGGATGATACGGTTTTTTAAATCAACATCAGAAAATAAAAATTAATATTTTTGGTAAAGTTATTTAAGAGCACTTTTTACACATTTTGACGACGTTTCGGACACTTTACTGTAGTCCGTGGTTACGTAATCGGGTATTCTTAAATATTTCGAAATAAAACTATTTTTAACCGGATTAATCGTATCTATTATATTTATGCGAAAATACTCGCGATTAACTCGGTTAAAAATAGTGTCATTTCAAAATATTTAAGCACTTCTTTTAAACTTTTAAAATTATAAGCAGTTCTAAATTGTTGTTTTTTTTATTATATAGCTCACGTACTTGTTTAAGCAAAGGTATGGTTCTTTCAGTTCTCCAATTTCGATTAAAATTTGAACATTTTTTGTAGTTGATAAGTGTGATAAACAATTTATGTGAATACAGGACTACACGATTGTTAGTTTCCGAGTAGAGCCTAGTGACTACGGTTTGATTACCCTGACCGGGAAAATGATAATAATCCATTAAATTACCCACAACCAATCACGTTTACAGTCGGAAGTTGCCCAACTGAGCCATAGTTTCATAATAAATAAGTTTATTTATATATCCATTTCTACAATTTAAACCATATTTTATTTAAGAAGAAGATAGAAGATATTACTAAGAAGACAGCTTTGGAATTGAAATGTCAGTGCAATAACACATTTTAAAGCTGAAATTCAATGTTCGCTAAAATGAATTCGATGCAGAGGTAAAAATAATGAACTTAGATAACGAAATATGTTATTTTCACATTCCCTGCAAAGTGAGACAGTTAATCTAATGATGTATTTGATAATAGCGACCCGCTCGCGGCTTTGCCTACTACACGACTAAACTTTTGCCTGCCCGCGTTCTCACTTTTTAAATTGTTTAAATTGTTTAAACTTTTTTATTTATGATCCGATTGAATTAATATTAACACTAAATGTTTAGGGAAGTTTACGTTAATACAATAGTCAACTGCATTTAAATCGATTAAGCCGTTCTGAGATAAACGGGCACAAACGCACAGACAAACAGAAAAATATATCATTGTTTTGGTTTCTATTACATTGATAAATGCCCCCAATAATATTTTTACTTATATATCTTCCATGTACAGACAGTGATTAGTAACATTTTTATATTTTGTATAGATATAGATATTTTCCTATTTCATATTCAAGTCAATTTGCTTAATAAAATATATTAAAGTATAAAAAGGAAGTATGGCAAAAACTCAATTTAATGTGTATTTATAACACAATTATGACATGAAAAATATGATTTTAAATACTTACGTCAGTCCAGTTGTTTTTTTTTCTAGTTACACGTTTTTCCTGCATAGCAGGTAGTCAAAGAGAACCTAGTGTCAAGATACTCCATTCTCCACGTTTCATCCGAAATATTTCATCAGCAGTGAGACTTCAATGGTTCGTGGTGAATAGATGAAAACAGTAGATTCTTGTATTTTTGGGTATATTTTACTTGAAGTACATTTGGAAAGCGTGTGTGACAAAGTTTTAATGCTTGTATAGAATGTGTCGTATAAACATACGGTCGCCAAACGCAGACTGGCGTTGATATCAGCTCATCCCTCAGTTCGCCGCTTTTGATGCATTCAGAAACATTACGGTTGTGGCGGACACCACAATGTATC
>JAOYRR010000216.1:0-42105 GCA_038994665.1 Podotricha telesiphe | reverse complement strand
CTAGTAGTTTCTTGGAGAAGCACATACTAATAATTTACATCGTCGTACATTTCAATATAACGTTGTGAAAATCGACTAAGAGAGTAAATTTTATTACGTACAGGTTTCTAATAATAGAAATATTAGTTCAATACTTTATCTTTAGCAATTGAAACAAAACATACAATAACAATATAAACTAGCGACCCGCTTGCGGTTTCGCCCGCGTTAACTATAGCTGTTTCTTACTTTTTTTCGGCTTTTTCGTCTGTTTGTTACTTCTAATCTCTGGAATAGCTGGACTGATTTTGACAGTACTTTCACTGGCAGATAGCTGATGTAACAAGGAGTAAGTTAGGCTACTTTTATTTTAGTACTCCACGCAAACAAAGTCGCGGGCACAGCACAGAAAATATTTATAAACAATTTTTAATTATAAAAAATATTGCACCTTCTGCAAACTTTCTGTGTATGAACTTTAATTATATCAATTATCAAACTTGGACCGTTATCTAGCGTGGATTTAATGATCTTATTACCCATCACCCATGATAAAATACCCATCACGCTGAAAAACTTGTGGTAAGACGAAATTTTCTTATATGCCACTATAAGATGTAGCTGGTCTATTATGATTCTACATCAAATGTTCTACTCTTCAAAATTAAATTGATCCTAAGTCTTACTAAAGCTTAAAAGCTATACAATAAAATAGGATTCATTCAAATCCAATATTTTCGAAAATGTGCGAATACAAATATTCTATTTTTAGTTTTAAACATATTGACGAGAGACGTGTCACTTAATAAATTCTATAGAAAAGTATAGATATTTTAATAAAGCGGGATTCAAACCCGCGCCTATTGCAAACCGTCCAAGCGCTCTTACCGCTAAGCGATATGTTCCACTATGTGCTATGTCAATAAGCTTATTACAACGTATTTTTATATGTCACTAAAATATATATATATATCTTTATTATGTTAAGTACATGAATAATACTAACAAAATAACATTTTATATACTACTTTCATTTATCTGAAAGGCATAAAAAAATTCAAATTTATATAACAAATAAATTAAACTTACCCTAAAATGGGTTTTCCTTTGACATGAGCCGTGCTCTTTTGTGATGAGAAAAAGGAGTTGTCAATTTCAGCGGATTTGTTCAACCAACCCTGCGGATTATATTATATTATAGTAATAAATATGTATAAATTAAAATAAGCAAATACTATATTAAAGGTTATACATTCTAGTCAGAGAGAACCTAGTGTCGAAACGCTCCGTTCTCTATTACCGCCCGGAAGCTATTGCGTGCTGAGTGTTGGCAAAAGGCGCAACTAAACGCCGAGGCGTGCCTTACCAGAGCTGAGTGATAAAAAATAATTTATATATATATGTTTTTTTTTATTTCTCCGGTACCTATAACAAAGAGCGGCATTGAGTTCCGCCACTCAACACACAAGTCTCGATTTCGGCCGGAAATCAGAGTACGGGGGTCTAAACTACACTACAGGTTCACTACACTAGGTACATTAGGTACTGACTACCCCTGCCATGCCGGAAAACGTGTGAAGCTGAAGCTGTAAATGTAATTATTACCCCGAGAGGAAATCGAACCCACAACCATCGCGTTAATAGACACTGCCCCTTTACTTTACCATGATGGCGTAATTTAATATAAATTCTAAAATAATATCAATAAATATATCACCAGCAGTGAATTATTATGTGTAAATGCTTTTGACTGACTTCTCTAACGTTGTGGGTGGCGATAAACTTTTATATATGAAATAACCTAAATTATATAAATTTATATTAGCTTTCAAAATATGTTCATACTTTATAGTTTTATCGTTTAAGCTATTTTGGTTATAAGTGGCCATCGTGGCGTATTGTCTTGTTCATCAGCGCGGAGAAATGCAATAATTTTCAATTTTATTTTATTAAAGTTGGGAAAACAAACACATTACTTAACAAATACATTAGCCAGTTAAGTTTTCACTTATACACAAAATATGAAGTGAATAATATAAAAAAAGTAAATAACAATATTAATACTAGAATACTTTTAAACTCTTTTAACAAGCATTAATAAATTTCATTATTATTAAATGCTACAGGAAACTAAGTTATTTTTATGCTATGTAATTAATCTAAACTTAATTACTCTTATCCTTAAACTTTTTACAAAATATGCATATTTTTAATATTTTTGTGATACAAATATAATCATTAATGTAATACAAATATAATCATTTTTCCGAAATGTGGGAATCGAACCCACACCCACGATACAATAGTTTCAATCAAAATGTTACAAACAAGCTTTAACATACTTGTTTTGAACAAAAAATAACGAATGATCAGTCGAAAAATGAAACTTACCTCAACCGCCCTTTTCTCCCGGGGCGTGGGGTTCCTGTCCTGCTTCCTGTCGCGTATGAGCGCGTGGAGGGGCGCGGGTTCGCATCCCGGCGGCGGCTGCTCCCACTGCAGGCGGCCGGTCGCCGCGTCCTTCAGGAACTGGCGTGCGGAGCGCGAGCGGTCGGGCTGCCCCGACGCCGTCATGAAGCCCCTGTTGACTGCGATTCCGGCGGAGGCTCAGTGTTTTGATTATTATGTTGGTAGGATGATTATGTTGGTAGGATCATTATGTTGGCAGGATGATTATGTGGGTACGATGATTATGTTGGCAGCATGATTATGTTGGTAGGATGATTATCTTGGTTGGATGGGAAATTTTATATTTGGAACGACGATGGTCGTTGGTTGGTTGGATGAATTTGTGGGTAGGATGATTATGTTGGAAGGATGATTATGTTGGTAGGATGATTATCTTGGTTGGATGTTTATGTTGGAAGGACGATTAAGTTGGTTGGATGAATTTGTTGGTAGGATGATTATGTTGGAAGGATGATTATGTTGGTAGGATGATTTTGTTGGAATGATGATTATGTAGACAGTAAGAACCTAATGTCAAGACACTTGGTTCTTTACGCAACACCACCGGAATACGAGACATTGCGTTTTGGCGGTAGTGTTCGACGCGGTACTTTCTTGTTAACAAAGCGGAGTCATATTCAAATTATTTTTATTTCTCCACTCTGGTAAGAGAACCGCGCCATTGACTTCCACCACTCAATACTGCATATTTTGAACTCGGTCGGAAAGTGGAGAACAGAGTGTCTTGACACTAAATTCTCTCCGCCTACCTTACAACTCGGTAGAAAGCGTGAAGCTACTTATTTTAAATACTCACACGCATGAGCTGTAAGTATTTTCACATATTCCTGTCCACTTTCCTCGTATTCGGGGAGAAGCAAACCATATTTGTGGGCAAACGTGTGTCGGCTGACAAGCTCGCAGAGGCGCGCCATTGCCGCGTCGTGAGAACGCATCTAAATTTAAAAGAAATAAATATATATTTTAATATACTTGACTATAGCTTAGAAAGTCGCCATTTGGGAGCAGTGGAGTGGCAGAGTGATTCGATACTCAATTAAGTATATGTGTATTCAAATACTTTTTAGGATCTGGTAAGATAAAAAACGGTTTTGGTCAATCAAAGCGAAATTTCTTTAAAATGGGCCAAAAAAACAGAATGCAATGTGTAACAAAAAATGAATAAAACATACCACACAAAAATAATGTACGAAATATGTCATTATAATAAGTTACTTAAACAATTCATTTTAAAAAGTACAATAAAAAAAATCTATATAATGACCTGATCAATTGGCAACACTGCTGTCAATAACAAATCAGGTGCAACCGCATAAGCTGGCAACACTAACCCTGGACAGTCTAACAGCTCCACTTGTTCATCCAATAGTAGCGACTGAATGTGCCTTGTGTGACCTGGCATTGAACTTACACTTACCTACAACAATTTATATGAAGAATTAAAATGAACTTGTATGAAGGTTTTGTACAAGGCAATATTTAAACACACCTCTATAATATAGAAGTAAGTAAAAATATAAATATTACGTGCTCAAAAAAAAAAAAATTATTGATATTGATGAATACTAACAGAAATAGATGATGGATGTTAAATGTAGATGATAGGAAGAAAGTTAGTACCTCAAGAAGTACTCCTCATTTAAGATTTTTTATGAATATATAAAAAATAAACTGTATTAATTTTTTGTGAATAAAACCAAACAAAAATAATAAATATGAATTAAAATATATAAAAATAAATACTTACTTTTTTAGTCTGCATTAAAACATTGACAGAACTAGATTTCCCCACATTTGGATATCCAATCATACCAACTGTCACTCTAGGTGGATTTTTTAGATTATCAATATTTTGGCATTTAAGCACTTGCAATAATCTGTCTCTGTCAAATATTTCTGATGAATTTGACACTTTGGTGTGTTCACTTTCATCTACACTTTCTTTATTATCTGTTTCACTTGTATTACTTTCAAGTAAAATAGGTTCTATACATTTACCGGATTTTAAATTGTCCATTACTTTATCTAAGGCCAATTGTATAGCATCTATTCTGTTGGCTGTATTGTTAACTGCTTTATCTAAATCTCCCAATTGACGTTTGAATAGTTCGATGTCATCTTGTATTTCATTCAAAGCATTTGGATTGTAAATTTCATCAGAGTCTATAGATTCAGTGCCAGAGTCATCATTATCTTCATTATTTTCTGTTTCAACATCAACACTTTCCTCTGATATCTTCCTCTCTTTTGTACTTTTTGCCGCAGAGAAAAAAATTATTGAAATGTTCTGAAAAATATTTTCTATACTAGAACTTCAAGATAAATAAATTGTTTGTTAATTTGTTATTTCAAGGACATTTAAATTTTTGAGTTATTTATGATATATGGCATGATTAAATAAATTTAACAAAAATCATCAAATCTAACAGATTATTGATTTGAAATGTAAATGGATGATAAATATATCTTTATCTTACCCAAATTGAAGGACTAACTTTTGCAACTCATGCTATGTTACTTGTGGATGTATTTTAGGGTTTTAACATTGGGATTTAAAATGAAATGGCAAAACTTAGTGACTGAACAGCAAGTAGTCATGATGTACTCTAAGTAAATATTCAAATCACCTTCAGAGCACACATGACATAAATGAGCCTGACAAAAAGAAAGTCTCAATATAAATACAATAAGTTGTTTATGCTCCGTTGCTTAATTTGACTTATATCTAACTTAAGTCTGAAAGTACTTCAACATCACTAAGGAACATAAGATAGAATAGAGCAAAATTGCATTGTAAATATATATTTTTATCCACTTACCTCTTTGTCAAAATACTCTGCCCAGCACTTGCGGCCATATTCAGTTGTCAGATCAGCTTTGTTCAATAAAAGTATACATTTGCATTTTTGTTCAGCAGCATATTTTTCTAAGTCTCCACATCTGAAATTTAGTACTGTGGTTAGTAATTTTATTTTTACATCTTTCCCTACATAGAATGTAGTGTCAAGACATCCATTCTTACATGTTTCTCATGAGTAGCAGAAATCAATGCCACAATTTGTCTTACTAATAAATAAATTAAAATTTTATAATTTAAAAAGTCTTCATATATTTCACAACATATAAAATATAGTAAGCCATTATTTTCTTTCAACATAATTCAATATTATTATGTTTATGTTTACCTAAACAGAAGTGGATTTCTTGCATCCAATAGAATTAAAACAATATCTGATTTCTCTAATGTCCTCCATAATTGTTTCCACAGTTCTAGATTCCTCTCATATGGAGTCACAGCTGCACCAAGTTTTGTTTGAAGTTCATTTAAATGTCTACGCCAATCAAGGAATGCATCTCTTTCTTTTATTAATTGTTCTTCTGGTGTTATACCTGGCTTCCATGAAGGTCTGAAATATATTTTATGATTTTGATTGAGTTTTTTGTTTGGTTACTAAGTAACTTACAAAATAATAATAAAAAATTGAATACCTGCGTGGAACTGTAAGTGGCTCATCAAAATCTGGCTGAGACGTAACAAGTTCAATGGCACAAGGTGCTGATTTAACATATTTGACATTCATTTTTTCTGCCACAAACTCCCTATTAGCCAACTCAGCTGTGGAGAGAAATTCTTGAAGAGAAGATTCTGCTGTAACTGATTGCAAATTAAGTCTGCCCCATTCATATCCATCATTAACTTCAGTAGTGTGGAGCTGAAAAAAAAACGTAATGTATATATAATAAATAATAGTAGTGGGTAGGTTTCTAGGTAATGTACTAAGATATTAAAACTATCAGTCTGAATTATAATTTTAAAAATATAGTAAAAATGAAAATTATTAACATTGTTTTTTTTATTGATTTTTGGATATACATTCAATATTTTATAACATAAAAGACTTTAGTGGCGTCTTACCAACGTATTGTCTTCGACATGTCGGCGATGTCTGTTTTTTGAGTATCTGTCTTTAATTAGGGCGCGTCCAAGTGACTCTTTATTTTTCTTTCCCATTTTAACATGCAATTGGAATTTGTGTAAGAACAGTGAAGTTATAAATTTACGGAAATAAACGTGGTTAAAAACACGGAAAAGTGACGTATTTGTCAATCTCACATGTGATATGACATTTGTTCATAAAAAAAAATACACAGATAGCAAACACGTCATAGTCTGAGAGAGATTATAAACCTCTCTCAGACTCAGACCTCAGCTCCAAATCAGTTTAGTATTTTCTTCAGTATTTTAGTTCAGTATGGTATTTTACTAGCCAATTTGTGAAAAGTGTACATAAAATTAAGGATATTTAAAAATATTGCAAGCCCGGCCAGTGTTGAACGAATCAATGTTTACGTTTCTGCGTTATTTATACTACAACATTTTATATAATATACAGCTTATTATAGTTAACGGTAAAAGTATTTAAAAATATTTATATCAAAAAAGCTAATCAAAGCACAGTTATGTGAAATAAATAGTAATTTTATATCACTTCTATAAGATCAGTCTTGCCAACTCAACGAGCAGATATATTAAATTTGTGCTAAATAAATCACTATTCAGATTCACTAATGTCAGTAAGTGCTAATCTGTCAAAATCAGTAGACAGCTAGATGCTAGACATAGTTTACGTTTTGAGTAATTTCGATTTCCTAGTGCAGGTTATATTAATTTTATGAAAATATTTATAATATGTGATAATAAAAAAAATCAGGCACTTATGATAGTCATATCTTATGTGTTTCAGTAATGATGTCCGAGTATTATGATCATTACCACCGATGGGAGCCCTTAGCAGAATTCCATTTCTTGATTGATGAAGAAGAGGAGTCTTATGATGAGAATTATGTTTATTGCTTATGTAGCCGAGCTTTTATAAGGTTAATTTTAAAACTAGGTTAAGAGCTTCACTACATTAAAATCAATACTAACCCTTTGACTACCAAAACAATATAACAATAACAGAAACGATAAAATTTAATATCTGTTTTAATTTTCTATGCCAGTAATGTTAGTCATGATCTTATTTCTATCCAGGACCAGTCAATATTATATCAACATAAACCAGTGCCATAGACTGCTTTCTCTTTGATCTTCACTTATAATTTTTGAATTCAATAATATTAAACAATTTATAAAATATATTTGATTTTTAGGGATGGGGTTCGAACATACTATGCAGAAAAAGAATATGGCAGTGAAAGTGATGCTGAAGTTATAGCAGATTCTCATTCGCAAGAAGTTGATGACCACTCTCATGTGCATTTTTCTTTGGACACTTCATACAAAGTAAAGTGTGAGGTAAGTTTTTCTTTTACAAAAATCTTACCTTTATTTTATTACCTTTACCTAAAGGTAATAAACCTTAATTTTTTTAAATATTTTTGGAACTAAATTTTATTACTAAAAATATGTATAAAATTCACAGAAAGATGAAGGAGCAAGTTGTTATTGTAGTGCATCCCACACTGACAACTATTGCTCAAATGATGAACTTGACCCAACACAGATTCATGGATTTACCTCACATGCTCTTCAACCTAGCGATAGTGGTGCTGACCTTACATATCAAGACACTCATTCCGACTATACAACACTTGACAAAATTGAAAAAATGCAACATGATTTCTTAGGAGATGTCGATGCTAATGAAAATTACCTATCTGAAGACACTTGGGAACAGTTCTGGGCTCTCAATGGTGAGAGACTTATTTGGGCTTCCTGGATAACTAAATACAGTGACTATATCAACCCATCATACTTAAGCGAAAATTGCTTAGCTTCAGATGACAATAACCTACCAAAACAATGTTCTGTTGAACCTGTATGTAACACAGAAGCAAATTATAATCAAAACGAAAATGTGGGTATGAGGGAAAGAAAATTTTCATATGATTCCAAAGTCAATCCTTATAAAAAGGGACGCAAAGAGCAGAATTTAGATGACAAAAATGAAAAAAATGATAAAGCAAATGACAAAGATTTAACTTGGCTTCCAGTTCACAGACGGAGATCTTGTTCAGAACATGATAGGATTGTAAGCCCTAAAACTTTGCCCGGCACTGATTCAATGACTAATGTAACAAAAATGACTCTCTCAAGTTATAATGTAACTTCAAGTCATGTTACATCAAACTCCACACCAACTGATGACTATAGTGTATCATCTTCCACTTCTGATGACCAGTTCAATGATCAAACGAGAATCATCAATATTGAGGAAAACTCGGAGCAATTGCTGTCAGAAGATTTAGATACAGAGCAATACTGGCAGTTTTTGTGGAAGAAGCATTTTGGAGAACAATACGCTTTGCATTATGCAAACTTTATTGAATGTCACCAAGTGAAAAGTAAAAGAATATCACCAATAAACACTATTGTTCAAGAGAATAAAATAGAAGAGTTGAAATGTCTAGATGTTGAATGTGAAAATAGCGAAGGCAACTCCCAAGAACTCCCATCTGTTATTGAGGTGCAAAAGAAGATAGACAAGATACAGTTAGAAGAGAAAGTAAGCAAGCCTAAAAGGAAAACTAAAAACGCAAACAGTCGTGTAATAAGTTCTGTGGGGGTTCTTTTACAAAATTTACTTAGAGAACAGAAAGAGCAGTTTGATGAAGAGGTTGTTGATGGTGGTGATGGTACTGGTGAAAACAAAAATGGAAGTGAGGCCGTTGTAGTAGAAAATGTGGGTAAAAATGATGAATCAAATGTGCATAATAAAGAACTTAATATATCTAGCTCTAGATATAGCTATGACGACGGTGATGAAGACCCACCTGAAGATAAGCCTATATTGTTGAAGAGAAGGTAATTGAAAGTCATTAAAGCTTTAGTTGTAGCCTTCTCTTGTTATAATTCCATTAATTTTGTTTTTCAGTCATGAAGAAGATGATGAAGAAGTTGTAGCGGAGAAAATTAATTCAACATTTCAAATAATGGGTTTCGCTTTTGATTCAAGTCAATTGCCAAAAGGCCAACTGATTTATAGGAAACGGTTGACAAGACTGCGACCGCCGAGATCTAAACGGTCTCTTGTTTCTAAGAAAACGTATTTTGATGATTCTGGACACTCTTACCAATTGGATCAAGTATATATGTTTATATAACATTTTGTACATTTTAAAATGGCTTTTTTGTTATTTTTAATTGTGAATTTTGTACTTGTTAATTGAATTTGTACACAGAATACACAAATTACAATTTTTTTTTGAGACATTTGAGGTAATAGTTGTTGCTTTTTAGATTTTTCGACTTCTGTACATCAAATGACTTCAGTTAAAGAATAATTTTCTGTATTTTATAAGGACTTCATTTTTTAACACATAAGTTATTTTAATAAATAATAATTTATAAAATCACATTTTTGTATTGTATTATTCCCTTAAAGAGTCAAGAATCTCAAGATGATGAAATGCTAACCGATAATGATGGACCAGAAATACAATCAGATCATGAAAAGAATACAGAACCTAACATTGACAATACAGAAGAGCATGAAGAAGATAAAGCAAATAAAGAAGAGAAGGAGAAGGAAACTGTAGAAGATTTGAAAGAAGTTGGATTGCCGCTAGAAGATGCTGTAAATAGTGAAATTGTTGGTGAAGAAAATACTGTAGAATGTACAATTGAAAGCAGAAGTAAATTATATTTTTTATACACTTTTAAAAGCTTCAACTGTATCTATCAAACAATTTCTGTCGTTGCTTGTCTCGTCTTTACGTTAAAACGAAACCTTCGTTGCAGACGTTATTTTAAATAAATAATTTTACACATAAAACAAATACCATGAAGAAAAATATATGCTTCCTGAAATAGATTTTTATGAATATTTTGGTAATTACGTATCTTTTTTTATTAATAGATCAAACAACAAAGAGAAGGCGTAGAGGCAAAAGGCATTCTCGTATAGAAGAGTATGATGTGTCAGACATGCCGGAAGATCTCAAGGGAGATCCTAAAATGTACAAGTATTGGAAGAAACGACACTCACTGTTTCATAGGTAATTTGTAACTTAAATTAAACATCATGTTATTTATAATATTATTAAATATTATATATCAACTAACTTTTATGAGGTGCAAAGGAGTTTGAATATGAAAAGAAAATAATATATTTTAGTTAATTAATTTAGTCATGGCATACATACTTTATTACTTTGCTATTAATAAGGTCTTTGGTCTTCGTGATTTTTACACATTTTAAAATGAAACTATTATTAACCGGATTAATCGCGTATATTTATAGTATTCGAAAACATACATAAATTTTAAAAACCCGACGTTTCGAACACTTTACAGTAGTCCGTAGTCACAGTTGTACCCACATTTGTCAATATTAATAATATATGCGATTAATCCGGTTAAAAATATTTTACTATAATATAATTATTACTATTAAAAATAAAAGCTTTCTACACTTCATCTCCATACAAACTTTAGGTATGCCAAATTTCAAACCCCTCGGACCGTAGAATTTCGTAAAACGGGCTCCAAAGTTTTTACATCATGTATTAATATAATAATGAAAAAGAAAAATGATTTGAACCCACACTTATGTATACAATTAACAATCTCTTATTAAGCTATACGTTTTATATCGAAATTCTCATACTTTGGTAAGCATATAAATGTTTTTTTAACGCAGCGGTATTCGAACCCACGGCTCCGGAAATCGTCCAAGCGCTCTAACCGCTAAGCCATGCGTTCTACATCTGGCTACGTCGAAATTCTTATACACTTATTACAACTTATATTCGTTGTTAGCATCTCTGTAGAGAGATTTTTGTAAGAATCTCTCTACCCAAAGGTAACTAGCAAATTCTACCAACAATCATTTGTTAAGAGAGAATGCTAGTTAGTGCAAATAAAACTTTTTTTTTTATATAATATCTATATATAATATTATTAATGATAATTTGCTTATTGCTCTGGTTCTATAAGAATTTTACGTTTCAAAATATTTTTTATATAAACACACAGGACAGTACACATAAGGCGCGGGTTCGAACACCGATAAGTTAAAAAAAATTGTTTGCTAAGATTTTCTTTACAGTTATAAATATTCACATAACGGAATTTCCCAGGTTCGATGAAGGTGTTCTTCTGGACAGAGAGAGTTGGTTTAGTGTTACGCCGGAGAGTGTGGCGAGACATATAGCAACTAAATATACTTACGACACGGTCGTAGACGCGTTTTGCGGCGCCGGCGGGAATACTATACAGTTCGCTTATACATCTAAAAAGGGTATTTCGAGGTTCTATTTTAAAACAAATAATCAGCTTTCAGCCTTTTTTCGTGTAGCAGGATATAGAAGACACAAGTGTCTAGTGTCAAAACACTCCGTTTTTGATGTTTGTTGTTTTAGAGAACGTTAGATATACAGGGAGGATCGTAGCAAAACCGGTCACCGTCTCACTGTAAACACGATTGGTTGCGGGTTCGATTCCCACACGGGGAAATGGTTATATATTTCCCGCGCTGTTCAGACAAAGCGCGGCGTTGAGTTCTGCCACTCAAAACGCAATGTCTCGGAATTTCTTTCGGACTACCCAGCTAGGAAAAGGCGTGAAGGCGAAAAAAAACGATTGTGACCATCGTGACGCAGTGCTTCTAGTGCACTCTAAACGTTATTGTTGTAGGTTCGATGCCCACTCGGTAGAATGATCATATTCAAATTATTTTCATTACCTCGCTCTGACTCAAACCAATACTCTACGACCAATGCCTTTCCTTCATTATCATTATCTCATTATATATATATATATATAGAATTTTTTTTTTTCTTACAGTAATAGCAATAGACATAGATCCTGTAAAAATTGAAATGGCAAAACATAACGCGGAAGTGTACGGTGTGTCAGAGAGAATAGAGTTCATTGTTGGTGACTTTTTTCTCCTGGCGCCGTCCCTTGTAGCCGATATGGTGTTTCTGAGCCCGCCCTGGGGAGGGCCTAAGTATTCTGAGGTAAGATAAAAATATATAATTTATTCTAATGTATAATTTCTTTTAATATGTGTATGAAAAACTTTCTATGATTTTCTATGAAAATTATGCGGAAACTATGTGAAATTTGGCGTTTTAAATAGCCATTTTAATAATATATTAGGGGGTCAATTAACTTTTAAGGTACTCCTTACGTGTACTTATTAATGAATTAAATATTACACACATTACATTTCTTGCCATACATTTTTGTATAAAGTGACCTGTGACATACATGTATATATTTTACATGGGAAGGTATATGAAAAAAATATTATTTGGGGCATTTATCAATGTAATAGAACCAAAGACATTGATTTTTCGTTTATCTGTGCGTTTGTGCATGCTAATCTCATAAACGGCTTAACCGATTAAAATGTAGTTTTGTGGTGAACTTCCCTTAATATTTAGTATTTATTTCATTTCAATCAGTTATTAAACAAATAAGTTACAATTATAAATTTAAGGAATGCTTGTGATTTTAATCGCAACGTGAATAGTTTAGTCGTGTATAGTTGCGCAGGCGAAGCCACGAACGGTCGCTAGTACTATATATGTGGCATACATCTACATACAAGTTGCACGTTACTCACTAAGTGGCTGACAGTCCTGGGAGGGGAAGGGCATTCTCTAATTCCTGAATTTGAATTGCGTGTTAGTGTCGGTACTCAACGCCGCGCTTTGCCTTGTTCGCCAGAGCGGAGAAATGAAAATAATTAAATTATGATCACGACCAATTGCTATTACAGTCTGACGCTTTCCCACTGCGCCTCGATGGACTCTACGACGACTAAACATGGAGTAATGAAAATTAGATTATTTCCAAATTAATTTCTAAAACACTTATTTTTATTTTCAGAACTTCGAATACGATATAGAAACAATGCTAGAACCTAAACCCGCCTCGGAACTAGTGAGAGTAGCTCGACAAATAAATTCAAATATAGCTTTGTATTTACCGAGAAATACAAAGACGGATCAGGTAATCAATTTTTCCTTGCAGCGTCACGCTTTTTCCCGCATTGTAAGGTGGGTTGCCAGAGAGAACCTAGTGTCAAGACACTGTGTTCTCCACTTTCCTCTCGAGACATAATATAATCATTCCTCGAGTGAGAATCGAACCCACGACCAATCTCGTTCAGACACCGTTCCACTGCGCCTCTATGAACTCAATGATTTTCATTTATCCGCTCCGGTGGCAAGACAGAGCGCGGCGACACGCAAGTCTGTGTCGGGCGGAAAAGCTTTGATATTTTACTTTTTTACATACTGACATTACCTGTTTTATTCCAGATTCTATCCTTAGCGAAAGATGTAGGTGGTTCCGTAGAAATAGAGCAGAGCTATCTCGACAAGAGATTCATAGCAATTACCGCCTATTATTATTAAATTTTGTAAAATGATTGTTAAAGTAAAAATGACCTAAAGTAAGTATTTTTAAATTAATTCCATTTTGTAATTAACTAATAAATAAATTGTTCATATTTATATCAACTTCAATTTAATATTGTTTTTCAATAATGCCTAAAATTTTGGTTGTGTTATTCATCTCCATTTGAGCTATTGAATACCTTGCTTGAGTTTCTGTCATAAATAATTTAAATATTTATATTTTGCAGATAAACACTGTAAAATATTACAAAAAACAGATCATTATTACACATATTAAATATTTATTAGGTCATTTTTGCAATAACAATCAATATTATACCGATTTGCGTGATATCAAAATAAATGAACTTTAAGAATTTAAATGATTAATAACATTTTTCGATATATTCTCTTACTATTGATGTATCAGGATGTTTGTTGCTCAGGATTTTACTTCTAAATTGATAAGCGAATATATTTATAAATATAAGTGCTTTATATTGATTTATTTATAATCGAATTCTAAAATGCTTTTATTTTTTTCCTAAAAAGCATTGACAAACACAACAAAACATCATTTGATGCATTTAGAAAAAGAACTATCAATTTTTTTATCAGTGCATATCCTGTACCTCACAAAAGAATTTATATTTTTATTTTTCAAACTAGCATTAAAAAGTACATAAATTACATTACAAATATTAAGTATATTGAAATTATAATACAAAAATATATTATACAATATAGAAAGTAGAAAGCAATATAAATTCTATCAGCTGCCTTAATATGCCATAAAAAAATATATAAAATAGAAAAAAATAGTTTAATTTAAGTAAAACTCTTTGAAAATCAACATTTAAATCTTTTTGTAGAATATTTCAAATTAAAATTTAATCAATATATTGTAGAATATTTTTTCTGTCTATAGATTTAGTTGTCACGTAATTAAAACAAAATGGCGTTATAATATTAAATAACTCGGATAAAAAAAATTGTTATATTAATCCTTGATTTGTTAATTTCAACCTACAGTATACACATATTTTATATGAAAATGTTGAAATAAATACAATATCTTGTCGATTTTGATTAAATGCGTGTCTTTTTATTTTATTTGACACGAATAATAGTCGAAAAAAACATTTTTATAAAATAATAATTATTATAATTATTAAAAATTCTTCAATTATTTGTCAAAAATTAAAAATGATATATTTTAAATATCTTCTATACACATAACATGTATTTAAGCTGCTTTTCTGTATTTCTGTTCGAAATACAAAGTTAGAGAAAAAAACTGTTTATTTGAAAAATACACACATATAATATATAAAAACAATTATACAAATTCAACTTAACTATTCAGGTATATAGCAAAGTTCATGATAATCACACTTCTTCTAATTTTGATTAAGCAAGCATTTGTGTGAGAATCTATTTTAATAAGTATTTTGGTGTTAAATATTAAGAGTGACTGTTTTATATTATGGCCTTTGTGTACGTATTGACAATGAACTGTGAATATCTTCTATCAAACATTAACAAATATTTCCTATAAATATTATTTGTTGTATGTTTACAATCTTGATTTGTTATTTTAAACCTTATCACTTCACTTATCAGAGCCTTAGTGGCACAGTGTGACAGCGACTGAATATATACATGATGGCTGTGGTTTCGATTACCAATTTCACACTTAGGGGAATTATTATATTTAAATTAGTTTTATTTCTCCACTCTGGTACTAAGATGCAGTCTTGTCTTCCACTACTGAATATACAATGTCTCAGATTCAAATGGAAAGTGGACTGTTCAACAGTCCATAAAGCTGAAGAAATAACTTAGAAATCTTTACATACAATATGTATTAAAAAAGCTTCACAATGTAACTCATTTTCACAAAAACTTTTTAGGAGATGTTCACAGTTCCCTATTAATATTATGCATTTACTTTACACTTATATACTGTTGTATAAATGTTCATTTCATTTTATATGATTTATTAGTGAAATATCAAATAAACTGTAACAATAAACTTCATGCACAATTTAGCCATCTTCTTTATGTATAAGATATTTTGATTTAAGCTAATTTGAAAAACAAAGTGTTTTTAAATTCATATTTTTTTATGCTCAAGAGTAAAAGTTAATAATGATATTTGAATCAACTTAAACATTTTATTTTTTTAATAAAGGTTATAAAAAGCACTCATTATTAAAGTAAAAAATATATGTAGGCCTTGTATGTGTGACCATATATGTTGTGATTTCTGTAATTATTCATTGATGATAATATACAACTTTAACAGTCTGTTTTATTTTATTAAAAAAAAATTGCCCATTCTGGCATTGTGACAGTAAACAATTGTGGGCTCAAAACCCCACTTGCAGGATTTTTGAAATTATATTGAGTCTCAATTTCAGGCCAAAAATAGAAAAGTGTATTGACACTAGTTTTTCCGACTATAAACTATTCAGGGAAACATGAAGTTGCTTATGTAATTTTGTTAGTTATTATAATCTTTGATGACATTATTATAATACAAAGGAATCTAAATTTAAAATTTAAGGAGATTGTAGTAAAAGACAGTAAAAATATACTTATAACTTATATTTAAGTGAAAAAATCACATTCTTGGTTATAGAACCAACTTAAGTATAATTATGTATGGAATTGAAAACCTTAATTTATATTTAGACGCTTAGCTTAAGAGGTGACAGAGTTTTTACTAAAATTTCAAACAAAAAGTACTTTACTGCTATTCTTTCATCTCACCCTCTTCATCTTCTTCCTCTGCTCCTCTAACATATAGAACATTGTTGCATCTTATTAGTACTTCTCCTAGATTTCCTATTAATGTAATGAAAAAATATTAAGAGTTAAAAACAGTATTTTTTTATCTAGTATCATATATGGATAAGGAAAAATTTACTAACCTGTACATGAACCATCAACAATTTCTTCAGTATTAGCTAACTGTAAATTCATGTAACCATCTGCTGAGACAAGCAAGCCTTTATATTCATGTCCCCACTTTAATTTAACAAGCACAGACTTTCCTGTAAGGCTATTCAGGAAAGGTTTGGGGTTAATAGGCATAGCTGCAGCCATTTTTAATTTTTGTCTGTAAATAAGAAAGTTTATAAGTAATATACTTTTCATATCGTTCATATGTTATTATTAATGAAATAAGGAATATACTTACGTTTATAATATTAGTTAAAACAGAAGCCGCCAATAAAAACCGCGTCGTTTTATAGAATTGACATTGACATTTGATATCACAGATTATAAAATGCAATATTTGGTATATAGTAGTTATAACATATCATTATTTGGATTTGCATAACATATACAAATGGAATAAGCATATCTTTTAAAAAAAATAAGGCATAGTCTACACAGTACTTTGTTTTAAAAGTATGTTTGATTGAATAAATCTGAAACACAATTAAATGGTTAATTGCAGTTTATTGAAACAAGAAAATATAGTCCAGTAGATTCAATTGTATAAGAAAATAATATAATATTATTAATTATTTTATTCATAGTCAATAGACACAACTCTAATGTGAAATGTGATGGTCCAATAGATAATAGATATAATTTAATAAAATAAAGTGTACATATAACACAATATACATTGTATAATACAATTTTGTTGATATTTATATAAAGAATTGTATTAAATTGATTGTGTACTTAATGAAATAAGTTCTGTTTGTTTAAATTCCGATTCATAAAATGGCTACCTTAGAAGACAAAATTCTAGGTAATAAGCTACAAAATTATTGTAGTAGTAGCGAAGATGAGGGTTCTGATGATGAAGACAGTCACAGTGGAGGAGGAGAAGCAGCCAATCTCAAAACATGTTCCGCCCGAGCGGAGCCACCACCACCAGCTAACAACTGGAATGGTTCAGCAACCAACACTGGACCAAAAGGCGTCCTTGAAGATTGGAGAA
The DNA here is from genome assembly GCA_038994665.1 of Podotricha telesiphe. Classification (NCBI taxonomy): domain Eukaryota; kingdom Metazoa; phylum Arthropoda; class Insecta; order Lepidoptera; family Nymphalidae; genus Podotricha; species Podotricha telesiphe. The sequence continues at coordinate 24,338 of JAOYRR010000216.1, read as the reverse complement.
GATTTAAACAATTAGAAGCTGAGAGTCGTGAGGAACTAGCCAAAGAACGTGTGGCCCTTGCGAAAAAACTAACTTTGTCGGTAAAAACTGCACGTGAAGAAGAAGACGCGAAGGAAGTTGATGAGTTGGAGGATGAATTAAATGAATTGATAGACGAAGGGTTTTTAATGAAATATCAACAGCAAAGAATGCAGGAACTTATGTCTCAACTACAAAAATCACCTAAATTTGGTAAGCTGATAGCTCTTAATAATCAGGAAGAGTTCTTAAACGCAATCGACAAAGAAGACACAAAAATTACTGTTGTAATACATATCTACAATCATGGTGTGAGAGCTTGTGAGAGTATGGACGGTTGTTTGAGCATTCTAGCTTCAGATTATCCAGCGGTAAAATTTTGCAGAATAGCAGCAGATGTTACTGGCTTAAGCCGCAATTTTAGAATTGATGGGGTCCCAGCATTGCTAGTTTATAAAGGTGGTCAAATAATTGGTAACTTTGTTAAGTTAGCTAATGAACTTGGAAATGATTTCTTTGCAACTGATGTTGAAAAATTCCTTATAGAATATGGTATGCTACCTGAAAATTAAGCTGAGATTTATATATTATAAGAATTGTTCTAGAACCACCGACTGATATATGTATATTTGGTATTATTATACTTAAATAATGCTATATTATTCAGATAAATTGTCTTTTAGCATTTTATTACATTTACTAGCTATGTAGTTTAATAGTGTATTTAAAGAGTAAGATTTTTACAATCTTTGTATATCCCAGTTTGTCATGACTTGCAATTTCAAGTATTTAAAAAAAAAAATTGTTATAAAACATGATGTTCAAGAAACTGAGCAGCAGTATATGTTATGTATGTTAATTTTTATCTTACAATTTTAGCGATTTTATGAAATCTCAACAGTATTTGGTAGTCTTTTATTATTAACATTATAATTTTAGTACTTATAAACTAAATTAAATATATTTTTTGATTATTTTCATTAACATAGCAATTTTTTTTTTTTAAATAATGATTAATAAAAATTTTTGTGTGTAATCCATTCTAATTTCTGTGCAAATCTCAGTTATTGCATGTTGAGCTGTGAACTATTGCACTTTGAAATTGGCTGGAAATTGGAGAATGTAGTGTCTTGTGTAATTAACTGTATTTATTCATTGATTTCTTAATGTTTGATCATTATAATTTTATGTACTTAAGTTTTTATCATTCAAATAAAAGAAAATTAAAAATTGAATTTATATTCAATAATGAATAATATTTTAATTAGCTTTGAATTTGTAGTACAATCCATAAATACAGTATCTCAATATCTACAACATTAAGCACCTTTAAAGTCAAGTCAAGGACTATTATATAAGGGAAACAATACATTTTAATGGTGTTCTTTGAATGAGTCTTGTAAATGTATATGTTAGATTAAAAATATAATTGTTAGTTTTGTTTTTTAAGTTGACTGTAATAAGTCTGTCTAAGAATGTGTCTAGCTTGAACTAGAGATTGTAATGTAAAAAAGTGCATTTTAAATAAATATTGCATTTTAATTAAGAATTGTGCATTTTTTAGAATAAAAATTTATAATTATATTTAATAGTTTTTCTTTTCTCACGCATTTACTTTAGTTTTTAATTTTTGTCCATTTAGTCTCTTAAAATAAGATCGTCAAAATAAACTGTGTAAAGCTCTTTTTTTCAGTTCTTACAAATAATACCATATATAGAAGCACTTATTAGTTTTAAGGTTAAGGTTACTAGTTTAATTACGAATTTACGTTAATATATTTCAGTTCGTCACAATAATAAAAAAAAATACTTTTATATATTTTATTGACGTTTCAAAGTATGTAGTAAATATTTAAAAAATCTTATAAATTACGACAGTGTTCTTAGTTTCTTAAGATACTAATTTATTATTTTTCTTATATTTAAACTACAGTAACAATATTTTAATTTGTAATTTATAAAGTTTTGCATTACATACATAGAAAACTTATTAAATATTTACTATTAAAGAACATGAATTGAAAATTTTACGAGATTTTTCTTTGTAATCTTCAAAACACAAGACAAAAACAGTCTTATATTAATACATACTATATTTTAAAGCAACTTTAAACTTGAAATTGTTCAAAAATGAAAGTAAGGAAAAACCAACATTATAATCTACCATAAAATAGATTTTTTTATAATATGACAGACCTTGGCGCCATTTTCTTTATATCTTGGCATATAAAAAAAAACCAAGACAATCACAAGTTGATATTCACTTTAAATCTAAAGTTACTAGCACAATTCAATAACTTCGCTGGCTTCTGTACGCCTGCGTTTAGGTTTAGGAACAGGTTGATCATCATCTTCTTCAACTATTTCCATGTCACTGTCACTATCATCCTTAGGTCTTGATGGACCTGGCTTAGGCTCTGATCCATTTGAACCATTTGCTGCCTTATCTTCTTTGGGAGCTGGCATTGGAGCATCAGTGTCTGTTATGAGTTTCCATGACTTTTCTTCATCGTCTTGTTGAAGTCGCACTCTAACTTCATAGTTCTGTAGGAAATCGTCAACTAGTAGAGCACAACCATCGTTTAAACCAATTTCTTCTAGAGTTTTTTCATTATTATGGTCTGTTTCGCCTGGTTCGGAGGACAAGACTACTAAGCCTTTGCCCTCGACTGTTGCGTCTGGTGCTTGCATGTTTAGGCCTTCTTTGAAGGCTGTATTTAGTTCTTTGAGTGTGATTTGTTTAATGTTACAAGCGAGCCCTACTTCTGGTTTAGGAGCACATACATAGCATTTTGGGTTTGGTGCTGTGAGGGCTAGAAGAAAAAGCAATATGTAACTAAATACAAAAAAAAATTCATAAATTTATGTAAAGTCATAACTCATGTTGTAATATTGAAGTCATAGTCAATCAATACAAATTAAATAAACATTATAAATAATTATTAAAATTTCATATAAAAATCTTGTATTTATTTATCAGAGAGAACCTAGAGACAAGAACTTCGCTTTCCACCGGAAATTTTAACATTGTGTTTTGAGTGGCAAAACTCAACGCCGCGCTTTGTCTTGTCACCAGAGTGGGGAAACAAAAATATTTTAAATATAATTATTCCGCCGAGTGGCAATAGAATCATCAACCAATCGTGTTCACAGTCAGACACTGTACCACTGCGCCACGACAGCCTACATTACATAAAATTATAATTAAGAAATTTGAATTTGGATAGCATAACTGGCTAATGGCTAATACGACATTCAAGAGTTACAGGTCAAAATTTATTTTAACATTCCAACATTAGTTTCATCGTATAGCAATAACTATAAAACATCGCTCACTTCTCTCTGGCACGAACAGCTGACCGCGGTGATTGACCTTAGGTCTCAAATAAACACTTGTGCACTTTTCAATTTCCTGTTTTAATACGGCCTGAGCTCGCAACACTGCCAGACCAGCAACAATAGCGTTGGCTGTTGCTATAGCCGGTATTATGTTACCTGCCATGGCTGGAAATAATGTAAAGGAATGTTAAGATCTCTCTTAGTACAGGAATATATGGAGACACTTGTATTCTCTACGAATCTTACATAAGCCTTACTTTTAAGTATTCAAATTACTTATTAGTGAAAAAACAAAAAATAATAAAGTTGCACATTTTTTATAATCATTTCCTCCATAAGTCTCTGCCTATAGAGAACTTAGCGTATTGGCCAATTCCGAAGTATTGGTGGATTTTAACACTGAGTTTTGTTTTATGACAGCTGGTGAATGAAAATAATTTAAATATAAATTAAATCAATAAATAATGAGGTATCTTTTTATTATTTCTCAAACATATTTGGGAGTGTCTCAGTCTGTCTAATAAAAACCAAGGAAACTTTTAAATATTAAATGTATTAGCTTCATATTAAGTTGAGTAGGAATCGAACCCACAACCATCACACAGCAAGAGAAAGATAGTTTTCAAAAACTGAATATAATATAAAAAAAATTACATTTAATCTCGAATCTTGATTTCAATTGTATGTTAAAGATATGCGCCCTTATGTTAGCACATGCTGTAACAAAATCCATGGCGCTCTTCTCGTCCTTGTCCCATACTAAATGGTCGCCGTCCGGACGACTTTTGAGATCTGCCTGTAAAGCTTTGCAGCTGGCGGCGAACACCTGTAATTAATTAAAGAGGGAAATATTTATTTTAGAACCATATTGGTACAGTGAAAAGCGACTTGTAAAGCAGACTTGTAAAACGATCGTTGTGGGTTCGACCCCACTCGGGGGAATGATTATATATAAATTATTTCCCCGCTTTGGTATCTGTCTTACCAAATGTTAAATAACTTTAAATAAAAATTTATTAGGAACTTTGTTATTAAATTAAAAAAAAAAACTTTCAAGGCTTACAATTATTATTAATGCATTTAACTAATTTATAATCGCATTTTGTGCCTAGAAATAATAAAAAAAAACCAAAAATGTGACAACATAAATTCTATATTTTTATTATTTTTAAGTTCGTATAATAATCTTTGGGTACCAGAAATTACTACAAATCTCTCTACAAAGATGCTAACAACAAAAGTAAGGTTTAAGAAGCGTATAAGAATTTCGACGTAGCCGGATAGAGAACGCATTGCTTAGCAGGCAGAGCGCTAGAAGAAGCTATTAACAAATTAAATAAACAAACATCCACAAAGCTGCTAACGTTTCCACAAAAATGGAAATATGGCTACCCCACTAACGCTTAATCCGAAAATTATAAAGACAAAATACAGGAACTTCTTAATACGACAAAGATATGGCACGACACTAGATACCTATAGACAAAACAGCGTTCAACAACTCTTCGAACAAACTAATGAGGTCTTATCACAAGTTTTTCTAATGATAACTTGCAAACTTTTCTATCTAATTTGACACTAAATTCAGATGGTGACATACTGAACACTTAAGTAATGTATTTCAACCATTTCCTGATTTACGACCTATACTGCGAAAATATCTAAAAACTGCAGAACAGATGTGTCTTCCAATAACATCCGACGGAAGTAATTAATGACATTAAACTACTTAAAGATGTAAAATCACCAGGATACGGCAGTATAGATATCGTACTATTCAAAAATCACCCTAAAAATGGAATAATAGCATCAATTACCATGATCTTTAATGCTTGCTTAAGACTTAACTACTTCCCAGGACAATGGAAGATAGCGCAAGTAATAATGCTACCCAAATCCAAAACACCACCAAACAAAGTTGCTTCCTACTGATTTACAAGCATTCTACCCTTGATACGTAACATATTCAAGAGGATCTTGTTAAATAGAGTGAAGCTACATCTAAGTGAAATCATAACAAACCACCAATTTGGATTTCGAGAAAATCATGGTACAGCTGAGCAAATTCATCGGATTGTCGACGTCATAAGTAGAATATTGGAGTAAAAAAAGTAATGCTCCGCGAAATCTTTTTGGATATTAGCCAAGCTTTCGACAAAGTGTGGCACGACGGCTTGCTATACAAAGTCAAGAAGATGCTTTCTCACTAATTCTTCCATAAAATTAAATTATATCTCAACAAATAGTGCTTTTAAATGAAGTTTAGTCCAAACTATGCAAGGTATAATCAGGAGTACTGCAGGGTAGTATACTGGGTCCTATTCTCTACATCATATATATATATATACTGCTGACCCACCGACAACAAATATGACTAGTAATATTAATAGGATTTCTATATAGAAATCCTGGATTGGTATCATACAAAAATACAGAGGATCATCTTTAACATTCCTTTGTATATTAGCAAGTAGATAATATATCTGGATTTAAAATTACCAGATATTGAACAGGAAATAACTAAGTAAAGTAATGCTTACCAGAGAAGACTAGCACAACATTTTAATCACTTTTACACTGAGTGGAGATCAAGGTTCTCAATACAGAAGACTAAAGAGGCAAAGCATCCAACTCAACCAACTCTACAACTCTAAGACAGATTCAACATGGTCTGAGACACGCACATGAGATGTGTCTCTCCATGATCATAAAGAAGTAGTAGAAGATACAATATATCAAAAAAAATAGTGGCTTGTTGTTTCTTAAACAGAGAAACTGTGGCTTCTCAGCCACATGATGAGATAGAAAAATAGAAAATGTTAGAGGAGCCGATGTGTCACAGGACATATATGTATAAATGAACTCAGCTCCAGTTCCCAATGCTAGTTGACAAACTTACACACAAGTGTACTAGAAGACTTTGCACAGGGAAAGATGGCCCCTCCAAATTAAAGAACAGTGTCAACCAGAACCACTCTTATACTCTTGTCAAGAGTGATACCAATAAGAAGAAATGAAAATAGTACAATTCACTAATAAAGCCATTTTGTATTGGATTTTACAATTTGTCATATTTTTAATTATCTCTCATTAACTCATTGAAAAAAAGAGAGGAGGTTCTCAATTCGACACATATTTATATATTTTTTTTACATTAGATCATGCATAACTTGTTACCCTAAGAGTACAAAATTAGAGGTTGATTGCATATTCACTTACTTATCAGGATAATTTATTTTGTCTGAAAGTCATTATTTCTGTGACAGAAACCTTAGCAGATTGACTGCAGTTCCTACACAAGATTCAATCAAAATCACTATTATATATTTCCTACAATTCTAAAAGATTTGAACTTTTACTCCCATTTCCATTTGGTTGCTGCCAACTGCACCAAACATCTTTTTATTAGTCAAGTTAAAAATAATTTAACTATGTATTACATATGACAAGATATTTCGATTATAAACAAGAATCAATAAATTATGGAAAAAGTATTTTGAAAGTTTATTATATTTCAAAACATTTACCTGTGCACATTCATGAACAGACCAAACCCTTTGGTCTGGCAATCCTGAATGTTGAGCTGGCACACTATCTTTTCCAGACAAATTATCCCAAGACAAAGGTGTAGGAGGACGACGCTTCTTCCACAAATTCTCCATAGACAATAAATAACGAATATCATCACCAAACAATTTAGAAAATAACTTTTCTGGTTCATAATTAGTATCAGCCGCCCATGTTCTAGTACTTTTTCTTTCTACATTTCCAGCAGAGGTTCCTTCTGTTGATAAAGCTGTTGAACCAGCTTCTCCGGCAGCTTCAGGGTCTGCTGTATCAGGACTGACATCTTGGTCAGGGTCCTCTTCACCAAAGAGTTGGTTGAAAAGGTGTTTTGCCCATACTATACAGTGGATGGGCTCAGAAGGTGTGTTTCTTATAGTGCACCCAGGAAAGGTTTTTTGTGGTGCCTTTGGTTGACATTCATAACATTGAGTGAGGCCCTTCTTTATTAGTTCTACCTGGAAAAAAAAATTTGGACAATGGCAGAATAATATATATATTCCTGGATTAGTCAAACCTAATAGTCAATTCAGGTAAGTCAATAAATATATGGCAATTCCCCTATTATTATTCTATTTATTATTGATTTTTACATTTCAGAGATCACACTTACTTGTCCAGCATAGCCAGCAGTTCCAGTTTCAATGAGTGGTACATTAGCAGCTAAGCACATTCTGTTCACATGGTTACGAGCCACTCTATTATCTAATGCATTCATTACAATATTAAATTGCTTGAAGTAGCTCACTCCATAATCGTTGCTGAAAAATACAAAGTAAATGGTAAGTTTATCAAAAATCAAAGAAACATTTTTGTATTATTTATAGGTAAATTAAATCGATTTATTATAAGTTAGTTTGTAAATATTTTCAGAAGTTACACATTCATAAGTTACTAGTCGTGACGTGACGTCGAACACGGTGCGTTTACCTATAGAGAAATTCATAACCTATTAATTAACTGACCTTATAACACTGTCATGATGCGCAACAATATTTACATTTGGATTAAAGCTTAGAGCACTATCCTTTGCCACTTGCGCCTTTGATTTCCCTACATGCTCCTTGTGAAACAAAAACTGACGATTCAAATTGCTTACGTCGATTGTATCAAGGTCGATCTGTAAATTGAACGTAATTTTAAATTGTTTCAAAATTGTATCATTTAAAGTTCTATGTTGTAAAACGTACTATTTCAATTTGAGGAAAGCCGGTTAAAACTAGGTTCTTCAAGATTTCTGAACCTATGCCACCGGCACCGACTACAAGTATTTTGGAGTTCGCTATCGCTTCAGTTAATTTCTCATCGAACACACCAGCTACTCTTGCCACCATTTTTTATAATATATAGGTTTTTAGTTATTATTAATTAAATCAAAATTTTAGAAATATCGCACACACAAACAGCAAACGGAAGATTTGCGGCATCGGAAAAATGTCAAAGTTGGCGTCAGGTAGAGCTGCCAACTTAAAAATATTATGCGTCGATTGTTGCCTGTTGTTGCTTGTAAGCATATTTTCATCTTTTTTCATGTCAGTTTTTGAACAATCGCAAAATCCGGCCAGTAAATAAAAAGAAATACTTGTAGCAATTGGTGTTATGCTGTGTTAAGATATAATGTAAGTTTTTATTGAAGGAAGGGATATAAATACATATAGTATTTATTGAACAATAATGTATTAGGTACTAATAATATTACGTACCACTTAATTAAATAAGCTACATTCAAGCTCAATTAATTATTTATTATAATATTCTTACGCATCTGTGGCACATTAAAACTTTTCCTCGCTTACATAACCTAACTTAGTTATTATATTAAAGTCTTAAAATTAAACTAGGCAAAAATATTTAAATAATAGATATTTTTTCCTTTTTTACGATAAGCTGAAGCGGTCTCGGTAGCCTTGGCGTTTCTAATTTAGTTTCTGCTAAAAACAAATCCTAGTAACACTGTAGAAGGTATTTGCGACACATTTTGTCCTTCATAACTGTCACTGGAACTGTAACTCCCTCGCTTTGTCATCTCCAGATGACAAAGCGAGGGAGAAATACTTTTGCTTAATAATCTGTAGGCCATGCAAGCCTTCTAGGGTTGACAGATGGTCGGGAAATCAGGGATTATCCCGGGATTTTGTGTCTTGTCCAGTCTGTAATTTCACTTAGCTTTCCAAAATTTCAATAATACTATTCAATAATACTTTTCTTCACCACGTTACGATACCATGATTATTACAACATACTTAGCGCGCACGCGCTGCTTATGTTACAACTCCTAAGAAGGACCTACCTGTGACCTCAGAAATGTCCAGGACATGATAAGCCTGGATCTAACATTTTTAAAACCAGCTTACCTTAAGTAGATTTCTCAAAAAGTATAATTAAAAATTGTTAATGCTTTTTCCATCAGTGAGACAAAAAGCTGGCGCATACCGCCATATGATATAGGTATTAATTTCGTTCAAAAATGCAAATATTTTCAAAGCTACATTTCTTACAAAATAATTTTGCTCATATGTACCAGAATCTAAGAAAAAATGTTAGAGAGTTTGTGTGAAAATAGAGTTTGCATGTAAAACGCTTATATGAAGAGAATCAAACAATTTGTCGATGGTACATAACTTACTTTTTCTAGTTCTTTATAAAAGAGTGAAAAGTTATTTATATCTTAAGCTTAAAAAAAATTAAATTGATGAATAAAATTACTTATGACAATATTATCGATGATTTCACAACACAAAATTGCACAAGAAGATAATGTAAGGAACTTGTTGTCATCGACCTATCACACGATATCAATGAAATATATATTTTTTAAATTTGCTTTAAATTGGATTGTAACAATAAAGTATAAACTGAAAATGGTAGGTAGAGATAAGGCTGGCAAAAACTTAACAGCCTATTACTTGATAATAGGTGAAACCGTCACTGACATGCAGTTTTCATTTCCGTCCGTACCATAAGGTTGCTCGGCTTATAATCAGGGCTACTCAAGTGGCCTTAAATATTTTTTTCTCTATTTTCTTTTTTCTCTATTGTTCATGAAAATACGTAAAAAAAATTATTACTAATTTACAGAATAAATTGTTCTATTATATTCAAATACTACGAGATTTTTTGAATATATGTATACTTTGTAATATTTTATACAGCGTTTTATTATGAGACTAAGATTAAAAATGCATTTGTCTGGGAGTGTCAGTTTACGATGCGATGCCATTTGAAGACGTTCTTTATAAAAATTGCTTTTAACTTTATGAAGGGACACTTACCTGTTATCTGTGGCTTTTTTAATCTTTTAGTCGTCTGATCATCGCTTTTTATAGTCTCGATAAAAATATTGCTAATATTAATAATATAAAGAAAAATAAAATTATGTATATTTCCTTCAAAATGTATTAATGTCACATTTTCAGATAGAAGTTTGGTAACATACTAACTTGAAAAACACGTATTTATAAAAAAAATTTACACTGCGGGATTTGAACCCGCGCCTCTTGAAAACCGTTCATGATCCCGTTACGTTCAAATTTTTATACGTTTTCTAATTATGTCTTTTTCAATTTAATCATACCAAAACTTTCATATTAGCCAACTTACAAAGAAAAAATGTAAATGAATTTGGTAAAACACCTGAATCAATGTTAATATATAAATAAATAAGCTTTGAAAAAAAACTTTAAATATTCTGTCGAAATAACAGACACATTAAGTAGACGCGACAGACCACGAGGCCGGACTCGAACAGTACAATTGGAAAATAGTGAGGTCGTTCCAAACAAATCTAAACGTCCATTTCACTGTGAACCCTAATTACTATAAAAGTTTATGTATTGATAGGTTCATAGGAACTGGTCTAGTTGGGATTGACGCGGTTCCTTAATTTGATCGCTGTGGACATAACATCGCATTTCGCTCGAGGTCAAAACGCAATTACAGTATGCCAGCTATTTTCATTTCACTTGGCGAGTGAATGGTAAACCAATTTATTGTTATCTTATAAATGTCATTGTAATTATCCATAAGTGTTTTAATGATTTGAATGATGGCTTTTATTAAAGTAAAGTATGTTAAATTGTTGTTGCCATATTACTGCAAAGATTTTATTTGATAACAAACTGTGCCCGCAAGATTGTATAAAATAAAAATAAAAGAACTATAAACCTAAGTTACTCCTACATCAGCTATCTGCCAGTAAATTCGCGTCAAAATCAGTACACCAGTTCCAGAGATTAGCAGAAACGCGCGTGTGTGAAAGTGTAAGATAAACATTTAAAAAATGATTAAATTGATTGCAATTCGGAAATAGATAATTAAAAATATTTAATAGGACCTAAATATCTATTGACGTACCTATCTGGTATTGATATTTCATTCTCACATTGAAATTTTTTTAAATATTAGTCTTTAAAAAAAAAATTTATAAATTGTAAATATTATACTTCTAAAGATTTAATTCGTTAAATAAGTTTTTACTTAAGTGTTGTCATAGCAAAACTTTCCTTGTGGTTATTTGTCAAACGTGCTTAAACCAATCTGATTAATAGTGTGTTTTTACATTATAAGTATATAAATTAAAACACTGAAATGTTTTAAAGTCTTACAATAAAAATATTTCATGTATTTGTTTTATTTTGTTTGGTAAATTTATAAGTACAGTTAAATATGCCGGCCAAGAAAGGTAAAGGAAAAGCTGCTCCACCACCACCGAAGGCCCAAATCGGTCCACCTCCGAAGCCTAAGAAACCCCCGCCTCCTCCAGCTTGCTTTAATGCAGATGATTTGGCAAGATTCAAAGAAATGTATAAAGCCCATGACGAAGAGAATATTGACAAAGTTTGTATTATTATCTTTATCTAATCTAGTGTCCACTACCTGCTCTTTTTGAAAATATTATATGTTGGGTGGCATTTTTTAAAGTAAATAATTTTTATATAAATATTTTCCCTAATGAGTGACGACAATCATCTTGTGTTCAGTCAGTCACCTACTCCTAACTGCGTCACGAAGATTTCTTATTTGATAATATATATTTTTTTTTATGTTACCCCTCATTCGTCAGGTTAAAATAGAACTGATTCCTTTAATGCTGAGAAAATTAGGATTCAATCCGAAAGGAGCCGAGATAAAGGAGCTCTTCAAGTTGTTCTTAGAGGACGATTTAGTAGATACAGTGGAATACCATGAATGGTTGTTTATGATAGAAGCTAAAATGAGTTGGGGCGACGATTTCGAATTGGCTGTGACAAAAGCATTTGCAGCTTTAGGCCACGACGATGAGGAAACTGGTGTTGCTAGTTTAGAAGTTTTACGTGAAGAACTTATGACTTGGGGAGAGCCACTAGCTGATATTGAATTCATAGATATTCTTCGTTTAGCTATTAAAGATAAACTTTATAATCCTGAAGATGGAACGATACTGTATGAGAAGTTCATAGAAAACATGAATGCTAAAGACGAGAGATACGCCAAGGAACCAATTAACTTCTTCAAACTCGACCAAAAAACTTTAGCTGAAATGGCGATGAAGAAAGCTCAAGAAGAAAGAGAAGAACAGGAAAAAAAAGAAGCTGAAAAGCGTGCTAGGGAAGAAGCTAAAAGGGCAAAAATGATAGCTGAAGGGCTCATACCACCAGATTAACTAAGCTATGACTATAAATAAACGTCCAATAGGCAACTAAATAGGAACTATATATTCACATGCTTTATTAAACTTTGTTATTGAAATGTTAGTTTTGATTTATGCCAATGAGAGTTATTTATAATTTATTTAATGAAATTACTCAACAAATTATAATCAAGGATTTGGGATTCAATGCTTAAAATATATAATTGCTTGTCTTTGATCCCTTAAGTCGAAATTAACATAAATTAACTATTTTATAGAACAAGATTGAGTGAATTTCCTTTTATATTACACGTTTTCATGAAACGATAAATATTTCACCAGGAATTTTATTTAGGGCCTTACTTATTCTTAATTAAAATATTACTGGTCTACACAATTAACAAAGAAAGGAAATACTTAGACTTACTATTTAATATTTTATATACATCTGAAAGAGTAGAAATTAGTAAATGGATTTGATAAGATAAAGAGGAAGGAAAGCAAGAGGAACCTTGCATTGAAAATATTAAAAGAAACTTTTGTAGAAAATTAATTGTGCTGACAAATTTAACGCGCGAAAGCTTTTAGAGAAAATATTTTTTTAGCTTCACGATTTATCCCGCATACCAGAGTAGGCAGAAACAATCTAGTGTCAAAACGCTTCTTTCTCTACCACTTCGAGTAGCGGACCTCAACGCTTTTTCCTGTTCACCAGAGCGGAGAAATGAAAATATATTATAATATTATGAAAATATATTATAAAATATGATTCCTGTAAGTGGGAATTGAACTCACACCGCATCTCGATTACAGTTGAACGCTGCGCCGTGATGGCTTCAATAATAAACAGACCTCTGTGTACCTCTTGTTGCGGTAAAGGTATATAGATTTTAATTATAATTGCGGCTATTAAGAGTTGCTGCTTGTTGGGTGTTCACGCCAAATTTTATTTCGTTCATTAAAGGTATGTATATTAAAATTACATATATATACAACCTTATGTTACTTTATGTTACTTTGTAATTACATGAATTTATTGATTCCAATTAAATGAAGACTTTAAATATTTTCAGAATAAATGCAACTGTGGAGATGGCTTTTTAGTAATTGGAGTGTCGATTGATGTATACACTCATAGGTGAACTTAAATAATATTTTTTTAATAATATGTATTTTGTAATAGTGAGATGTAATTTTTTGTCGTTTCAGTAGGGACGCACATGCAGTCGTTGTTCTGAGCATTTAACGATTCTTGATTTATTTTTAAAATATATATAGATATCCTGACCGTTTTCGGCCTCAGCGACTAACATTTGACTAACAAAAACTTCGTTGGTGCACTCTTACGTGACTGACATAACTAATCTTTACAGGTAGTTAGGAGATCTTATAGTATACTTAATTCTACATGATGATCTTAAAATTACATACATATTCATGTTTATGTAAAAAGGAAGATTTGCATAATTTTTCTCTAACAAAGAAATGGGCCGTATTTCATGCGAATATTTTCGTTCGCCGTCCAATTTAAGCTTAGAATATAAAACGAGATATGTAGAGCGTGAAATTATCTCTCTAATTATTTAGACAGTTCAAATTTAACACAATAACTGGCTCAAACAATTTATTTATTATTACACCAGCTTCACGCATAACAGGATACGCAGAGAGAAACCCCACCCCGTTCTTCAATTTCCACCCGAATTTGAGACATTGCGTTTCGAGTAATGAAAATAATTAATCATTCCCCCGAGTGGGAATCGAATCCACAAACAAGCGTTTACAGCCAGACGCTGGCCCACTGCTCCACGATGGGATATACGGACAGTCGATGATACTTGCTTCGACCACAAAATATAGTGTGCCTGTAAATAACACGTCATCACCGCTTATGTTGTTGACTTCTAAAATGCGAGAAATACAATAGAAAAAAAATATATGCTTATTTCTTTTCCGATGGAAATATTGTTTTATAAAACCAAACACTTTTTTATCTTTTAATTAAGGCTTGTATCAAACACGCAGAAATGTCAATTAGCGTTAATTGGCAATCATTGGCATATTGATGCGAATTTGCTCCGAATTAAACATGATAAATAAATATAATTTGTACCTTTGTTGAATTTGTACCTTTGCTTCTTTAGTCGCTAAATGACTGACATACAACGTACAGCTGAGTCTGAAATTGAATACATAGGTTTTTAAGTAAGACAGGATTTACCAAAATTGTAACGAGAGCGAAAAAAAAGGGACTAATCTAACCTAAAAAAAATCATATACTGTTATATACTATATTGATTAATATTTTACTGAGTTTTAGCAATCAAGATGAGTGGACTTTTTATATTTAACTGATGCTTAAAAGCCTTGAGATGCAATATTGTATAATATTATTTTTGATATTTATTATTCGCTCTAAAACATATAGACTTGAAATAAAACATTTAAATCAAATCTGAATACTTTAGTAAAACACAGTTTGTATAAAATATAAACGTATAAACTATTCCTGTTTTAGTAATTATTATTAAATGTAAAATTTTTGACTTAGGTACTAACAGCTGCCATGTGGATATGCAAAAAGCTTTTAGCATCTCTATCGGTAATTAAAAAGTAATTAGTTTACGATTTGGTGAAATAAGTTCGACGATATGATGTAATAGCTGTGCGTGGGGAATTCTCACGATTTCTAAAGTTGGGTTTTTTTCCTCCCAAACAGATGGTCAGTTTATGACTTAAGAGAATTATTTACCCCCGCCATAATATGTAACGAAATTGTGGTCGCCACGATTGGGATTGATTTCCAATGTGTCGATCACTCTTGTTCTGATCTCCAAGCCATTAACACTCAACTTGGAGTGTTATCGCGATTGTCTCCTCCTGTTTGTTAGTCGAGTTGAGATCCGCGTTTCATTGTTTATTTGTAATTGTTTAATGGAGTCTTAAATAAACGGTTAAAGTAATTCGGTGTTATTTCGAAGTTTTATTCTCGTCACCCCTTGCACTCAACAATTATATCGTGAAACGATGGGTTATCATTGATCTGGTCAAACGATAATTGAGCTTTTGATAAAACGTGACCGTTTCGTGGTATCGTTGATTATTACAGTAATATGAAAATATATAGATATTATTAAATATATTGTGTAATTGATATATTGATATAGAAAATACATACTAGATATATACATATATATATATATATATATATTTATATACATTTACATATAAATATCCACTTTATTTTATATGGGTGGGTTGACTACTTATAATTTAGCAAGTTAATTCACTTACCCCTAAAGCACTTATTAACCGTTACTGTCGATTTATATTCAATAAAAACTAAGCGTAAAGGCTGAAGTAAATAATCGCTAATAAAATGTGTCTAGAAACTTTTGTAACGTACTTTAATAAAGATTATTTTCAGAAAATCATTGAGCATTTCACACTAATTCTACTATTAACTTCATTAAGCGTGTAGTTTGTTTATTTTTTTATTAATTTACCTCTTGCTAGTATTAAAGGAAAATTCATTGAACTCTTTTATATTAAATAAGAGTCAATTAAATCAAATGAATGAATGATGAATTTTCATCCAGTTTCAAGTCGACAACGTTCAATTAAAATGATTAGATACTAATAACTAGGTAGGATTCCTGTATTGTGTAAAATATTTTGTACTGTATTTATAAATTGGTCGCCATTGTAGTGTATTAGTAAAATACACGCAACGATTGTTCGATCCCACTTGGGATGGAATATTTTACTTATATCAATTTTTCAGTCGTATTACACGACGCACAACGTTTCTATATCCGTTACTATATCCAGTACCAAACTATTTCCAACACACCATCTACGAGTATAGATTTGGTTTTGATATATCTCATATTTTACTAGTGTAAGCAGATATATTACTAGATTTGAAGTCTCAAATTCACCACACTAGAGGGCAAAATACAGTCAGTTCATACTGCAAGAATCTAGAGCAGTATCCGAGGCAACTAAGAAAACAATGGTGGTAGTTTGATAAAATACTTATATTAACTGACAGACGAATACCACCTAAGTATAAGTACAGGTTGAAATAAGTCGCATTAATTTAGTAGAACTTAATATATTAGCGGGAGAATATAAATAAACAGTTGGCTGACCGCATTAAAATACTAAGCGGGCCGCGGATTGCTCATCCCTGCATTAGTGCATTAAATTGTACCATTTCTATATAGGTACTTACTGACTAGAGTAGCTTAAGTGTACCTATTGTGTAAAATGTTTTTTTATTCTTTAACAAAGCTAAAATAGAAATTTTCTTTGAATAATCTAAATAGATATCGTATCTCTTTGCTGACGTAGGGAGTTAAAAATGTCTTATTTGCTTGAATTAATTTTTGCTTTCTTCGCTTGACTCTTGTATACAGTTTACTATATAAAAATAAATGCTGAGACTTGACTTTGAATATTTTAGATAAAATTTTTACTACTTTTTATTTAACTTGCCGTAGTAATTAGTTAATGTGAGTTATGTCTTGTAAGCTAAACTTGACCCAGCATCCTAATGATAATTAATGAGTGAAATTTGGAAGTTCTGATGACAATTTAATTGTATATCAAACACATTGTGTTTGTAATATTTACTACATAAATTTAATGTATTTCTTATTCATAATTATCATAAAAAAAACCACACTAAATATTACACTTGTCTGTATATATACTTTATACAAAAAAAGAGGTCAAAACTTTTCTTTCCAGTATTTACGGGAAATGAGCAAAAATAAATAAATATATATGCTTATATCAAGTATGGGCTAATTAAGTAAGCTAGCTTCTACTTTAGTTGTGCATTCATATAAATGTTTTTGAGTTACTTCACGCTTATTCCCGCATAGCAGACACTTCGTTTTCCACTTTCCGCCCGAAACGAGATATTGCGTGTTTAGTGGCGAAACACAACGTAGCGCTTTGTTTTAGGTACAAGAGCGCAACAGAGAAAATATTTAAAATATAATATTTCCCCCGAGTGGGAATTGAACTTACAACTAATTGTTGTTCACAGTCAGACTGTCCCACTGCGCAGCTGCTATGATGGCCTCAAATGTTTTTAAATAAAAGAAAATACTTTCTTTTTGTTTTTTGTCTGCTATTCCCAGTATAGCTACCAACTTTTAAAACAAATTTAGTTACATTGTAACTCCAGCCAAGTATCAAAAGGCTAAATTTAAAGTTATTTTATGAGAAATGCTATTATTTAATAATATTTTGTTTAAAAAAATTCGCAGTCATGAGACAGTCTATGACTGATATTGTGATTGGTTGTGAGATCGATTCCCACGCGATGGATTGATTATAATTTATTTTAATTCAATTTCTCCACTCTGGTGAAAAAGACGCATTGTTTCGTCACTCATCACGCAAATCAGGCGGAAAGTGGAGAATGGAGTGTTTTACCATAAGGTTCTCTCTGACTTCTGATGCGGGATAAAACATGAAGCTGAATAAAAAATGGTGTCTGAAAAATATCAAAAACATAAAAAATTACGTCCCTTAGGAAAAGTGAAATCATTACTTCAGTTATTAAATATTTAATGAAACTTATAATTTACTTGAACTTTGATCAACCGAAGATATAGTGACATTTTCAATCAAGAAGCCAGTAATAGAAAATTATAAATAGCTCAAGGCAAGAATAATATAGTTGTTGCCAGTAAATTCCTTTGCAGGAATTTAGAACACTAATATTAACCCTAATATTCCTTTCGTACCTTCCATGGTTTTGACTGTACCCCAAACGAAATATCCCGTAGGCAATTCAGAAAGTTGAAGAACTTGGTAGTGGTGCCCTACGCTCCCCAAGTAAGCCTCCCAAGACCAATTTCAGCTTACACCGGCCAGTAATTTTGGATGTGGGTTGTCTGTCATTCACTCAATGAGTAACGGAAGAGTTTCATATATATATTCGAATAAGTTTAAATGTGGTTGATTGCGGGTTTGATTCCCACTCGAAGAAAAGATTGTATTTAAAATATTTTCAGCTCTCCGCTCTTTCACCTGGAACATATATTAAAAAACATATTAGAAATGGTATCTCTGAATCCAATTACAGTATTATTACTCGAAACTGTCGCCGTCTAGTTCTAAATTTGCAGCTTATTAAACGTGATGCTTGAAGTTAGTAATATTACGGTAAATATAGGTTTAATTTAGATGTCTCCCGAGAGTTCTGTGCCATTTCCCTTTTATACCCCAAAGTATTAATTAAGGTCACAAGATCCATTACAACGTTGTGTGTTATTTTTAAATAAGAATAGGCTTGTAATGATAGTTGTCTGGCACGTTTTGAAAGTAAAGCGATTACAAATATATACGTACTCCCAAGTTTACAATTATATGTGTAAGGTATGTACGTGTTTGTGTAATGGCGTAATTGAGATGTGTATGCGGTAATTGTGAGTTCATATTACACCTCCTTATTTTGATATATACTTATGTTCATAAAACAAGCTGTTACTCCAATCCATCACAGAAAGTTAGGTCCAAAATGAAAAAATACCTTGAAAATTTAGAGCAATACGTAAAAAGGAGCAAGGCTAAGAAATATAAATTGTTTACAATTTAAGAGTTTATTATTCAGAATGAATACACAAATCAGTCTTCAAATCCCTACATTTGGTACATCCATCTTCATTTTCAACACAAAAACATCTTGAGATAAATAAAATTTAGTACGCAGCATCTCTGGTGCTATAAACACTTTGGTCTGTCGTTGATATTGCCAAGAGCAAAAAATCAAAGATCAAATAAATCAACACATCACTATATGATACATAATTCAAAAGAGTATTTCTTTTGAAGCTGAAAAGTAGTATGTAAATTATATTATAGACTAGGGACCCGCTCGCGGCTTCGCTTGCGTACACTACACTAATAAATTATTTCGTTGCTACGCCCGCCCGCGTTCTCCTCTTAATCACAAATCACCTTCATCATTTTTGAACCCTTAACATAACAACGTTCTTGAATGATTTTCAAGAGGCATAGGTTCAAATCCTGCTGCGTTCAAATTTTTATACGTTTTCTAAATATATGTTTTTGAATTTCCTAAGTGTGTGAATAACACTTTAAAACAATGTTAAAAAAATATTTGTTTTAATTTATAATTAAAATAGTTTAAATAGTTATTTATTTTTACTTATTTATGAGCCGATTGAAATAAAATAAACACATTTCGAGTTTATTTTATGGAAAGCTTACCAATATACAGCAGTCAAAACTGCATTTAAATCGTTTAAGCTGTTTCTGAGATTACCTTGCACAAGCGCACAGAAACATACAAAAAGATAAACAGAAAAGAAAATTTAATATCATTGTTTTGTATTCTAATATATTGATAAATGAACCCAATAATATTTATTTTATATATCTTCAATGTACAGACAGCGATGACATTTTTATTATATGTTTAGATATAGATTTATCTGAATATGCCACTTAGATCTTCGTGACAAGTTGAGCAGAGTGACTTTCTTCTCTTTGAGTTACTTTTCTTTGGCAAAATATATAAATATGATGCATATATCAAGGCCATTATGGCGCGGTGGGATAGCGCCTGACTGTAAACGCGATTGGTTTTGGGTTCGATTACCACTCGTATAAATAATTATATTTAAATTATTTTCATTTCTTCACTTTGGTACTTAAGACAATGGGCGGCGTTGAGTTCCGTGATTAAACGCGCAATGTCTCGATTTCGGGCGAAAAGTGGAGACGGAGTGTTGAAATGTGAAATGTGTGAACAATAGTTCTTCAATTTCCCACACTACTATTTGTTCAGCGACTGTTGTTCATATAGTTTGTTGGTGTTTGTTTTAGGGGATAGTCACAATTAGCGGCGCGCCGTTCACGCAACGCCTCGCCTGTAATATTCAGGTTAAGGTCCCAGTACTAACTTATTATTTGCAAATTTTTTATAGATCTATCATATTGTTCATGATTTTAATAATTTCAATAAAAAAGGATTATCGAAAGTTCTGTAAGAAAATTAAAACTGACATAAAATGTATGTGAAATGCAAAATATTTGTAAATATAACTATTTTCCCGTTTACAGTCAGACGATGTTCCACGTTTTGATGGTCTTTTGTAACTACGTTGCAATGTACTCGTGACGCGATTTATAAAGTCAGAGTCATTTACACGTTATGGTTGTGGGTTCGATTCTCAATACGGGGAATGACTAAGTATATATGTATTTTTATAATTCACCGACGATCTGCATTGGTAACTCAATACACAATATCTCGCAATTGCGCTGTGAGTGGAGACCTGGCCGACTTTTCGGTGCCAACCATGCTGTATGCGGCAGTGGCTTACCTTTTGTAAATTATAATAAATAATTAATAAATTAATAATTTAGCATCCCACTACAAATATCTACTTTTATTAATACACTTTCTACAAAACACTTTCTACGAAAAATGCATTTCTTTACTGAGTGTTTTTACATAAAAACTAATCGCAGGACAGGCTGTTGTTTCATACTAAAATTTCGTTCATTCATAGAATCAAAAGTATTCCTGTCTACTAATCCGTTCACTATTTTCCTTGTATTTGAGCAACGCCTATTGCGTTCCATGAAACTTCTCACTTCACTTAAGTAACGAAAGTAGACCGGAAACCATTTACCATTACCAATTACCATTTAATATTACTATTACCTTACATCTTATATAAAGTAAAAATATCGCACAACTAAATTTAAAAACAATATGTATGGATGTATCTAAAGTCAGCCTTTATAAATAATCAGTGGACAGCGACTGTAAAAGCGATTGGCTGTGGGTTCGATTCCCACTCGGGAAAATAATTATATTTAAAAAAATTAATTCCTCCGCTCTCATGAGAAGATAAAGCGTGTAGTTGAGTTCCGCCACTCAAAAAGCCTTGTCTCGAATTCGGGTAGAAAGTGGAGTATAGTGTGCAAAATTAGTATGTATTTAAATCAAATCTATCTTTAGCTTTAAAGAGGACCATGGTGTTTTATGTATATTTCAATAGCTTATTTTGTTTTTATAGACGAAAAACACTATACTTCTAACATAAAATCAAAAAGCATAAAAAAGTATTTGATTTAATAGCCAAAGGTGTTTTGATTTAAATCATGATTTGATTTTTATATGCAACTATTTCGCGGATACAGCGCTGCGCTGTCGTTAAACAGTTTTATTGGAAAGCTAACACTGAGAGGAAAAGATTTATTTTATTGTTTTAGAGCAACATTATAGTTTAGTGCTTATAAATGTGAGTGGAGGGAGGTATTGTGAATATAAAACGCCTAACAGGCTACCGTTCAGTTAGGAATTATAAATTGTATGTACTTCTATTGTACTTTTGTTTAATATATTAAGAAAAGATACATTGTTTTGTTAGGGTATTTATTACAGAACCATTTAAAGTGTATTTTTTTATCCATGTGGCGCAGTGGGACAGCGTTTGCTTGCAAAGGCGATTGGTTGTAGGTTCGATTCTCACTCGATGGAATGATCATTATTTAATTATTTTCATTTCTACGTCTGGTAAACATGACAAAGTGCAGGTTGAGTTCCGCTACTCAACATACAATGTCTCTTATTCGGTTGGAAAGTGGAGAACGACGTGTCTCGCCACTAGACACTTTGACTTTTTCTTAGATTCTCTTAGATTTTTACCTGTTAAATCGTGAAACTGTTTTTATATATATACATAAGATATCTAAAAGTACCGGATATCTGTAGATTTTTTTCGATTGGATTAAGGTTATGTGGTTTTAATCCATTATACCCTCTGATGTTATCTTATTCTTCTCTGAACAGGGAAACCTTCTTTCTGCCACTCAGTAAAACACGCGTTTATTGCCGCAATATTAAGAGGTTCCACTGTCGCAGTGAAGACGATATATATCGTATATATCTATCGTCCTAAATATACTGCAACAGCGTCAACGGAAGAAAGACTTAACTTATTTAAATATTATGAAGACAATACTTATTCTGGCGCCCTTTTTATATTACTCAGCTATAAAAAGGCCTTTTACAACTACCATCTCGTTCGTATTCAGTATAGGGTTTCATTTTAATAACAACGCCATTGACGTCACGTACTTGGAAAGGATGATACGGTTTTTTAAATCAACATCAGAAAATAAAAATTAATATTTTTGGTAAAGTTATTTAAGAGCACTTTTTACACATTTTGACGACGTTTCGGACACTTTACTGTAGTCCGTGGTTACGTAATCGGGTATTCTTAAATATTATGAAATAAAACTATTTTTAACCGGATTAATCGTATCTATTATTGGTATGCGAAAATACTCGCGATTAACTCGGTTAAAAATAGTGTCATTTCAAAATATTTAAGCACTTCTTTTAAACTTTTAAAATTATAAGCCGTTCTAAATTGTTGTTTTTTTTATTATATAGCTCACGTACTTGTTTAAGCAAAGGTATGGTTCTTTCAGTTCTCCAATTTCGATTAAAATTTGAACATTTTTTGTAGTTGATAAGTGTGATAAACAATTTATGTGAATACAGGACTACACGATTGTTAGTTTCCGAGTAGAGCCTAGTGACTACGGTTTGATTACCCTGACCGGGAAAATGATAATAATCCATTAAATTACCCACAACCAATCACGTTTACAGTCGGAAGTTGCCCAACTGAGCCATAGTTTCATAATAAATAAGTTTATTTATATATCCATTTCTACAATTTAAACCATATTTTATTTAAGAAGAAGATAGAAGATATTACTAAGAAGACAGCTTTGGAATTGAAATGTCAGTGCAATAACACATTTTAAAGCTGAAATTCAATGTTCGCTAAAATGAATTCGATGCAGAGGTAAAAATAATGAACTTAGATAACGAAATATGTTATTTTCACATTCCCTGCAAAGTGAGACAGTTAATCTAATGATGTATTTGATAATAGCGACCCGCTCGCGGCTTTGCCTACTACACGACTAAACTTTTGCCTGCCCGCGTTCTCACTTTTTAAATTGTTTAAATTGTTTAAACTTTTTTATTTATGATCCGATTGAATTAATATTAACACTAAATGTTTAGGGAAGTTTACGTTAATACAATAGTCAACTGCATTTAAATCGATTAAGCCGTTCTGAGATAAACGGGCACAAACGCACAGACAAACAGAAAAATATATCATTGTTTAGGTTTCTATTACATTGATAAATGCCCCCAATAATATTTTTACTTATATATCTTCCATGTACAGACAGTGATTAGTAACATTTTTATATTTTGTATAGATATAGATATTTTCCTATTTCATATTCAAGTCAATTTGCTTAATAAAATATATTAAAGTATAAAAAGGAAGTATGGCAAAAACTCAATTTAATGTGTATTTATAACACAATTATGACATGAAAAATATGATTTTAAATACTTACGTCAGTCCAGTTGTTTTTTTTTCTAGTTACACGTTTTTCCTGCATAGCAGGTAGTCAAAGAGAACCTAGTGTCAAGATACTCCATTCTCCACGTTTCATCCGAAATATTTCATCAGCAGTGAGACTTCAATGGTTCGTGGTGAATAGATGAAAACAGTAGATTCTTGTATTTTTGGGTATATTTTACTTGAAGTACATTTGGAAAGCGTGTGTGACAAAGTTTTAATGCTTGTATAGAATGTGTCGTATAAACATACGGTCGCCAAACGCAGACTGGCGTTGATATCAGCTCATCCCTCAGTTCGCCGCTTTTGATGCATTCAGAAACATTACGGTTGTGGCGGACACCACAATGTAT